>BDMB01000057.1:896789-1216540 GCA_016859785.1 Macrotyloma uniflorum
TATATATATATATATATATAAAGTACATCATAATTAAAAATATTCAGATATTCAATTCAACACTAATCTTCATCTTTCATATCATTCATTTCATACACATACACTCCATACATTTCATATACACAAATACCTAAAACTAGACATATGAAATCCTTAACTTTAAAGGCTAACACTTGTCATGTCGAGCAATGAAGATTGTCTTATCACATTTTCAAGCACATCATTATAGCAACATTCTCATTACATTTTATTGATCTATTATACAACTTCCTTTTCATCATGTCATTGTAACAACATACAATCCCATCAAATTTATTACAATCACCACATATTTATAATCCAATACTTTATCCAACCATTAACATATAATTTATTCAAGTTTACATTAATTTAACAATTTATTCCTTAATAACAAACCTACTTAACTTAAGTCCAAATCATAATTTTGTTTGAGCTAACATGTTCCTGAAAACAACTTCAACACTAAAAACAACATGGTCATTATTCACTAAAAAAAATCATATCTTAAGTTTTACACATTATTTTTGTGTGAACTAGAAACAAGTAGTTAGTATTATTGAGGGCTAAAACTTTTATGAAGGACATTTTCCTAAATTCGAAATAGAAAAATACCAAAATGGGTTTGTAATTTCAAAACGAATAAGTTTTCAGATAGTTTGAACTTTAATCACTAAAAAAAAATCCTATCTTGAGTTATACATATCCTTTTTACATGAAATAAAATTCATTGTTTAGATAACATTCAGACCTACAATTTTCATGAAAGAACACTTTCTGAAATTTGAAGTAAAAACATGTCTAAATTGGATTGAAATATTAGACCGAAACTTAATTCACATCTTATAATTCTATAATTCTCATCAATTTCACATAAAACACATCAATACACAAAATCAATCAATCAATTAAGAAAATTTTTGCTTAATTAAATTTCTGTACCTCAATTTTCAGTAAGTATTCTTGAAATTCCAAAGTTTTCTCCAAGAGTTGCAAGCCACTTCAAGTATCTAATCACAAGAAATATCCTAATCAATCTAAATTCTCAAGAACCTATTTAAGATCTTCTAAGATTCCTAATTTTTCTAATTTCATCCCCAAATTAAGAATCCTAAATTTATAATTAAATGAACCCACCTAATAATAGAGGTTAATTGGTAGAAGTGGTTCCTCTTTGATAGCTTCACCCAAAAGCGAAGAAGAATAGTGGAGAGAGTTTGGGGAGTGTGAGAGAGAATATTAGAGAGTGAGGGAGAGTCAAAATCTGAAAAATGAGACAAATGAGGTAATTAGAAAAATTAAAGCTTAAATACCTTACTATCTTCACAATTAATAGACCAAGGCCCACCCACTCTTAGTCTAATTTCTTATGTGTTACATGTCTCAATTTAGATTGCTATATGTATGTAAGAAATGCATACTCAATCTGGAACTCCCTATTCGACAACATCATCTTATTCACACAAAGTCCCGACACAAAGAAGTGTCACACAAGAATTCAAACAACAATATAAGTCCTTCATCATGCAAGAAACACAATTCTTCCACTAGATTATATAAATTCTAAGAGTTTAAGGGGGAAATTAATATTTGACTGAGTCTTGAGTGTGCACCCTCAATACTCTATCAAGCTCATTTTCTTCCCTTAAAAACTTAGCTTATCACATTCAATTAGCAAGGTAAACCCAATACCCTAGGTCACTCTTAGGAACTCAACCGCTTTGATACCATAAATGTAACGAACCCAAAATTGCTAATTTATACTAAATTACTCGTAATATCTCATTATTTCATAATACTAATTCTATTACATTTCCAAAATAGAGTCTCACAAGGTCTAATAAAATTTTCAATTTTCTATAATAAAAAAAAGTATACAAAAATCCTATTACATAAATTTCCTAATCCTACTATCTCCCCGTTGAGGAATCTTCTCCTGACCTGGCACCTGCTCCCGTGTAAGGAACACGATCATAGCAGTCAGACAAAGACACCAAACAAACAGGGTAAGCTAGAGGTACAAAAGAACATGCATAATTATATAAACTACATAAGATATCATCTATAATTACGTCTAAGTGTAAGGGCCTACCTAAGACTTTACACATAATCACATTCACATTCACACATCACATACCACATTCAAGACTGACGTCTTCCGGAAGACCGTATGGATCTCGGACATCTAAGGCTAGCACCTAACGTATCAAAACATGGACCACGGGTCTTATAACGACCGACTAACTAAGTCTTTTGCATCCCAACGCCATCCATGTATTGGAGCAGGACCACGGGTCTTATCACGACCGACTAACTGAGTCTTTTTCACCTCAACGCCATCCTCTCACTACTCACAACATCAGGGTAGCATCATCTAGCTTCCTCCTCTAAGTAACTTATGGGACCTCCATCGACCTCTCACCACATGTGGCCTTAGTCTACGTGACCAGGACTCATATTGAGGTCTGGATACCTTATATGATATCCCAAGATCCATACACACTAATCTACCACATGCCATTCATACTCATCATCATAGTTACTTTTCTCTAACATACACAATCATAAGCCCATTATCACTTCCATTCATCAAAAATACAGTTCATGCATTATATACACTTGTCTAAGAACATCATACATACATACATATATCAAATTTCACCTTTTCAACTCAAATAAAGCCAAACTAACTGGGAAAAATTCGCTCAGCGCAGTCTCGATCCACTTAGCGGATTTTTTTTTTTTTTTTTTACAAATCCGCTCAGCGAATTTTTCGTCCGAGGATCACCGTAGAATTCCTCTCAGCGCAAGTTTCATGCGCTGAGCGCACTGTGCGCTAAGCGAAATTTTATAGTTATCCCTGTAACAAAACCACTCAGCGCAGGGTCCCTGTGCTCAGCGGATTTTCTCAGGCCGAGCTTCGATTCAACATGCAATGGCTTCCGAAACAGTCAAGCACACAGAACACCATACAACAATCCAATTTTTGTAGATTCAAAATAGAAACACAGATTTCCTAAAAAAAAGAAAAGTCAAAGTTCTAGCTTCCCTTACCTCAAATTCCTCAGTCTAATAAGCCATTTCCCTTATGAATCAGAGCTTAGAAGTTCCAATTGGTCATATAAGCGCCTAAAAACACAAATTTAACCTATAAACACAAAATCTTCTTCTCAGGCCATAGGAGGAAAATTATGAAAACTTACCCAAATTGAAATTTTGATCGGTCCAAATAGATCTATTCTCCTCAAGCTTCACAGTGGTATACTCAAATCTTGAAAAGGATGGAAAGTGGAAAAAGTGGTTAGAGAAAAGGTAGAGAGAGTTTTAAAGAAAAGGTTTTCTAGAGAGATGGTAAACTTAAGATAATGAAGGTTGAAAAGTTAAGTTTTTCTATTTAAGGTCCTCTTTAAAAATTTTACCAATCACTTTCACCCTTCACTATTTAAGTTACCATCTTACTAGAACTATCACACACTGGGTCCTTACAACTAACCTAGTTTTACTTAAATCAAATTAAATTATGTTGGGTCATATTAGACTAATTGAATATGTTTATAGTTAAGTTGAAACTTATCCAATTAAGCTGAATCAAATTAAATTTAATCAGATTATATTAAATTGTATCTAAATTAAATTAGGAGGATGTAGATTAAATAAAATTAAAAATAATGATTAAATCTAACTTATTTAGATAAAAAGGTTATATCAATTTATTTCAAAGTTATATAAAGACTTATTTTAAAAAATTATATTTTATAATAATTTAAATATTCAATCTAAATAATTTTTTTTAATAAATTTAAATTTATTTATATAAATTAAATATTTATAAAATTAAACAATTTAAAATAAAAATAATTTAAATTTAATATATTTAAATCTCTTAAAAATTATAAAATTCAAAGGGGGAGCCGATTTCCAAAAAGAGAGGAAATCATTCTAATATTGAAAAGCACAATACCAAATCCATACCTAAGAGCCTGATTTCGCCAGGAGAAAAGAAAAAGTCTATTTAAGTATATAAAATAGGAATGGATCTAGTGGATATATACTTGCAATCTATGTTGTATTTATTTCATCAATTATCACATGAATCAATATAAAAAAAAATTATTATTAATAAATTTATCACCAATTTATTTATTATGTTAATTATTTCATAATTGGTTGAGTATAATAGAATTTAGAAATGATAATTTGGTTTTGAGAAAATGAAAGTGGAGAAGAGAGGCTTATTGAACACATCCGTACCTGATCATAAACAGAACGCTGATAGATGCAATTTGGATTCAGAATTGAAATTTTTTCAATCAAGTTTGAGATTCTGGTTGTTGAGACAAAACAAACTTGTTTTACTCTATTATCTAACGTGAAATTCTGTTTATTAAGTTAGTGAGATGTTAATATTGTTTATCAACAAACAATAATAAATATAAGAATAAAACAGATAACGAACTTATGTGAAAATTAAATTCAAATTTTGAGATAAATTTAAGGATAAATATATGTAACCTTTAATTCTTGAAATCAACCAAGAACATAGCTTCTCTTCTTCTGACAGAACTCAAACTTAGTAGTACTAGTAACATGTAATGCATTAGAAAAACAGAAGAAAAAAAAAAGATAATGGGTAGGTAGAGAAATGAAGAAGAGAGATTGAGGTTCTCTGTACCTACTAACTAGTTATCTTTTTGTGTCGGTCAAACATGATTTTGAAAGAATGAATACCTTAAAGACCATATTAGAAAATTATAATAAATAAGAAACCACATTCAAATACTCCAATTTATTTTTCTTTTTCATAAGTTACCCATCTATTTATTAATTATTTAATTTTTAAAATTAGTTAAAAGAAGTTCTGATTTAGTTTTTTTTATATGAAATAATATATATATATATATATATATATATAAATATATATATATATACTTTTGACTTGTTTATTGTATGAATGTGTATCGGATCGTTGTGTTTTATATCGGTCTTGTCCCATGACATTTGACTGATAAGGTATCGGTCTAAATTGACAACACTTTGATCGGTTATCGACTTATTAACTTAGACCCACAATCCATTATTACAGCTAATTCCAGTACTAAAATTCAGTTACTGCAATTCTCGTGTAGTGGGCAGTCAGTTATGATCCACTCAAGTGTTCTGTTACTTCCTATTTTATTATAAATTAAGGTACAGGAAGTAAGATAAATCTATCTAATTAATCTCATTTTGTTTTTTTATATACATTTAAATCTTGTTTACTTTTTATTAACTTGAGCGTTAGAGTGTAATGATAGATATCCCTCCATTCAGTTTAAATCCAAAAAAAAAAACTCAAAATTTAGAAAGACATATATCTCAGTATAACGATATAATATATATATATATATATATATATATTAACCTAAAGATATATATTTTTTTCATCCATTTTCTTCCTAATGCACTTAATCAGTGTCTTGACAATCAGCTCTTGAGATTAAATAATTAAAATAAATATTATTTTGGTACAGCCAAGTGATTATTTTAATGAAAATGGATATAATTATTTGATGTTATAATGAGGGAAAGAAATCCAACATTTTGACTTTGTGGGTTGCATGTGGGTCTGAGGATGGAAGCACTGAGTCCTCTGAAAAGACAGTCGAATTACAGAAACTAACATAAGTGGGAAGCTTAAGGGACAAAACACATCATCTTGTCTACCAGTACTCTTATTCACCCTTCACTTTACCCTTCCTAATTAACTATTTAATTTTTTACACTATTACTCCAGAAAAAAAAATATATAACGTAAAATATAATTATAAAATTTTTTATTCAAACTAAATTTCGATTTAGTTTCACAAATTTTAAATTTAAATTCGTCAAAATAATAATATAAAACATTATTAAAAATAATCAATCGTGTTTTTCGGTAAATATCCGTCGTTTAACAATAATTACCTCTTTAATCTTTAAATATATTTTAATTTATAATAATAACTATTTATATGAACATGCTCCACAAAATTAATATGACAGTGATATTTCCTTTTATTAATGTAATTTAAATCTAATTAATCAATATCGTAATATTAATTTGTCTAATATTAGAAGTGTTTTTTGGTTAGTTCAGTTTTTTATTAAAAATACATTTAAATTAAATATAAAAATTTTATATGATTCAGATTAGTTTGATTTGAAATAAAAAAAATTCGAATCAAATATAAATCAATTTTAACAGTTTGATTTTGATCAATTTTTATAATTTTTAATTTTTAATTTTTTATTAAAAGTGAATTTTTTTATTTTTAAAATTAAAATATAATTATAATAAATATGATATGTAGTTGAAAAAAAATAACTCTAATAAAAATAAAATTTATTGAAATGAAATATGAATCTTAAATAGTAGAATATTTATTCAGAAAATATTAAAATATATAATAAAATAATAAGCACGAAATTAAAATCAAAATATGAAAGATAAAAGAAGAATAATTAAAGAATAAATCAAATTAAGAAAAACTGACTACTTGAAACAAAAAGAATGATTTAAATAGAAGATGATAATGTGTGGTGAAGATAAATTGAAAAAAAGGGTTGATGATGTGATAACGAAATCATAGTGATAAGATTTTTTAAGAAAATGAACCTTAAAATGTGTTTAACAAAATAAAAGTTATAATAGGAAATATTAGATTTTCTCTTTAAAATAAAATTAAAAATATAATTATATTTCAATAAGGTATTGCAGTTTGGTTTGATTTTGATCAATTTTGAAATGTTAAACTGCAATTCGAACCAAACTGCTTGATTTTAGAAAAAAAAAATCTAAAATATCTAAAATTTTGCAATTTTAATCTGTTATCGATTTCTTAGATCGATTTTCGATTATTTGTTTGGATCGATTTGAAAATATTCATCCTTGAATCAATTTCATCACCATTCTTATGCTTGATTACATAAAGAAACATCTCAGTTATTTTTTCTTTACAAATGCATTCATTTTCTTATATTCTTTTTCACCATACTTAATTTTTTTTCTCTCTCTCTCTCCATTTTTCTTTTCCACTCATCAACTTTTTTTTTTCTTCAATGCTCATCTCAACTTACACTCTTTGACAATTTGAAATTATTAATCGCAGATGCTTCAATAGGCTTGTTAAGTGTTAATACAATGGTGTCAATTATTCATGATAAGACTATACCTATTTTTATACCCATCATGTACACCTTTTCTATCAAATTGCCAAGGACACTCAATAAATAGATGTCCAGCATGGATGGGTGTAACATCATAAAGAACCTCATCTTTGTATTTTTCAATGAAAAATGAAACCAAAACTTGTTTACTCACCATTATATCTCCACAATCATTTAGCCGCCGAAGCCTATATGGATTAGGATGTTTTTCGTTGGTAAATTTAATTTCTCAATTGGTAAATTTAATTTCTCAACCAACAAAGTGCTAGCAACATTGATATAACTTCCATTATCAATAATCATGTTTCATACCTTGTTATTTATGTGATACCTAATATGAAAGATGTGCTCACATTGCTCCATTTCACTATCTTCCTTACATTAAATATTAAGAGCACGTCTTGTAACAAGAACATCTCCATGTAAAATGATTCTCTATTGTAGTGTCCTTAAGTTAACTTATGGAATCTTCATTAATAACCATACTATTTTAATTTACTTTGTCAAAAAAATAAATCAAGTATTCAATAATTCAAGAATAACCACAAGTTGGAAATCAACTTTTTAGATTAAGATACTCAACACAAAATTCATGATATATACTTTGAAAACACTTTCATCTAAGATTTTCATATCTATCATCTAAATTCATTTACAACTTAATATTCACCATTTGTAAAATAGTAGATTTTAGAAAGAAAGAATTAAAGATAATTACATATACTTTAGTTATTGTTCCCCAAAAATTTAATATAACAAATAACACATCAAATCATAACAAAAATGAAAAGATAAATTTAAATTTAAGAAAAAAAAATTCTCAAACAAAATTCTATTTAATATATATCTTCTAGTTTGTAATTTATCATTTTTTATTGTGTTGTGTATGTTTGACTGTTATGATCGTATATTTTGTGTACAAGAACAGATATTAGGTTTAGAAGAATTCATCAATTGAGTGACAGTAGATATAGACTCTTGTTGTTGTAGAAAGTTAAAATTTAAACCCTAATCCATATTTTGAGATCTTATTTATTTTCCTAAATAATATAATAGACTTGACTGGTTAAATTATGATAAATTATAATAGTCTAGACTAATAATTTGGATATCTTACATTACTTCTCATGAATAAAAAAATAATGCAAAAATATTTAAAAACAATAATATTCGGAATAATGGTTTTAGAATGATAGATAAACGTGAAATTGTGTGGCATTATTTTGGAAAGAATAATTTTGGAATCCTCGAAGACAACATAAATTGGAGTGTCATGAACCACTTCCTATTATGAGCAACTTTTTCTTGGATTTTGTTGCTTATTTTTATAAAAAGTGATTATGCACCTAATTCACTCCAAAATCGATTTAGAAGGTGAGATTTACACCTCACTTATATACCATAGTTCAGCCTCATTTTTAGTTAATGTAGGATTTTTCAACACCCTCCCCTCACGTCGAGGAGTCATTCTCAACTCGAACGTGACTCGTTAACAGGTGACTCAATCTAGGTCTAACAAGTTGCCAACAATCAAGGTTCTACATAGCGGTCGGTTAACAACTTTGTTAACCATCAGAACTTCTCAAATCATATAAAAAGGATCATAATCTATTATCAGGTGGTCCAAAATAAACATTTAATAAAAAACTATCATCTCAATTATTAATGTATATGATGTGAAGTAATATATTTTTTATTAGATCTCATCGATTTTAAACAAAAATATTTTAAGATGATAAACATTGTGGGTTAATTTAGTCGAATATATAATAGTAAAATTAAATGAAGTGACTTGAATTAATGTGATAAAGTTAAGAGGTTGTTTTTGTGTGTAAAGAGAAGTAAATTTATGCTTGAATGAAGGAACATATTACCTAATTCTAACCCGTTTCTTAAAAAATACATAAATTCCGACAAAGTGATTGCGAAAGAGAGTGACTGTAATATCACAATTAGTGAAGATAGTCAGAAATAGTAGCCACCAATAATGCTATCATGTAACAGGTTAATAAATTATATCCTTCAAAATTAAATTAATTATTTTTTTAATGATAAATTTAATATTTAAAAATTCATTTTTTATTAAATTTTAAATCTAATTTAATCTCATAAAATAATTTTGTAAATAATTTAGTTATATATTTAATTAACGTAGATGTCAAATCATATATATGATTCAATTTTTTCTATTCATTTTCTATTTAGTAGGAAAATTATTTTTTTGAAAAATAAAAAAATACTATGGTTGATCATTTATATATATCTTAATAATATTTTTGTTAAAAGAAGAAAATAAAAAAAACTACTGGTTTATAGCCAAATAGCCCAATATTCTTTGCTTGAAAGTTGAAATATACTATAAATAATAAATAAATGAGACTGAGTTTGTGAATGATATTAATGTATTTTTTAAATGAAGTGGAACCTACATTATATCTCAACCAAAATCTCTTGTTCTATTTATTATTTTTTGGACTTTTCATTGACTTAAAAATTCTAATGTATTTTCAGTGTAAAACTTTCATATAATCAACTAATTAGAAACTACTTTAAGTATAATTAAAAATAATAATTAAAAAATAAATTTTAAAATAACATATTTAAATAATCATACATTCTATATGATCTTTACCCCTTAGTTTTAAATTTCTATGTTTTCATATTTAAGATTGATTCAAAATTATAAATAAAAAGTTCCTATAGTTATACGAAAAGATTAGTAAATAAAATAAATAAAAACTTATCCATTGAATTTAAGATTTAGAATTTAAATCTATATTTTATTATATTTTTATATTGATTTTTTTTTATTTACCACTATATATCACACCTCTACTCTTAATGGCCCATATCACACATATGTTAATGGACTTAACTTCTTGGGCCAATTTGGTTTCCTATCAATCCATTACATAGTTACTGTCTTGGACCCAAAGAAAAAACTAATGGCAAAGTCTTGTTGGGTTGTATTATCCGAATTTGAGATACGTAAGATGAGACCTAAGAGAACAAAATTTGAAAATTGATACATTTTTATTCTAAAAAATAAATATAATTAAACAGATTTTTTTTATTAAATTTTTTTAATTTTAATATTATATTACAATTATTGTTCTAAATATTATTTTATAATTATCTGTAAAATTCGTAATACTATTTTTTAACACACTGTTTTTATTTTAATAATATTATTTTATTTAGACTTAATGTAATTTTGGTCCCAATATTTTAGGGAATCTTAAATTCTGATCTGAATTTTTTATACACAAGTATGAGTCTTTAACTTTTAATAATCCGTAATCTTGTTTAATTTTTAGTTTAATTATCCGTAGTTTTTTTTTGTTACATTGAACATTACACAATGATTTAGAAAAAAAATAAAAATACACAATACTTGTGATTTTTTTTACAAGATTGGAAAGGTTAGAAACTATATTTCCTACCAAATATAATTTGACACTGATTTAATGAATTTTTAAAATTAAAATTTGAAAAAAAATTTAAATATTTAAAAATTGTAGATTTTGTAAAATATAGAAACTGAAATTAAAATAAAAAAAATTTATATATTAATTTTAAAAATAGTTATATAAATATACTAGTGGAAATTGTTGTAAAAATAATTTATAATATTGTATAAAAATGTTTAAATATATTTAATTGGTACTTAGACTTTATTTAAAGTTAACAAATTATAGTATCCACAACGTATTGATTGTATACTCTATAGACTTACTTAATTTAATATCTGATTTTAAATTTGAAAATTAGATATATAATTGTTTAAATATTTGAATATATAGAAATGTTTTTTAAAATTTAATTTGGTGCATTTTTTTAATCAACAAGAAAAATTGTATATATATATATCAGATAAGAGAGATACGAACCCCATTTACAAAGAAAGATAATCTAAATCTAAATATTTATGATTATTAATACACATAAATATTTCATAACCCCACACCTATATATATTTACTTTCAACCATGTACACCAAATAATATCCCATTTTTTTTCCTTATTATCTATTGGGTCCTGGTGGCACACTACCTTCATAGTTTTCACTGTATATGGACCATGCCTCCTTTCATGTATACAAGACATTATATGTAGATTATTGCATTTGTACACACTACTAAAAAAATTTTCTATAATCTTTTTAAGATTTTATAAAAAATACAAGAAAATTGGTAAGAAATTTATTTTCTACAATTTTTTATAGAAAATTTATAAAAATATTTATAGAAAGAACTAATAATAATGGTCTTTTTTATAGTAATCAATAAAAAAAATACCCAATCAAATAATGAAATAGAAAAGTTGTATATAATTTGTAGAGGTAAGGAGGGTTATAAATGAGAAATATTATAAGTAGGCAATACAATTTTTTATAATCAACAGGTAAGTTAATTAAATGATAAGATAGTGGATGAATAAATAAAGAATAAATTTAATATATTTTAATCAATTATACTATTTCTTAATTTTATGCTTGAAATTAGTTATCAAAGAAATATAAAATTCTAAAATTTACTAAATTTATAGGGAAAGAGAATTACTATCGAATATATTGTTAGATACTAAATTGAATGTGAGAATATTATCATGAATGAGAATTTGAAAATGAAATATTTTCCTAACTCATTAAAAGAAAATATATTTACATAATTTATTATTTTACCTCCAAATTTGATATATAATTAAGCTCAATTAAAAAATAAAATTTCATGAATATTTTTTTAAAGGTTAAATGGAAGTAAGTCAGATCAATTTAATAAATATAAAAATATTCAATCATGAAAATATCGAGTATTATTTAAATTGATTTAGATAAATGAAATTTAGATGTTTTATTCAATCAATCCAAATAATTAACAAGTAATATCTTATTGAATCTACTTAACACGACTATAGATTTATTAAGATTAATCTTAATCCAATTATCAATCTTCTTATAATTCACAAATAGAGAAAAATTTATCATGATCGTTTAAGTTCATATGATATGTATGCATCTCAAAATTTAAGGACTTGATATCACCACCTCAAACAATATTACCGAAATCAACATGTAGTTTACAAGAATTTTTTATTTTTTTTATAATACACATATATTAATCACAATATTGAAAGGTAGTGTAGGTCAATATATTCTTCTCGTCTCGATATTTGTTACATGGTTCTTTTGAGAGCTAATCATCAACATTCACTTTTTGCAAAAAAAAATCTTCGCAAATAAATAAAGAGTTAGAATAAGAGCATACACTATCATAATTTTCTTTATCCTTTGCTCTTTCTCTCTCAAACATATACTTTTGAAGGTCTCTTCTATATCTATAACCTTCACATTTGGACCATCTTATAGAACTAGTTTTGATCCTTGAACTTGATATTTCTTTATGCTTGCATTTCACTTGTTTTAGACTTGTACGATATTAAATTTTTCTATTTAACTTTTGTACTTTTGAAATGAGTTTTGAAATATAATCTTCTATCATCAAACCCATACTTATAAGTAAAGATTAAAAAAATAAGAAATTAATACAAAAAGATTAATAAAACAAAATAACACAAAGAAATGATTAGCACACTAATAAAAGAAATATGAATCTCACCATTCATTAAATGTTTATTTTCAATCCAATTATGTATCACTTTTTAAAGACTATAGTATGCAATTTTTTTCACTCAAATTCTTCTTTAGTTCTTAAAAAGAATACTCAATAACCCATAAAAAATTTACACTCAAAGTGAAATGTGTAATAAATTCAAACTTAACTCAATATGCCAAAGAAAATTGAAAAATTATAAAGACAAAACCAAGGAATATTAAAGCCAAATTAAAAAGCACAAAATTAAGGAATAGGTTAAATCATATAGAATAAGACATATAAAAAAACTAAGAATTTGATAAAGAGAAAAATACTTTAAAAGACCAAAGTAATCTAAAGGTGTATTTAAAATTATCTTTACAAATTTGTAAAATAAAACAAGTAAGCTAAATACTTAAAAAGAATCAAGTTATAAGAAATGAATAAAAATTATCTAGATGAATATAACTAATTTGAACATCCAATAAAGAACTTAACTAAAAATAAATCTCAATCTCAAAAAAATATGAAACATGCATTTTACTATTTTTATTTATTTGTTCATCACATTTGAGATGAATGAAAGTTAGTTAAGCATTTATCTACTCTTATACAATTTTCTAAATTTTTCCTTTAATTTCTCAAAAATTAAATTAAATTTAAAGAAAATTTCAAAATATAAATATTATGTTTAACTCTTAAAGTTTTAATCTCAAACGAAGAAGATTTTCAACAATTCAAAATTTATAAGAGTATGTCTCATAAACAAGAATTTAAGAAAATAGAACTAAACAAAATTATGAACAAAAATTTAAACAAAGATATAAATAAAAAAAATGACTCAAATTAGTAAAAAAAAACGCCAAATCTATTTTTCAGTTATAGATTAATTGAAGTTATTAGAGATTAAAAATTTCATAAAGATATAGTAAATTGACTTTGAAATATTTAAACACATTAAAACTATAACTATGTTGAGGAAATATTTTATTAAATTTTATAACACTTTAGAGCAATATTTTTTATATTTTATAGTTGATCGATTTAATTTATTTAGAACAGTTTTTTTTATATGTTTTATAATAATTAATAATTTAAATTTATTTAAAATATTAATTTTTTATATATTTTATAATATAATGATGACTCTAGATCAAATCATTCGATAAATTTTTTAAATAAGATAATTTGTGTAATAATTTAATTTTTTTTTTATTATTTTTGTTACACATGATGTCTTTATATAGAGTCTTACTGGTTCTCTATGGGAATGTTATGTTATGTATGTAAATCTTTATGTAATATTCTTGAGTAATATGAAGTGTGACTATGGGAATGTTACGTTATGTATGTAAAACTTTATGTAATATTCTTGAGTAATATAAAGTGTGATTGCTTTCTTTATTTCATTCTCGTTTTTTTTATTATTTTTCTTTTCTTTAGAGACAACGAATTTAGGCTATAGAAGATTAAGATAGAGACTATCTTGATACAATAAGATTGTCTACAAGCGATAAAAGGTGAGACAATCATTTCACCTTCATGAATAGAGAAGGAGAGGATTGACATGGTTAATAAAACCAAGAGTGCCATAATTCTATGTCTTGGTAATAAGGCATTGAGGGAAGTTACGAAAGAGAGGACTACCCCGTTGTTATGGAAGAAGCTCAAGTCATTATATATGACGAAATCTTTGACACAAACTCTATTTGAAACAATAGTTATATTCGTTCAAGGTGAAAAAATGGAACAATTAGAAAACTTTAACAAGATACAGGATGATCTTAAGAATGTTGACATGAAGCTTGAGGATGAGGATAAGACTTTACTATTTTTGAATGTGTTGCCTAAAACATTTAAGAATTTTAAGGATGTTTTGCTATTTGGGAAGGAAAAAACCATTATATTGTAGGAGGTTGGACCTCGGTTAGAACCAAGGAGATCTAAAAGCTTCAAGATTTTAAGACGTGTGATAATAGGATGGGCTTGAATGTCTCAATGTTTAAAAGTAAAAAGAAGGGGACAAAGGGAAGAAATTCAAGAAGTTCTCAATGGAGAAAACAAAGGAACAAAAAGTGCTTAAGTGCTTCAACTACTAAAAAATGAGTCATTTCATAAGAGTTGTCCAAAAGAGGACGGATCTTCTCATCTGAAGGAGTCTACGATATTTTTTTTAGATACACAAAAGAGTTGGGTCGTGGACTCAGGTTGTACTTATCACATTTGTCCTATGAAAGAATTCTTTGAGACCTTAGAACTAAAGGAAGGAGGTGTGGTTCTCCTTAGGAACAATAAAATCTATAAGGTAAAAGACACGAGGTTTGTCAGATTAAAGATGTTTGCAATTGGGAGATGTTGTTGTAGGATATGAGGTATGTTCTAGAGCTCAAGATAAATCTTTTATTTATAAGCATATTTTATCACTGTATCTTTTGATCAAGATTGAAAAATACATGATAAAGATTTTGAATGAAGCATCTGTAGTTGTTAAGGGGTTAAAAATAATGGTATTTATATTCTTCATGGCTCAATTGTGATTGTGCTGGAGCTAGTAAGATGATGCAAGATAAGGAAAAGTTGTGGAATTTGAGGTTAGGGCATGTAAGTTAGAGAGGTTTAGGGTTTTGTGATCAATGCTTATTGGGAAAGTCTCAGTGAGTGAAGTTTGAGTCTGGTTAGCATGTGTCCAATAAATCGTTTGAGTATGTTAATACAAACCTATGGGGTCTTACGTGAACTTAGACTCATGGAGAAGTATCTTATTTTCTCAATATCATTGATGATTTCTTGAGAAGAGTATGGATATATATCATGAAGAGTAAAAGTGAGACATTTTAGAGGTTCAAGGAGTAGCACACAATGGTGGAAAATCAATAGGTAACCAAATTGAAAGTGTTTAGGATAGACCATGGTTTGAAATTTGTTTTAGAGAAATTGAATAAGTTTTGTAAGAAGGAAGAGATAAAGAAGCATAAGATAGTCATTGGGACTCTATAACAAAATGGTCTTACTGAAAAGATGCATAGAACCATTTTAGAGCATATGAGGTGTATGCTACTGGAATTGATTAGCTTAAGACCTTTAGGAGAAGCTACAAACACTATGATTTACTTGATTAATAGATGTCCATAGTCTACTTTAGATTTTAAGACTCTAATGAAGGTGTAGAGTGGAAGGCCAACAAATTATTCAGATTTGAGGGTGTTTAACATTTTGACCATGATTAGGTTGATTTTAGAGGAAAACCCCAAAGAAAATCCCCACTGGACATTAAGATAACAAGATGTTATCTAGATGTGAAGGTTCATTTCAAATGGGATTCAAGAGGAGGAAAAAGAAATATGATATTGGGACAATTAATCAAACACATGGTAGGCAAATGGAAATAAAAATAAACATAACATAGACTAAGTGGAAAGAGGATAAGAACCAAATGAAGTGAAATGACAATGGATGAGTCACGCCACTTGGGTGGTGGATACCCAAGATAAGTGGTGGTGCCACCACTTGAATCATACTCAAGATAAGGCTAAAAGAGGGTGAGGAACACTCACAAAACAAGCTGAAAATTTCTCACAATATTTCTAAATCATTCAAAGTCCCCTTACAAGGTGAATGGGAGCCCTATTTATAGGCTTGGATGGCCCCCAAATTACAATCAAATGCAGCTGAAATTACATGTAAATTAACCCTAAAGAATGGTCTAGAAACTAGGTTTACACTTTCCTAAAGAGCCAAAGATGTGGGTTGTTGCAAAGGGGTGCTAAAAGCAATTCAAAAGGGTGGGATGCTCCAAAAAAGGTCCAAAAAACGTGGCAGCACTTAGGGAGAGAAGGGGGGCGCGCCCTTCAAGGTATTTGATGACTCCAAAGCCCAAAATGTGATGGGGGTGAGCTTATCCAAGGTGTGGTGCCTTTAGAAAGTCCTACAAAACAAAGAAAAATAAGCCCAATTAAAATTAAGCTTAATAAGAAATTAAACCAACATTAGAAATTAAACTAAGAAATATAAGAAATACTAAATAAAGGATTAAATGTAAAGGGAAAATGGTGTCTTGATTATGCATTTTGTTTGGAATTTTCTCAAAACACCATGCATATTTGTTTTTAGTTTTTAGGCCTTCATCATCCTCTCCCTCTTGGAAAGAATCCGACCTCGAATTTTGAAAATCTTTATTCATTTTGTGTTCAACTTTGAAGGGTTTATTCATTTGTTGGAAGATGACGTCCTTTCTTTGGTTGACACTTTTCTCAATTTGATCATCCTTTCTCTCAAGCAACTCTTTAAACTTTGGCAAGACAATATTGCTTTTTAAAATATGAGTGTTAAGAAAAAGGTGATCAAAAAGTTTTTGAAACTCTTTAGATTCCTCCAAGTTGTTTCCCTTAGTAAGATCATTAGTCAAAGATGATTTCAAATCAAGTTTTATTTCCTTTGGAGGAGGTAAATCCTTTGATGGTTTTTGAAAAACATCATTGAATTCATCTAAGACTAATTCTATGCTTTGAGAACAATTAGAGGTTTTGCCATGTAAGTTAGAAGATGACCTCATAGAAGGGTAAGATGCAATTATTTCTTTTTGTGCAAACATTACCTTTTTTATCCCTTTGTGAGAGATCATAGTACCTTTCTTTAATTCACTGGACGTTTGCCTTTTTTCTATCTTTTTCTTTTCTTTTCTTTTCTTTCTCATTTTTAATTGGTCCTCAAGAACCTCGGGAGAGAGAGGTTTTAAAGTAATCTTGTGCCCTTGAAAGTTGAAAGAAAATCTATTGGTAAGACCATTATGAAAAGTTTGCTTATCAAATTGCCATGACCTACCTAGTAAAATATGTGTTGTTTCCATGGGCACAACATCACAAAGAACCTCATCCACATATTTCCCAATGGAGAAATTGATGAGGACTTGTTTATTTACTTCAATCTCACCCTTTTCACTAAGCCATTGGAGCTTATAGGGCTTGGCATGAGGAATAGTGACTAAACCAAGTTTCTCCACCATTCTCTTGCTAGCCACATTAGTACAACTCCCTCCATCAATAATGAGTGAGCATAACTTATTGTAAATGAAGCACCTAGTATGAAAAATGTTTTCTCTTTGTGTGTTGTCAAGTTCTTTTTGAACTTGACCCAACATGCGCTTCACTACCAATAGGTCACCGTCACAAGGATTGATTTCATTATAACTAGAGGAAGGGGAAGAGTGAGGTGAGTTTTTCCTAGAAGAGGAAGAGGAAGAAGAATGTTCACTCTCTACTTCCCCACTTTCTCTTAAGAACATAGTTCTCTTGGTAGGACAATTGGAAGCAATGTGTCCATACCCTAAGTATTTGAAACATTTAATGGAACTAGTTCTTTGAGAAGGTGAAGAAGTTGAATGTTTGTTTGTAGGTGTTTCTTCCTTAAGGGTGGTTTCAAGAGGGTACTTGGAAGGTTTCTTTTCATGTTTTTCTTTGTTTTTATCCTTCCAAGAAGAGTTGTAGTAGTCATTATTATGATTACTCCTCCTTGCACTCTCTTTTCTTTAAAGTTGAGTTTCAATTTTAAGTGCAAGGTGTAAAACATTTTTTATTGAGGAGTATTCATATAGTTCTACTAAATCTTGAATGTCCCTCCTAAGACCACTCACAAACCTAGCTATCTTGGCCTCATTTGTCTCATCAACATCGGCCTTAAGCATAAGAGATTCCATCAACTTAAAATAATCATTCACACATAAACTTCTTTGTTGAAGCCGTTGGAGCTTCAAAAGGAGCTCCCTCCTATAGTAGGAAGGAACAAATCTACCGCGTAAATGAAACTTTAAGTCCATCCAAGTGGTCGCGGGTGGCCCTTGGTTCAGTCCATGTTCTTTACAAATTTTATGCCACCAAGTCATGGCATAACTTTCAAACTCTAAAACAATTAAATCTACTTGGATGGCGTTGACACTCATGATTTGGTCCACCTTTGACTCCCATTCCAAGTATGTGTCCGGATCATTGTCTCCATAAAACTTTGGGATCTTCACATTGTGGTATTGCTTCTTGGGAGATTGATGTTGCACCCTTCGTGCTCCTTGGAACCTCCACTCTTCATCATTGTTGTGGAACTCTCTTGGGGAGTAGGCCCTCCTTCTATTACGCTCATCTCTTTCTCTTCTAAGTTGGCGGATCTCCTCTCTTAATTCTCTTTCTCTTTCTTGCTTGGAGATCTCAATCTCTCTCAAAAACTCCACAAGAGGAAGCTCGGCTTGCCTCTTAAGTTAGGCCTCCATTTCCTCACTTAGCTTGTTAGCTCTTGGAGGGGAGATAGGAAAAGAAGAAACTTCGGACATTGTACCTAAAAATAAAAATAAAAACAGCCACAAAAACAAGAATGAAACTTCAAAAGTTAGTGAACTTAACTATCACTCAAGTGTTTGGCCTCCTCACCAAAATGAATGGAAATTGTTCACTCACACTCCTTATGTAAACAAGTGTGCAACTCCCTCAAATTAACACTCACCAAGAGTAAGAATCAAGTAGAAAAGAAAAACAACAATCACCACTTCAAAAGAAAGCAAAGGAAGAAAACTTCAAAGACAAAACTTAAAGATTCTTAAAGACTAAAACAAGAAACGGTAAAAGGTAAAAAGGTGACCATACAATAGAATTGATTTTAGACAAAACTTTAAAAGAAGACTAAAGCAAGAAAAAGGTAGCAATAAAGACTCTAAGAAGCACCAAAATATGCAAATAAAAGTTCAGTTTCAAGCACATAAAAGAAGATTAGGATCTTACTATGTGATGGAACTAATTTGCCACATTCAATCCAAGTTGTAGGTGTGTATTTAAGTCCAAAAACAGCCACTAAAACAACTAAGTTTTTAAGCCAAATTGCACCCAAATCTTTGTTGGAAATTCAATGTTTTAAGATGCAAACACTTCTTTAATTTGGCCAAAATAATTCTTTTGCTTCTCACAATTTTTCTAGACTTAAACACACAATTTTAAAAGGAGAATATGAAGCTCTTAGTCCCTATTTTCGGATTCCCTATCAATTCAATTTATGCACTCTTCACTAAGGCATTTTATCAAACACATTTCAGCACTAGAATTTTAACCAAGAAAGCTCAATAGAAAACAAGACATATGACTTAAGCAAAGCTAGGAAAACACAAGAAGACTTAACCAAAATAAAAGAACATTATAGCATGGAAACAAGGAAGCAAAATAACCAAGAATTTGCCTAGATTTTCGCACAAAACTGCCCAAAATTTTTCAGCAACCAAAAATGCAACTCCTCACCCAAATTGGACCACTTAGATGCACCAATAAATGGTGAAAATGTCCAGATTTGTTAAGGGTTCAAGGGAGCACACAAAACAACTAAAAGGAAGTAGAAAAACAATGATATATAGCATTAAACATAGGCAAGACAACAAAGAAACTAGCTCATGATACCAAATGATGTAGACCCCTTTTATGGATTATGATTTGAGTTGATGATTAGATTGATTTTAGAGGAAAACCCCAAAGAAAATCTGCACTGGACATTAAGATAACAAGATGTTATCTAGATGTGAAGGTTCATTTCAAATGGGATTCAAGAGGAGGAAAAGGAAATATGATATTGGGACAATTAATCAAACACATGGTAGGCAAATGGAAATAAAAATAAACATAACATAGACTAAGTGGAAAGAGGATAAGAACCAAATGAAGTAAAATGGCAATGGATGAGTCATGCCACTTGGGTGGTGGATACCCAAGATAAGTGGTGGTACCGTCACATGAATCACACTCAAGATAAGGCTAAGAGAGGGTGAGGAACACTCACAACACAAACTGAAAATTTCTCACAATATTTCTATCATTCAAAGTCCCCTTACAAGGTGAATGGGAGCCCTATTTATAGGCTTGGATGGCCCCCAAATTACAATCAAATACAGCTGAAATTACATGTAAATTAACCCTAAAGAATGGTCTAGAAACTAGGTTTACACTTTCCTAAAGGGCCAAAGATGTGGGTTGTTGCAAAGGGGTGCTAAAAGCAATTCAAAAGGGTGGGATGCTCCAAAAAAGGTCCAAAAAACGTGGCAGCACTTAAGGAGAGAAGGGGGAGGGTGCGCCCTTCAAGGTATTTGATGACTCCAAAGCCCAAAATATGATGGGGGTGAGCTTATCCAAGGTGTGGTGCCTTTAGAAAGTCCTACAAAACAAAGGAAAATAAGCCCAATTAAAATTAAGCTTAATAAGAAATTAAACCAACATTAGAAATTAAACTAAGAAATATAAGGAATACTAAATAAAGGATTAAATATAAAGGGAAAGTGGTGTCTTGATTATGCATTTTGTTTGAAATTTTCTCAAAACACCATGCATATTTGTTTTTAGTTTTTAGGCCTTCATCATGACCTTTGCACAACGAGAAAAGAAGTGTATCTTTATTGGATACACAGAAAGAGTGAAGGGAGTACAAGTTGTAGAGGTTGGAACCTAGAAAAACAAGGTGATTCATGAGTAGGGGCTTCGCATTCAATTAAATGCAAATGTGGATGATTTGGAAGAATTTGCAGAAGAATAAGGAGAAAACTAAGTTTGAGGTGGAGTCACTTGACTTCAAATTAGACCCTCTACAAGGGTTAGACGGTGCATCAAATGATGACTTCCAACCATCAACTTCTCGGTCTAGGAGGCTAGATTAGGTCAATTTAAACTTCGACTATCAACTTATGTGTGATAAGGAAAAGAGAAAGATCAAACCTTCATAGAGGTTTGAGTATGTTGATTTGATTTACTATGTTTTAAGTGTAATTAGAGAGGTAGATAGTTCAAAATCAAAGAGCTTTAGGACACAAAAAAGGGTATAGAAGGTCAATAATGATAACTTGTCTTAGGAACTTGAATCTTTGGAAAAAAAAAATCATATGTGGACACTTATAGAGTTATCTAAAGAGAAAAATGTAGTTGGATGCAAGTGGTTATTCAAGAAAAAGGAGGGATACTAGGTGTGGAGAAAGAAAGATTCATGGTGAGATTGGTGGCAAAGAGTTTTACATAAATGGAAGAAATTGATTATAATGAGATTTTCTCACTTCTGGTAAAACACTATTTGTTAAGAATTTTAATATCAATCAATATAATTTAGAGGTAGAACAATTGGATGTTAAAATTTTTTTTGCATGGAGACTTAGAGAAGATCACCTATATGCAACATCTAAATATGGCTTGAAACAAATTTGTGTCTATATTTTGAAAAGAGAAGAAATGTGTGTTGTTCTTACTCTTATATGTAGACAATATATTTATAGCTAGTCAATATAAAGATGAAATTGAAAGGCTCAAGGAAAAATAATCTCAGATTTTAAGATGAAGGATGTTGGTCTTACAAGAATACTTGGGATGACATGAGTTGTGTTTATCTTAACATGGTTATTTGAAACGGTTTTACAAAAATTTAGGATGCATTAGTTTAAACCTGTGAGTACACCTTCGGGTCAACATTCAAAGCTCTCTATTGTCTAATATTTTGATCTTGAGGAAGAAAGGAGAAAGATTAAGACTATTCTCTATGCTAGAGAACATCATGTATGGGATGGTTTGTAGTAGACTAGATCTAGTTCATGTTGTTAGTGTTATTAACAGGTTTATGACACAAGTTGATAGGAGCTCCCTTTTTCACCCCCATCCATGTCGCCACACGGGGGCGACATGGGTGGGGGTGAAAAAAGGAAAGAGAGGGATGGGGTTTCTCTTGCTTTTGGCATAGCGGGCCCCGGCGGGAGGCCCGCACGACGGGCTATTAGCTCAGTGGTAGAGCGTGCCCCTGATAATTGCGTCGTTGTGCCTGGACTATGAGGGCTCTCAGCCACATGGATAGTTTAATGTGCTCATCGGCGCCTAACCCTGAGATGTGGATCATCCAAGGCACATTAGCATGGCGTACTTCTCCTGTTTGAACCGGGGTTTGAAACCAAACTTATCCTCAGGAGGATAGATGGGGCGATTCAGGTGAGATCCAATGTAGATCCAACTTTCTCTTCACTCGTGGGATCCGGGCGATCCGGGGGGACCACTACGGCTCCTCTCTTCTCGAGAATTCATACATCTCTTATCAGTATATGGACAGTTATCTCTCGAGCACAGGTTTAGGTTTGGCCTCAATGAAAAAAACGGAGCACCTAACAACGTATCTTCACAGACCAAGAACTACGAGATCGCCCCTTTCATTCTAGGGTGACGGCGGGATCGTACCATTCGAGCCTTGACAGATCTTGGATAAACTTATTAAGAGGCTTTGAAGTGGGACATGATATATTTAAATGAGACTGATAACGTGTATAGACAATTTGCAAATGATAGAGAGACCATTAAGGGGTTTGTAAATATAAACTATGCTAGGATTATGAATACTAGAAAATCATTTCCTAGGTAAATGTTCACATTATTTGTGACACAATTTTCTAGAAGGTAAACTTATAATCAATAGTGGCATTATCAACCATCCAAATAGAGTATATCACACTCACAAAAAGGGTAAAAGAGACTATATGGTTGAAAGAGATAATAAACAAGTTAGAATAGTACAATATTGTGTTACTTTTCATTATATATGCTACAATATTATACATTTGACTAATTATCATATATATCATAAGTTACTAAATATATTTATGTAAAACTACAATTTATTAAAAATGTTGAAGATTTAGGAAGGATGTTGTTGAGTTTAGGGAAGTCAAAATAATAAAGATAACATCGAAAATCAGTTTTGTAAATTTACAAAGTCTTTTTTAATATTCTTATTTTAATGTTGTTTGAAGTTGATTAATTTTATATTTATATTTAAGGATAAATATAAGAAGAAAAATAATTATATTAGGAAGCTTTACTTATATTTAGAATTAAAGTGAAAAAGTGTAATAATAATTTTATATTAAATTGTTTAATAAATTTTTCGTGTAATATTTTTTTTTAATTATTTTAAGTATACGTAGTAACATTGTATAAAGATTTGATGTTGGTATATAGCAATATTATGTTACGTAATTAAAATTTTGTATAATTTTTTTAAATAATACAAAATATAATTATTCTTTTTCTATTTTTTTATTTATTTTCATTATTACCTATCTATTACATAAAAAAAATCCAATTATGAATGACTTTCATTCAATTAAGCAATTAATTATATATGAATGAAAAATGGTGTAGAACTAATGGACATACCTAGGTATGTAAATGGGAAGGAAAATAATTTAAAATTCATTCTAAATTGTTCCATTGTCAACGGCTATTGCCTAACACTTTTTATAGAAATTAACTTTTAAACTTGACACTAGCTCAAAGCATCCAAGAACACTTTTTACATTATTACATTATTAGGACTTGTCTCTTTCTCACCAAAGAAGACACCATCATCAACATATTGCATAAGGTTAACCATCACCTCATCCTTCCCAACCGTAAAAAAAATTAAAAAAAATTATTTATAGAATTATTCTCCAGGCATAACTTAATTTGAATTAATGTCTTAATTTAAAATTACATGAATAAATATTTGAAAGCATGATTAACGTGCAATTCTTGCGTTCTAAATAGTTTTTTCTATGTCTTGCTTTCTCTTCGAAATGGCATGGCCATTATATTCTTTGAATATAGTCATCCATGGATTCTTTGCACGCAACCTTAATCATTTAAATCCTTGTCTATGGCAGCTGGTTTTGACATTCAAACTTCTCTTTCTGACTTCTTTTGCTATTTATATTCTTGCTTTGCATATTCCAATTCATACGCATTTATTCTTCCTCTTTTTTTAGGTTTCAGTATGAGACAATATGTATGTAATTTGATTTTTCTTTTTACTGGATGTAATGTGATTGTTTTTTAATGGCTGTGTAATTAAACTTCTCTTAATTTTTCATCCACTGGTTAAAAAAAGAAAAACTTATGAAGTGAATATCGATTCATGAATTATTTATTTTATTTTTGTCCTTTACTAATTAATTACTTCATAATCAAAATAATAAAACAAGTGGATAAAGAACACTTAAAAGGGGATATTTAATATTAAGAAGACCTATGATTTAAAATCGGAGTTGTTCAATCAACTGGTCACTGTAGTAGTTAAACGTGATCCTATCATTAGAAACGTTGTCGTATTATATACGGTTATACATTTAATCTTCTCCTACACATGCGGTGTAGTTAATTATCAGCTTGTTTTTCATAAATTAATCATAATTAAATATGTGCTTGCACTCCATTTGTTCCCTACCAAGAAATCAAATTGCATATGAAATGATAGTTGATTTATAAAATAATATACATCACAATTTTGTTTTGTTTCAAATATGAATATGCTTTATCTATTATTGTGCAAGATGAACAATAAATATGAAGATGCAATATGGGTGATATTAAATGAAGTCACCCGATTAATATAAATTAGCGGACGTAGAACCCTAAGTTAGTGAGGCAATTTAAATATTTTAATTAGAGTAATGAATAACATATTTCAAATTTTTAGAAAATGATCAGTTAAATAAATAAATAAAAATATGATTTATTAAATGTGAGGAGATATATTTACACTTCTGAAATTTACATGCATCCACTATTGTATAAATATATATTTATTTGGTCATTTCACATTATACTAGTTAGTTTTATGTTAAAATCTAATCCTATAAAGGTAAAATTTGATGGAGAAAATTAATTGTATTTGCACAAATTATGCAAGAATGAAGTCTGTCCTACAAAAACTGGAAAAATGGGTTGTGTTTTGTGAAGCATATTAGTATGTATGATATAGTTAAGGCATCGAAATATATTGGCCCCTACCCTTTAAACCCTAAAATGTTGGACCCTACCATGTGCATGCCTTCAACATTGGTATGAGAATATGATCGAGGCTAATGTATATCATAGCTTTTCGTCAAGATAAAATATAAAGACCTGGTGTCACAATCGCATGCATTAAAATAAAGACGTACAACTAAAAAGGTAGAAAAAGCTAGAGGAAGGAGATAAGGAATTACTATATGCATTTCCAATTCCACATTTTTCTTTATTTATTCATATAAATTGCTATAACACACGCGCGTCCAGGGAACATGTACATATATAATTATCATCTTTTTTTGTTTATGCGGTTAAATGTTTTGCCATATAAATAATCGTAAAATTTAATACTTTTTTTTCATATTGGTTAATTGAGTTTAAGCATTTTTCACCTAAATCTATTTATCAGAGTTATAAAACTGAAAACGGAATTTAATCACATGCAATTAATGGATCACGTTATTAGAGCCAAATCATATCATATAGATTTTTTATTTATTTTTTAAAGGACCAAATATAAAAAAATTAGTAAATAAAATAACGAAAAATATAAAAAGTAAATAATTAAATTTTAAAGAATATTTTATATATAATCTTTATTAAAAATGAAGTAAAAGGACTTGGTCCGTGTATGTTCCAGTAACAGAACAGTGAATACTCCATTTCCTTATTTTCTTCGTAGTTTTCGTAGTTAAGGCTACTTGAATTCATTCATGCATGAGAATAAATAAATAAATAAATATATATATATATATATATATATATATTTATTTGCTTTTTTTTAAAAAGAAAAAAAGTATTATAAAAAGATTTTCCCATACATAATATGTGAGTTTCACCTTCATTCAATTTAAAGTAGCACTGGTTTCCTTGGGAAGAAGGCATACATAATTGACAAAACTCATGATCAATGAAAAAGTTTATTGGTGCGGCTGCTAAGATTTTATTTTGTTTTCTATAATTTGACTAATAACTTACCAATGAACTTGAAATTTATAAAAAATAAAATAAAAAATTATTTAAGAGTTAAAATTATACTAATAAAGAAAAGACATTTAAAATTAATTAAAAATGACCTTTTATATCAACGACGGATTTAGATGCAAGCTATATACAAAGTTTTCAAGTCGGATTACCTAGAAAATATACTTTTTTTTTATAACATTTATAATTATGACTAATATAAAAATTTTATTTTCTTGATGTAGAATATAAATTAGTTATAATTTATAATTAATTTAAAAAACTCAATTTAAAAAAAAAAATTAATTGATGTGGGTAATTTTGGATAATTTTTCTGATAGTTCTATCCATAATAAATAAATACTTTCTTTCCATTCATGCAATACTATTAGTGGATTAGAGATTTTAAAATAAAGAAAAGAATGAAATTAATTAATATATATAATTTTTTCTCTCTTTTAACTTCATATTCAACTTCATAAAATATCAAACAAAATTTTACATTATCATGTTACGAATTTTATATTAAATTTTTTAATAAAGAAATGTAAAATTTTCTTTTAAAAATAAGAGATTTGTATATTTTATATTGATAAACATTCTTCAAAATAATTTTATCTACTTTTTTATTATTAGAAGTCAAAATTAAAAAAAAATTTATATTAATTCTTAAATTTCAAATGATTATCGTAACTTTTAAAAGTATAAAGATAAATATTATTCACTTCATAAAACTTTAAGATATAATCAATTAGTTAATATTTATTATGAAGTCTAATTAGATAATTCTATACCAATATAACATGACTAGTTCTTTAAATTTTCATAACATTTAACAACATATTATAAAAAGAGTTAGAAGATTTTTCTAAGATAAAAATGTACAGTATTTTTTATTATTCACTTTTGTCTAGTTTTTAAATCTTCTTAGAATGAAACAGAGTATATTTTCTAGAAAACAAATTTAATAAAAAAAAAATTACAGTATCTATTAATATTATTAATAGTGAATATTCTAACCAATTTTTTTTTAACTAGTTATGAGAATAATTATTTAAACTCAGAAAATATATACATTTATAAAAAAAAAGTGAAATAATTCTAAATTTATAGACATTATTAAAGATTACATATTAATAGATTGATCAATATTAATTTATTGATGTTCAATATTCATAATTTTGAAAAAAAAATTGATTATGAATGAGTTATTTAATAATATTTTTAATATTATTTATTAAATTTAAATTTGATAAATTATTTTATTATTTTTTTTCTTTTCTCTTAAAAAATAAATTTCTGATTATCTTAAATATTTCTTAACCTCAATCAATTTTTTTTTTATATTTTAAAATCAAAATAAAGCATTATAAAATATTAAAATAATTAATTAATTAATATTAAATAAATAATTATACATATATTTCATATTTTTATACTATGTTAATATATTATAATAATGAATAAAAATAATAATAATAAATCTTACTTTATTTATTTATTATGAAAAAAATATTGTGAGTATTTTTTTATTTTGATTTCTAAAACTCCATGTATTCAGCATGAACAAATAGAAGAGAAAATACTAAAGGAAAAACTTACTATTGTTATACTGCAAAGGTAAAACTATGAGAGAGAAAAAGGTGGAAGAGATGAAAGGTGAAAACTGAAGAAAAGAGTGGTACTTTATTATTGTTATTGATGTGTTTCAATAATAAGAGAGGAGAGTGTAATGAGTAGAGTAAAAAAGTTTATAAAAAAAATATTTTTAAAGATTAATTTTATTTATATTTTAATATTTTTTAAGAAATGGGACATAAAAAGGAGTTATTATTATATATATAAAATAAAAAATAAAAATTTGGAGAGAGCATAGAATCCATTACCCTTCCTTAGTTCTACCTCTAAGAGAAATATAACTCATAGTTTTGCGTAACCTCGCTAAAGAATGGATGTGAAAAAGAGAGAGGCAAAATAATACATTGAAAAGAGTAATTTTCATTTTATAATTAGATAAAAAAAAGAGGAATAATTACCTATTTGATAGGAATTGGACATGAAAGGGAGAGTATTCTCCACAACCCCATGGAGGGGCATTTGATAGAGAGAGACGACCTAATGAACGTAGCCACGTGGGTCGAAGGACGAGGGATGGTAGAAAATGATGTCTTTAAGTATAGAATTAAAAAAAAAATCACAAATATTTTGGAAAATAGACTTAAATATAGATAATCTAATAGACAAGAGTTTAAGAGTTTAAAAACCTCTTTAATAAATATTATTTTTGCAAAAACTTCAGTGTAAAGGTTCGAATAAGATAGAAAATCTATAAGTATAATAGAAGAATAGAAAAATAATTAGTTTTATAAGATTATATTTTTACAAGGTGCAAACATTTTCCATGTAGAGTATTTGTTTATGTTGTAACTATACTATAGTGTTTATTGTGAAATTTTAAATTCTACTTAATCAGTTGTAAAATTTCATATTTCTATTTGATCAGTTGTAAAATTCTAAGTTATAGTAGTTAACACTTGATTAATTGTAAAATTTCAAGTTTGGTCAGTTGAATGTTTTAGAATTAGCTTAACGTTGAGAAATTTCAAGTTAAACTTGGTCAATTGAAAGTTTAAGTATTAATTTAGCATTGAGAAATTTCAAGTTAGACTTGATCAGTTGAAAGTCTAAGCATTAGCTTAACATTGAGAAATTTCAAGTTAGACTTGGTAAGTTGAAAGTCTAAGCATTAGCTTGACATTCAAAATTTCAAGTTAGACTTGGTTAGTTGAAAAGTCTAAGTGTTGACTTAACATTCAGAAATTTTAAGTTAGACTTGGTCAGCTAAAAAATCTAAGCAAATGCATAGTAGTGTGAAATTCCAAACTATGTTTGGTTAGTTGAGATATGTGATATGCTTGTGTGTACATGTTTCATTCATGTATATATTTAGTTCTGTCTATTTTCTTATACGTATTTGTAACATATGTGAGATATAGTACTCACTCTTCTATTTGTGTGGTTGATACTTTTGTTTGGGTTGAACATTCTTATAGGTGAATATATCGTTGATGAGGACAAAGAGAAGTTCACTGATGAAATATGTTTTCTATACCTTGATTTTTGGGGGATGCAAGCATTTGTCTAGGAGAACAGATGGTTGTTGGATTGTGTATTGAAATTTTTTTTGGTTAAGTCTTGTTTCTTTTGCGCTAGCTAACTTGGATAATAAATCAACCTGAATGTTATTATCCTCAGAATGTGAGATATGATTGTTTCTTGGAAGTCCGACATCTTCCTAGGCATAGGCTTTTGGAGCATAGGTCGTGATGTTAGGAACATCTTAATTCTTTGAAATTTTTCTTCACATGTGTTATCCCATTGAAAAGTTGAAGTTTTCTTCAATAGGCGGAATTTGGAACGAGTTTTTTGACCAAGGTAGGTGTAAATCGAAAGAGTGTTGTCAATCGTCCAATAAGTTGTTGGAGTTCTTTCACTTTTGTTAGAATTCACATGCTAATGATTGTTTGACACTTGTCTGGGTTGATTTTGATGCCCCGGTTGGTTAACATGAACCTTAAAAACTTCCCTCCTTGTACCCCAAAAACACATTTTTTCTAGGTTCAGGCGCATGTTATACATGCGCAAGACCGAGAAGGTCTCAGCTAAATCTTTGAGATGTTCCTAGCATGAACCAGACTTGATTACCATGTCGTCTATGTAAACCTCTATGTTCCATCCTATTTGCTGCATGAACATTTTGTCCATCAACTTCTGGTAGGTGACTCTTGCATTTTTAAAACCGAAAGGCATAATCTCGTAGAAGTAGTTGGTGTCTTTAGTGATGAAGGTTGTTTTCGAGGCATCATCGAGGTACATTCAAATCTAATTATAGCCTGAGTATGCGTCGAAGAAACTAAACATTTTGTTACTGACAACTCCGTCTACTAAGCGATCGATACTTGACAAAGGGTATGTATATTTGGGACATGCTTTGTTAATGTTTGTGTAATCAATACACATACGTTACTTATTATTTGATTTTTTTCATTAAGACAAAATTGGCAAGCCAAGTGGTGTACTTAACTTCCTGGATGAAGCTGACATTTAGTAGCTTTCCTACCTCCTTTACTGCATTTCATCTCTCTTCGCCCATTTTTCTCTTCCTCTATGCCATTGGTTTGGCCTCTTGGTAGACCGACAATCTATGGGTGATCACTTTTGGGTTGATACTTGGCATGCCGGTTGCTGACCACTCGAACAAGTCGGCATCCTGTCTTAAAGTGTGCACGAGTCCTGTTATCTCCTCTTCGTTGGCCAAAGAGCTCACATAGGTCATGTGTTGTTGGCCATGTATTAGAATCGGGATGATTTCTTCTTTGGTTGAACGCGATGACCCTCGTCAATTCTTGGATCTATATTCATCATGGCTACTATGTCGTCTTTTCTCGACCTATCTTCCTTTTGCTCCTTAATTGGTGTGGTCTTCAAACTTGTCGTGTAGCACTCTCTAACTACTCTCTAATCCCCATGAATGGTTATTATTGTCCCGTCAAGTGTCGAAAACTTCATGACCAAGTGGGGGATAAACACTATAGCTCCAATTTTATTAAGTGATTATCAACCCAGAAACATGTTATATGAGGAGTTTGCTTCAATGATGAGGTATCATACCTTCACCACCCGATAATGTGTACTTCCTTCTCCAAACTTTGTATAGAGGTCTATATATCCTTTGGCATCAACCTCCTCACTTGCAAACCCTATGACTTGGTCGTTGTAGAAATGTATGGATTCTTCTGACAAGTCAATTTTCTAGAATGTGTTCTAGTAAATAATATCTATTGAACTTCCTTGGTCAAGTAACGTCTTTTGGACCGCAAAGTTTACTACCTCCACTAAGATGACCATAGGGTTGTTTTGCTGAGGATCAATTCCTTTGAAATCAACATTTATGAAGGTAATGAGGGCATTCTCAGCCATATGTTGTTGGTTGTAGCGTTGACATACTGTATGTTCTTGAAATTGTGTTTCTTGGCCAAGTTGGAGACTCATCCACTCGCGAAGCCGTCGACGGTGGTGTTGATTACCCCTCAGAATAGTTCCAAACACCTCTCCTTTTCTCTGTCGTGCACCTTTGGGTTTGAATTGGCCATAACCATCTCAGTGCTTATGCTAATTATCATCATTTCTTTCCATGTATCGTCTTTCTTCGCTCTTCACAATTTTCTTTAGGTGTCCATCCTATATCAATTCCTCGATTTTGTCCCTCAAAGCTACACATTCATCCGTGGAGTGTCCATAATTCCTATGGTATCGGCAGTGCTTACAGAGATCTGCATTGGGTGGTTTGGGCATTTTCCTCAATGTTTGAATCAAGTCAACATTTAATGCCTCTTCGAGGGCTCGTCCATTATCTACTGTTAGTGATGTATAATGAGCAAACTGAAACCCTCGACCTTCTCGGAGTCTCGGTTGGAATTAATGTTTCTTCCCCCTATCTTTTTCCTGATTTGTCCTCTCCCCCTCTTTTCTGCCTTAAGATGGTTGTTTCTTGTACTCGTTCAACTCTTTCATTTACATGTACTTGGTGACTTTGACTTTCACTTCATCTAACATTTTGGCAAGTCGTTTGGATAGGTTGTCTAGGAAAGGTCTCAATTTGAGGGCTGTTACCAAGTGGTGTTGGGCTATAGGGGGTTTGAATGTCGGAATCTGCAAGCAGATTTTGGAATATTTATCCATGAATTCTTGTAAGAATTTCCCTTCTTCTTGTTTGACGTCGACGAGGACAAGGTCATTCAATGGGTGTGGTCAACTTGCTATGAATTAGGTGGTGAAGACCGGTCACAATGTTGGGTAATAGTCAATCGAGTTGGTGGGAAGGGTGGAGAACCAACTCTATGCTACCCCTTCCAATGATGTCGAGAAGACCTGACATAGTATTGCATCAATTGTGGTGTAAAAATTCATGTGAGTCTGAAACGTATGCAAATGTGTGTTTGAATATATGGTACCATCATAGTCCTTCATGCTTAATCCCTTCCAAGAGGCTGAGAGGGGTACCTCTATTATTTCTTATACAAAAGGGTAAAGTCTCTCTTAATGTTTGGATGACTGAGATGTGGACAGGAAAACCACAGGATGAGAATCCATCTTGTTACTACCCGCCATTAGTAATTCCTGTTGTGGTCGAGAAGTGGTCACCTCCAAAATTATTGGGGGAGGGGCTGCTCGGCCTGACCGAGACACCACCATGACCCTTGTGTGGGAAAAGTATCATTCATACTCCTCCAATCTTTGTTTCATCTGAACATTCTCTTGCCTTAACTGGTCTACCTCATTTGCACTTCTTTTCTACCCTCTCTTTATTTCTTCCAACTCCTTCAACACAATTTCTAGCAGATGCATGGGGTTAGGAGGGTGAGCCTCAGTTGGCCTCCTAATCTCTTCTTGACTTGTCATGTTTCTAGTAACTGTCATTGACCTCGGGAATACCTTAGTCTCACGGTAGGTGGCAAAATGTACTTATAAGGTCGGATAATATTCCAAGATACCCTTCGAACTTCGGATGTATCCGATTCACCTTGATCTTCTACGATCGGAAGGAGGGTGTACCTGTGATTACACTCCAACGCTTAAATCAGTAAAGAGTATAATAAACAAGATTAAAGTATGATTAGATGATTATTTTACTTAGATGAGATGATCTATTTATCTTTGGTGGATCTAAACTACCTTATTTTCTGAGTGATACGTGTTACTCCTAACAAGTTTTGTAGAGATTGTGTCCAATCCAATCACAAAGATTAGTTTTAGGCTTATTGCGATTGCACCTGTAACATGGCCGAGTACTTGTCGATTAAGATCGACAAATACTTACAAAGAACTGATTATAAAAAATTGAAACCTATATTAATTAATAAGTCGATCTCGATATCTATCTGATAAAGTTTCTATTATTGATTAGTCATCTTCTCTTTCTTCACATCATCTTAGTTTATTTTTCATATATTACTATAATTATGTATCAAGTTCTTTTATAGATAACAAGTGAAAAATGAATATATATATTTTATCTTTATCTTTGAAAAAAGACTTTGAAATTAACATATGAAAAGAATATTATATGAAAGAAATGCAAGTGAGAATAGTTACATAAAATATAAAGAAAATATAAAAGTATTAAAAAAGAAAGATTAAAAACTTCCATTAAACCTTGATTCATTCCAATTATTTCTTCAATTACATAATTATTGATAGAACTTTAGAATTTCAGTCGGTAATGTGGTCTCGAATTTACTGAGCTTAAAATTCTAATATCAGTTATGAAGATATTTTCAGTTAAATTATGCACTAATATTATTTCTTATTGAAGTGATATGGTATATAGAAGCACAACAACTATATTAATTGATGTTTGGATCTCTAAAATTAAATAACAAGGTAAGTGCCTTGGTGCTATCAGTTGCTGGTTGCTAAAGGCCCTAACAATAATTAAGGACAGTAACTAAGTTAATTGCAGACCACCAAATCCTCCCCCACCACAACTATATGAAAATGAAAGATTGTGGGTCACAAAACCCAGCAAACATAAACAAAATAGATGGCATTTTGCAAAAGTGTAAGTCCAAAATGGCTGTTATCATCATAACCAAAGTATTATTTATCTAACACTGTCATCATTTCCATGATTCCTTCTTCTAGACGCGCCTATATATACTATATACTTCAAGATATATGCACATATAATAATAATGCAGAGTTAGGAAGTGCAAATATATAATCCAAGTTAGGGTTGGGTGTAGAGATTTTGGTGGAACCATATTGATAGTCATCAATTCCGAGGCTGCAGGTGACTTTGATGCCAAAAGTGCATGTGGGGTATGGAAGAACATTGAACCCTAAGCCATTTTGATGCTTCTTCTTACTCCACTAAATTATGATATCATTATTAATAGTTTTACGTTGTCTACTAAATTATGATTCTAGGAGTGGTTTAGCCTTAGTTAAGGAACTCTTCCAGTATACTTTAATGGCAAAATATTCACCCAAGGACATGGCATCGACAGAGAATAAGCACTTTTTATTAACTTTCATTTTATCAGTAATATTTTAGAGATTTTACAAAAGGGTAAAAAAAATAAAAAAACAATGATTTCTTCTTGTCTTCTCCTTGAATATTTCATATTTTCTTATCCAAATTAATCTATATAAAAAAAACATAGCCTTGTAACAAAATTAGTTTTATGACTTGACCAATCTCCATTTGGAATTAGAGTATTCCATAAGCATGAACCCTTTTTCTCATAACTTCATAATATCAAGTATTTATATATAGTGATTGCATCTATCATTAAAATAACAGCTATATATTCAGGCTTTACACACAGTTTGGTGCTCTTTCACCATCAAAACAAGTCATAAAAGAGAAAACTTTCCTTTTATAATATTGTCAATTATGAGAACTAATCCCAAAATTTAAGGGCATATAACAAAAGTTACAAAATGTTGAAAAATAGACAAAGCAACCAAACGCACTGATACACCCAGCTGTGATCGTGACTGCATAGTTTCTTCATCTCTCACATGTGTGCTTTAATTTCCATGCACAGTGATCTCACCTACACAATGCTCGGATAATGTTCCCTCATTTTCATTTTTCAAATAAATTTTTTATATCACTTTTTAAAGTGATGATAATTTTGATAATTAATAGTAAAAAACTTTGGACGTATGATATTTTAGTTAAATTATCTTTATTCTCTCTCTCTTTTTTTATATTAAAAGACATAAATATTGCACGTGAATCTACAACTATATTATTAAATCTTATTTTTCCCAGGATTTTCATATCTATTTCCTTCTACACAACTTTAGCAAAAAGTTGACATAAAAAGTCTAAATATATTAAACGCCATCCTCTTAAATTTTAAATACCAAATATTAAAAAACACAAGTTTCAAAACAACGAATTATTACTCGAAATACATGAAAAATACGTAAACTGAAATTCCTTTTCATCACATTAAGGTATGCTTGTTTGGAAATAATGGACCCACATCCGAGGTTTAATTATAAATGTAAAAATTAAAAAAAAAAGGTTCATACTTTGAATATTTCTCTTAAGAATTAATATATATGGAAAAAAATGTCACAGATGGATAAAGTCTTGAGCCATCTCAATTTGATAGTTGGCTAACTAAAAAACCAGACCAACACTTTGTGTTTGTTTCTTTCGTGTATATGTTTTATTTTTTCAACAACAATGCAACGTTCATGTCTACAGTTTCTTTTATACGCATGTAGCCATCATATATAGTGTTCTTAAGGGCCACTTTGAACTTTATTTTGACCTAAAAATTACCACGCCGTAAATGAAATCGAGTATAGTAATGAGTTGCTTTTGCCCTTTTTTTTATATTTTAAAATTAATTTTTAACCGAATGCATTTTTATTTTTATTTTAATACTAATTTTCCTTTACGATTTAATTTAAATATGTTATTATATTATATCCACTTTTATAGTTTGAATATAAATGTTTTTTTAATGATTCTATTATGGATATCATTTTTAATAATTAAACTCACAATACACTTTAAATATAACACACAATATTGAGTAACTCAATCTAAAAAATTGAAAGAGATTTTATCAATTTATATTAGCGATGGAAAAAGTTTATGAATAATTATTGGATTTTTTTCAATATCACTAATATTGGATTTTTTATAAGAAAAATAAATAAATAAATAAATAAATATTAGTGATATTTTGTTTTCTTATTGGTGTTCTAGTATTGTAAATTGTAATTTTTTTAACTATATAAACTAAATTTACATTATAATTTTTTTTATATGGGTTAGACTATTTCCTATATTCTATTTTATAAAAATAAATAGAATTTAATTTCTGCATATTATTATACTTTTTTATATTGACTAATTAAAATAATAATTAGAAAAAATAAAACATTGATCATACTTAATGGAATCAAAATATAAAATTAATACATATAATAGTTATTTAGAAAAGAACCAAAAGAAATCTCTATCTAATATAGTATATGTTTGATTTGGGTTGAAATCAAATCAAATATAAATTTATTTTTGGTATTTAAATATAAATAACTCTACATTGGAAACATAGATTCAAAACCCTAAATGTCAATTACAAACATGCCCTTGAAAAAGAAAAATAAATCATTTTTGAAATTTTTTTAGATGTTTCTTTTATGTATTATCCATTGTAGTGGCATATGCGTGAATAAGAGAAAAAGGGAGGGACGTTATGGGGGTAAAGGGAGTCAAAAGAACGACACCCGCCAAACAGCAGTCCCCGCTGTAAAAGAACGTTAAAATAAAATAAAAAATAAAAAAAAACGGTACGGTCCAATGACATGGCCAGGCGCGCGCGTGTGCACGCTCTCCCGCCGTAGTTGGGCACGGTGGATGTGGGGTCGGAGCGTGGGGCGACGGATGGTGGCCCCACCTGGAGGGAGGGCGTAACAATGATGCAGTTAGCGAAAAACAAATTGATTTCAAGTCGTTGGGAGGGGAGACAAATGAGTCAGGTTTGCAAGCTTTTCCTTTCACTCTTCTTTTCTTTCTTTCTCTCTTTCTCTCTTTTTTAACCTTTTCATAAAGCAACGCTAATGGCCACTCTTTAGATTCTTCTTCTTCTTCTTCTCAACCTGTTTCTCCTTATCCTCCTTCTTCTTCTCCTTGTTCTTCTGTTCTTCTTGTAACTCTTCAACTTCAAACCTGTCTTGTCTCTCTTTCTCTTTTTGCTTACCTGGAACCGGCTTGAGCAGTGGTAACTCTTTGTTTTAATCACTCTTTTTGTTCGGTTACACTTATTTTTATGTGGGTTCTTTGTAGTTTGTACTCTCTCTCTCTCTCAGCATTTTCATTTTGGTTGCATGCAACTCTTTGCTCTCCATTCACTCCTTTTTTGGCTTTTTTCATTTTTCTTCTAGTCTTTGCTTCAGTGGACTTACAAGTGTTGCTGAGTGAGAAGTATGATTTTACATTTTTGTTTCTTTTTGCATTTGTGATTGAAGTAGAATGGAAATTGTGGAATGTGGGTTGGTTTGACGATGTTCAGAAGTGCATTTTTAGATTTGGTGTAATTAACAGACAATCCTCTTCGTTTGATCTCGAATTATGAATGCTTTTACTTTATTTCTCTCACTTTTTTCTTAATTTTTTATTATTCATTGATTTATTATGTATTAGGCGTCTGCGTCATTGTCTGCAATTTTTCATTTTTGTTGAGTAGATCTATGTGGTTTCATGGTTTTGCGTGTTTGCTGGGGGTAGGAGAAACCATGTTTTTTTTAATCTGGCTTTTGTTTCTATATTAGGAACTGCTGCACTAACTTGAAACTTCATTTGATAATGTAGATTGGTAAGATGAAGGCTTGATCTCTCTTTCTTATACTAAATATAGGCAATAAATCACTTTAATTTTGTGAGGTTAATAATGAACCACAACATAGCTGTTAGTTTATGTTATTGCTTCCAATCTTTCCCTTTGACTATTACTACTAATGCTAGCTTCTCTACTAATTAAATGCTGTACTAATTCTTTCATCCTTTTCTTTGTCCCGTTTTTAGTTGTATATGAATTGATTGACAATTGATGTGTTCGATCACGTTTTTCTGCTCAAACTAAATGGAGTTGAATGAGATGGTGATTGTAGTAAACCCATCTTGCATCTTTTATCAATCTAACTATCTTCGCCTCAAATTCTAATCTTTGGTGATAACACTTCAAGATTCTATCCTCCTTCGAAGTCTAATCTTTGGTAACAACACTCGTTAAGTGTTTTTATCTTCTTATACAGAACTAGGATGGTTTGATTTGCAATGTCATTCTTAATTGGCAGTTGGCAGATCATCAGCAACCATGATGAAAATATGTTGCTTAGGTTTTGATTATAGTTTGATCACCTACTTGCATGGACATGAATTTTGAATGTCCTTTCCCTGTTGTCCGGTATTCCTCCCGCTTAATCAAATGTGTTTGATGCTTCTTCAAGTTCATGCATATGCATGATGAAGAAGAGTGAATGTCTAGAGCTTGTTCAATCTGGTTCGGCTAAATGAAGATATTTATTTGCTATTGATTTTTCTCTCCTGGTAAAAGGAGTATTGAGTTGTAGGAAGATCGTAGAAGTATTAACATATCTATTCCATCATGCTTTCTAGTCTTTAGCATTCTTTCATGACTTCACCTTTCTCTAAATTACATGTCATGTGTCCTCAATACGCTTCTCTAAGCTGGGTTTAATTGTAGTTGTTGATGAAGAAAGGAGTCTTCTATACTTACATTTTAACTTTTGACTCATCAGTGATATATTTGTAATTGAAGGCCTCATACTATATTGCAATTTGTTTTTTACCAGCCTACACCAATTTTCACCATGACGAAGATAAGTCCTGAAGTTGAAATCAGGATGCCAATGGAGGCATTTCCGCCAGTTTCAGCTGATGTGAGCTTTATTTATGATAGTTTTCCGAAGTACAAACTGGGAGCTGATAATCAAATTCTGGAAGAGCCAATTGAGGATAACCAGGGTCCTTCATTGAAGGATGTTATTGAACAAGAAGCTTCCAATTTGTCAGACCAACACAAGCGTATCTCAGTGCGTGACCTTGCCAGTAAATTTGACAAGAACTTGGCTGCAGCTGCTAAGTTGTCTAATGAGGTTTCTGTCTTTATTATTTGCTTACAGTCTACTATTTGATTATTTTCCTTTACTTAATATAAATATCCAATTTATTTTCAACACTCCCCTGTTATGTCAAATGCACATTAGTCCGGTGAAAAGCAAAAATAAAATAAAATAAAAGAACAGGTTCAAGTTAGATACCTTTTAGATTTTAGGCAATCAGGAGTGTCATCGTTCAAATAAAGTTTGTTATTGACTTCAAATCACGGTTCATATGTGTCTTTTTTGGTAGTTAATTTTAGCCATGTTTCTTTTCTCAACCTCTGATGATTCCCCTGTGCGCCATTTTGTGTGTAATTCAGGCAAAGCTGAGAGAAGTAGCATCTTTGGAGGGACATGTTCTTTTGAAAAAACTCAGAGATGCATTAGAATCTTTGAGAGGCCGTTTTGCAGGAAGAAACAAAGAGGATGTGGAGAAAGCCATCTCTATGGTTCGTTATTTTACATTATTTCATGTTGAGTACATTAAATTGTTCTTAGTTTGAAGTGTTATTTCATTCCATCTGATGACTGGACAAAAATCGAGTCTTCACTAACTTTTTGAGTTTTCTGGTTTACTTTTCGGGAGCCCGTCTTCATTTCTTTTTTTCTTAACCCCACATATTTCTGGGAAGCTATTTCAGAATGCGTGAGAAAAAATATTTTCCTCTTCAATTCATGTTACTAATGCTAAGTATTCATACTTAACAATATATCATGTTACTAATGCTAAGTATTCATACTTAACAATATATCATGTTACTAATGCTAAGTATTCATACTTAACAATGTATTCCTCGCAGGTGGAAGCTTTAGCAGTTAAGTTGACTCAAAATGAAGGAGAATTGATTCAAGAGAAGTTTGAAGTGAAGAAGCTAGTAAACTTTCTCAAACAGGTCTTCTTCGACATCTAAACTTTTTGTAATTTGTTATACAATCTCTTCCAAAACTTTCTGCTAATTCATAGTTTATTTTTCTTGAACAATTTCTGAATTTTCACTATTAATGCTTTAATCAAATTCGAAAATTCATTTGGATATCTTTTTTATAGATTGTAGTACAATAATTAGACAATTCATAGTTTGACATGTGTTTGTGTATTGTTTGCAAATAAACTGTTTCAACTGTATTGCATAAATTTTTTGAGGCATTCCAATATCATAGAGGGGTTCCCTTGATGCATTAATTTGGTTCCTTCTTTTTCCTGTCACCTTTGATTAGATCATCATTGTTCCCTTGACATTTTATATAGTGAGGTAGGCCTGAACCACTTTCTAAGATGGTATAAGAGCTTATCCTAAGTCCAGTATAAGTGTCACTCATCATGTTATACACGTACCAAACCTACCCAAGTCCCACATCCATTGGAGATGATGTCAAATTATAGGGTATAAAGAAGACAATTATTTGTAAGCTGGTTATGTAGAATTGAGTTAAACCTAAACTATTTTCTATGATAGTGGAATGAAGGAGGTCATTTTAAAAATTATTTTGAGATTTGTATTCTCTTCTAATGTATTGAAACCAATTTGATAATTATTCATTAGCAATAGTACTAATAGTATTTCATTTAGACACCGGTCTCCAGCTCATTCATCTTTGTTTTGTAGGCTTCTGAAGATGCTAAAAAGTTGGTTAATCAAGAGAAGTCTTTTGCATGTGCCGAAATTGAAAGTGCAAGGTCAGTGGTGCTGAGAATTGGGGAGGCGCTTGAAGAACAAGAAAAAGCATCCCAAGCTTCTAAACCACAGGTACTAAAATGTTGTTTGGTTACACAATTATGTTTGTATAATTTTGCATTAATGAATTCATAATCAAGCATTACTTTAAACTATAATAATGTTCAATGTACACAAATGAATCGTATGTTTGGGTACGGGCAAAAAATTACTAAATAATACAATTTTAGGATGTAGAGGGGTTTATTCTCTGTATGATGGGCACAGCTTGAAGATAGCGTTTCCTATAGAGATTATATGTTACGGAATTCTTATGAACTTAATTTTCTCATCACCTATACAAACTTGACTAAGAAAATTTAATAGTTTCATGCATGTGAAAAATCCAATGCATGAAATACATGGTTGGGCTGTCAAAAAGAAAATGCAAGGTTGGTTTTCTGACTACCCTATTTGTAGTTCTTTGCTAGTCATTTACATAATATATCTTCGTATCATGTTAATACTTCAGTTTGTAATGTGTAGATGTGGAAAGTCTCTAAAATGCGTAATTGATATGTAGTTATTGTCATGTTTAGTGTAAAGTATACAATATCTGATGTTCCTCATTGTTAGGATGTGGATGGACTAATAGAAGAGGTTCAAGAGGCTAGAAGAATCAAATTGTTACATCAGCCAAGCAAGGTGAATTGCTTTTTTCTTCCTCAATATAGCTAGCGGATAGTTTTTGTTTAGTTTCACTGTAGTTCATTTTATAATAATAATAATAATAATAATAATAATAATAATAATAATAATAATAAAGATAATCCAGAGTTGGCAAGAAGCATTAACACCAAATTTTCATAATTTTGTAGTTACACTGTTGCACATATCATATACTATGCTTAGATACCTCATTTCCCCCTCTAACTTTACAAAATGGGAAATTTTGATTTTGAAATATTTGAAATGCATATAATTGTCATTAATGCTGAAATTTGGTTTGAATTGTCTAAAATTGATCATATCATATCTGAAGAATGAAGATATATTGCATGTCCTTTTTTTTCTTTTTTTCTAATCTTTATGTGTATATAAATATATTACCACTGTTAATTTATATACTCTGCTATACCCATATCCTAAATATGTTTCAATTTTCATTTCTATACGTCATATCATTAGGGATAACCTGTGCAATTAAGCACATCATAATTTAAGGACCCATTTGCTAGGGTGTGTTACGATTTTGAATATTCTTCATAATGGTGAAATATGAAAATTGTATGATTTCAGGTGATGGCCATGGAATATGAATTACGTGCTCTTAGGGATCAAATTCGAGAGAAATCTATATTTTCAATTAAGCTTCAGAAAGAGGTTTGTTGATATCTAGTTTTACTTGCTCTAATTAACTAACAAATCTATTATCAATTTACTAGATTTGATTGGGCAGTCTTATACTTGTGGTAGGAAAATAGAAGTTTATTTATATACTTTTATTCCAACTGCTCAAAAGTATAACTTTAAATCTGGGTTGGCAAAAAAATATATTTTTCCCTCTGAGGCTTCATGCATGCCCTAACCTTGGAATGACTGTCTCTAAACCCTTTTTTAAGCGTATGAAAATCTCTTTTTCTTACTTTTTAGTAAATTATGAATTATCTTTGTAATCTTATAATGGATGGACTTGATTGAGTTCAGTTTGTGTCTTTTTTTATTTTTAAGAATAGCTGCATCCAAATTGAATGGGAAGGAAAAAAATCATGGTAAACTGGCTGAAGAGAAAAAATAATCAGGGAAGCATTACAAAGTTTATTCATCTAAATTTTAACATACTAACCTTTGACTGTTCCCAGTTCTTGTATGGGAAGTGACTGTAAAGTCCATCTGTTATTTCTATTTGCGAAGGATAAAGTTACATTCCACAACGTTTTTGTCAATATAGTCAAAATATTTGATTTTAAAACTGACTCATTGTCCTCTATTGTCTTGTCTCCCTCTATAGTAACCAAATTTTGACTCACCAGTAACATGTCTATCAAAATCTTGATTTGGTCGTGTTTGAACATGATTTTGTTTCTAAAACCATGTTTTGAATGGAAATGAATCAAAGTCTCTTATCTACTGGATAAAACTATAGTTTGCATACTATAATTTATACATGTTAATACACTCAAATATATTTTTCTTGCAATAACTTCATTTCACCCATGCCAGCTAACCATGAGCAAGAGGGATGAGGAAAATAAATCTCGCTTATATATCTTAGATGGTTCTGAAGCTTTGGGTTCATATCTTCGAGTCCAGCCTTGCTCGGATGAAGTGCCACATGTTTCTAAATGTTCATTTCAGTGGTATCGCTTGTCATCTGAAGGCAGCTGGAGAGAAGTTATTTCAGGTGCCTTTCTTTTAGTTGATTTTCAATCGTGTTTAGAATACTCAGATCTATTGATTTATTTTAGTAACATTTATACCTGATTCTTATAGTTTGACATCCTTCTGGAAGTTTTTCAATGACTATATAATCCGTGCATATTATACAAATTAGCCATTTTGCTTTCCATTGAAGATCTATACTTGAGATGTAAAACCATTCACGTGCCTTTGCCTATAACACCTTTAGCTTTCAGGATGTTAGTCCTTGACATGGTATAAAAGCCTTTTTTAAATCAAATAGTAAGGATTTAATTTATGCCAACTCCATACGGACTTTATTAAATTAAATTTAAGGACAAGGTAAAGTGGACGAGTGTGCAAGAGATATGAATTAATTTCTTGGCTTCCACATGTTAGCTTAATCTTGTGGGTTGATTTCGTTTTGAAAATGTATCAAATCCTATTCAATTAAGTGGCTTGAGGAATTTAATCTTAGCTAAATCCTCTTCAATTTATTTTTACAATCCAGCAAATATAACTTTTCAAATGCACTTCTGCCACATTTAGCTGCTGTTAGTTCATTGATTTTACAATATGTATGGCTCCAATCTTTTTGTGGAATCTATTTTTATTTGTACCTTCATAATAAATAATGTTTTACATTTCTTATTGACTTTATTTATGCTGCTGTTTCTTTGACTGGGCTCCCTCCGACAGCTAATTGATCTTGATGTTACACTGTTTAAAGTTAGTTTCGCTTCATTTCTCAGGTGCCATCAAATCAATATATGCTCCTGACCCCTCTGATGTTGGGAGAATCTTACAAGTAGATATTGTCTCCAATGGGAAAAAACTTACGCTTACAACTAATCCCGTTCAACCTGGTTAGTTTTTTATGGGCCTTACCTTTTGTTTTTCCGAGCAAATTATTTCTGTTTCAAGGGTGCATAGTTGGGGTTCTCTTGTACCTGACAATACTTATTCATGCACTCAGAAGTAGAAAACAAAGTTTAACAGCTACCTATCTGTGTGTAACAACAGTTTCAGGACTCGGAAGCCATGTGGAGTCACTTCTACGAAAATCTAATACTGATTTTAATGTATGTTATCCGCATCCTTTCTAGATTCAGTAATTTTAACTATTCCGGGCAGAAAAGGCTGGACAAATTATCTACTTTAAGCTTTCAATGCAGAAAATGTAGAAAAAAGTGTCATTTAATTCGACAAACATTATAAAATATCTATTTGTCTTCCCAGTTATTTCTGAAGGTGATCTTTAAAACCAGAGTTAAATTGTGTGGTCCTATAATTCAAGAAACACTTTAAGCCTTGCTAGCTTGGTTGAGAAATTTGCTTGTAAGTTCTTGACACGGGATTCTGGAGTCTCATATGGAACACCCTTTTCCTATTTCCGTTCCCTTCCTCTTTTTATCGCCCCCCAACCACCCTGTATCATTATTGTTGCAAACTCGCAATCAAGTTTTGAGTATTGTGCGATATACCACAAGTTATTAATTTGCCATTACAGTGTTAGATAAAGGTGGATGCTATATTTTTTAGTTTATTTTTTGTAACGTAAAAGAGAGCCTTACTTTCCCTTGAACCATTCTGGTCTAAAGGAGTGAGTTTCTTAAATGTGTTATAACTCGCTTTAATATTTCATTTTTTTGTATGTGTAACTAAATATCTACTTCCACTTTTTCACACACTCCTTCTATCTGCTTAAAAGAGGAAGTTTTGATTTGGGTAATGTACATTTTTTGGGAAAATAATTCTTATTTTGTATTTGGATTTTACACAGGTAGTTATTTCTCAAATGAATGGAAAAGATCACTCATCACATTCTACTCATTCATTTAATGTGGGGAGAATGAGGATAAAGCTATGCAGAGGTTGGATTACAAAAGCTAGAGAGATTTACTCCCCATCAATGCAGGTACTATTTTGGCAATCTGTCCTAATTCTTGTCTCACAGAACATTTTAAACATGAAAGTTAAAGAATCTCCATCTGCCCCCGGACACATAAATTCTCACATGGGCATTAACAGCTCAGTGTCAATGTCTTCCCTATACAGAATTACTCCTTTCTATTATTTATTTAACTCGGTCCTTGGTGTATTGTTTTCTTATGGTTTATCATCTTTTAAGTGCTCTATTTGACTACATCCCTTTAACTAACTTTTTATTTAACTATAGCTATGTGGAGTTAGAAGTGATGTCAGTAATGCAGCGAAGGCATTGTTTTGGCAAGCTAGAAAAGGTCTCTCATTTGTATTAACCTTTGAATCCGAGAGAGAAAGAAATGTAGCCATCATGATTGCCAGGAAATATGCTCTTGATTGCAATGTATGCACCCTTCTCACCTGGTTACCTATACTGATTGATATGTTGACTTTCTCTTCTCATTGTTTAGATCCTACTTCTCTCCAAAATGACTGCAGTTTAATTTTATTTTTTTTAAATAAATTGACTGATATTCTCAGTTTCAATCTAGTACTAGTTTTTTTATTCCTACATTGCTCTCAAATAAATTGCTGTCTGTATTTGTAGTAGATAAGTAATGCATTTTAGAGTGAAGTTATTTTTGTAAAATTGTTTTAGTGAGTAATATTTATTGTTATCATCAATTTGTGTGAAGAAAAGAAAAAACTTTAACTGCCACCATTTAAGCACAATGAATGTAGTTTAAGGTTTGTCGGCAAAGATCAAGAACATCAGTAAACAATTTTAATAAAATAACATCATTTTCTCAATAAATGACAATTTATTTGGGGACAAATGAGGAACAAAGATTAATGCTTTAATGAAAAATCATGCATTTCCTTGTTGAAATGGATATTTTGTCTTTTTATGACAGGTCGTGCTTGCTGGGCCAGATGATCTAGTGTAGAAACAAAATTAACTGACTGAGTTCTTCCAACAAACGTGAGATTTATCATATTCTTGGTGTGAGTATACATGTGTGGTTGTTTTGTTAAAGAAAGATGTGATTTCATATTTGTGATTGGGTTTCCACTAATTGAGTTGCATTGTTTTAGGCATGTTTTTTTTATTTGCCTAATCATGTTGTACCAAGCTCAACTTTTTATAATTATTAGTTCATTTGTTCATTGTGGCTAATTTACATGTGCTAGTTGTTTTCTAATGTAAAGCACATCTCAAACATGGTATATACCAACATTTCTTAATGTAAAGCACGTAAATTTGCCATGCATCCTTAAATTGGTAAGGAAGTACTGATTAACACTCGATTCAGGGTATTGCTTAAGGATAAAAATAAACTTTATTTTTAGATTTATTCTTTTCTTATCACTAAAATCTATTGAATTAATGGATTCCATTGTTGCTAAAAGTAATAAAATTTTTTAAACTGAGAATCGGGTATCATTCCCAGAAATCGAAGGCCAATTTGTAATTTAACAAATACAATTTTAATATGGATCACAAAAGATGATTTTAAATTAATTAATTTAAAAAAAAAAGTTAAAATTAAAAGAAGGCAACAAAGATCATATATGCTTAAGGAGATGTGTGCTTTCATCTTAATTAATTGTTCTTTTCAAACTTGTAGAAGAGTTCCTAGAGAAAGAAAGAACAAAAGTTCTAGATGACAAGAAAACTTAGTGAGATGGATCTCTTATTAACTCATTAGTTACATGAGTACAAAATCAAACATCCTATTCGATGTTGTTCTCCTCGATTTCTCAACTTTTATAAAACTTAAATGTATCGTAAATATTTTAATCAATATCTCTGTTTTTAAAATGTATAAAACATATAATAGAAATGATGTATTATACTCTTATCACTTCTCTATTTTTTTTTTTTCTCACTATCAAAAGACCCAGAAACTTATACTTCTTGTTATTGTTATTTCCAGAAGATACAATAGACAATTACAAGAATCTTATGCATATATTTTAATGGTGAACTATCCTTGAAAATCATGTATATGAGACTAAATTCCTCCTATAATTTTAAAGAACTTCAAATCATGCCCTATATATAAATTACTGGTCACATGTTGACACGCATGTGTGCAGTTTAATGGCAAAAGGAAAATGATTGATTAGGAGGGTTAACAAAGTGACTTGAACTCATTTTAGCCCTCCAAGTGACTATTATTAACCAATTATTTATTAACTAATAAATATAAAAATAATATTAAAAAAATAACTTTGATAATGTGTATAATCTTTTAATTGAACATGAAACAACCTTTTGAGTAATTTATTTTTATTCATTAAATTGAATATTAATTTTTAAAATTTCTGACACTTTTTTCAAAAAAAATAAAATAAGATTGTTTTTTTTTGGCATCAGAGTGTTTGCGCAACGTCAAATATTATATATATTATAGAGAGAGAGAGAGATTATGATATTAGTAGTATTTGTTTAAGAACTGATGCGAGAGTGAAAAAAAAAAGATAGATTAAAGAAAAATAAATAATAAAATAAATGTATTTGATATTAATAGTTTTCTTTGTATTTGATCATATATAAACATAACGATATTCGTTAAGTAAAAAACATTATGGGTTACTAATTTTCTTTGTATTTGATCATATATATATATATATATATAAACAAAAAATTATACATAGCAGTTTATTAATATTTTATTTTTTTATCTTGAACAATGAACTTTTCTCGTTTTTCTTTATCCCGCACGCAAAGAGTTGGTTAGTTGAATATATATAGAGAGAGAGAGAGTTGGTATATATATATAAAGACTAATTTATAACATTTATCAATTGCTGACTAAAATAAAATAATTAAGACAAATATTAAGATGGTAAAATTTCAAAAGAAAATCCAACGGTCCAGAAGCGGCTAGAGAAATGACCGTTGAAGGGAGGAGAAACCTATATCACTGTCTCCTCTCAACACATGGTTCACACCCATCTACGCACAAAACAGTGTGTGAGAGAGGGGAAGAGGTTATACCCAATACTTTCATTTGAATTCAAGACCAAAGAAGAGTTTTCAAAATGGCATCAAGATCCATACTTCAAAAACAGGCCGGAGGTATTGTCTTGGTGAATCATTGTTCATAATACTACTATGTGTGATGTCATGATGCACGTTTATTTGACTACTTTTCTTTTTAAATAAAGTTCAATGATTATTTCTTGTCTGATCCTTCGGTGAGTTAGTTCAATTTTTTCTTTTTCATCGGGGAAACAATGAAAAATGTAGTCGGGAGCATTCAACACTGTTGGAATCACAGACAAGTTTCAATTTTTCTGGGTTTGTTTACTCACCAAAATTTTCGGAGCAAAAGGGTCTCTCTTATTATTTTTTCTTTTGTTGGAATGGTCCTAGGTGTTGCATGTGAATCTGTGTATTTAGATAAAAAGTTATGCATTACATTTTTTAATGAATGGCTCACTTGCAATTTCATAAGTGAAGCAGTAATAGGGGGAGGAAAACAGCAGAAGAAGAAGAAGGATGTAGCGGATGAAAAGAACCGCAAGGCATTGGGTGAAATGAGGAATGTGGCCAATGTAAGAGGAGTTGAAGTCAAGCCCAATCGCCCCATCACAAGGTTCTCTCTATTTCTTCTTCTCTTTCTCTCACTAACTCACTCAAAACTAATGTGGTATTTCTATAATACTTTTAGGAGATTTGGTGCCAATGCACAAGTATCAGCAGCTTCTGAAAACAAGGTGAACTACTCTCCATATTACTTGTTTCAATTTATTTTTGGTTGACTGTTCAATATAGTTCAATGATCTTATCAAATTATGATTCTTATTTTGTTATGGAATTGCAGAAACCAGCTTGTACAAATGTGACTGAACGACCTCCTCCTGTTGCTAATGAAGTTGCACTTGCCAAGAGAGCTGTCTCCAAACCAGTTCAGAAGAAAGTCACTGTAAAACCAAAGCCTCAGGAAGTCAATGACATCGAAGCTAGTGCTGACAAGGAGGTCCAGAAAGACAAGAAACAAACTTGTGCTAATGTGGCTGGACCTCTTACTGTTTCTAATAGAGTTGCAGTGGCCAAAAGAGGGGACCTCAAACTGGGCCAGAAGAAAGTCAATGTAAAACCAAAGCCTGAGGAAGTCATTATCATTGAAGCTAGTGCAGACAAGGAGGTCCAGAAGCACAGGAAAAAGGAAAATGATGCCAACTTCAAGAAGAAACCACATGCATTTACATCAGTGCTCACAGCCCGAAGCAAGGTAGTAGAGATAAAATAAAAAATAAAAAAAAATAAAAAGAGAACCATGCTATGTAAATGTCACTATGCCTCTTTTTTTCACAAAAAGTATTGCTTCGCAGGCAGCATGCGGCATAACTAAGGAACTGAAGGAGCAGATTATTGACATTGATGCTGGTGATGTTGACAATGAGCTTGCAGCTTTGGAGTATATTGATGACATTTACAAGTTCTGTAAGCTTGTTGAGGTATCAAACATAGTTTCCCTTTATTTTTTTATGTCGTGTTTGATGTCATGGCCTTCTAATATGTGAATGTACATTTGGTACATGAAGAATGAGAACCGCCCTCATGACTACATAGACTCACAACCTGAGGTAAATGAGAGGATGAGAGCTATATTGATTGATTGGCTGATAGAAGTCAACACCAAGTTTGACCTTTCACCTGAGACCCTTTACTTAACAATCAATATAATTGATCGGTTCCTAGCAGTTAAGACTGTTCCAAGAAGGGAACTGCAATTGGTTAGTATCAGTGCCATGCTTATTGCAAGCAAGTATGAAGAAGTCTATCATCCTCAGGTATGTATATACGTATTGCTAACTTGATGTGTTCATTGACGTATTGGCCTTTTCAATGAATGCAAAGGGAATAACACTTATCTTGCTTTGCAGGTTAATAACTTGGTCTTCCTCTCAGATGGGGCTTACACTCATGAACAGATACTTATCATGGAGAAAATGATACTGTACAAGCTTGAATGGACTTTGACTGTGCCAACACCTTTGGTTTTCCTAGTTCGTTTTATCAAGGCATCTCTCCCAGATCAGGAGGTGAGTAGTGTGTGAACTTTTACTTTTTTTCAAGTCTTTGTAAAATATTATTCTTACTTTATTTTCATTTGATGTCTTGTCTGCATTTCCAGTTGGAAAATATGACTCATTTTCTGTCTGAGTTGGGAATGATGAATTATGCGACCTTAAAGTATTGTCCATCAATGATTGCTGCCTCGGCAGTCTATGCAGCTAGATGCACTCTGAATAAGGCTCCCTTTTGGAATGAGACACTTAAGCTGCACACTGGCTACTCACGAGAACAACTTATGTATGTAATTATTCGATCTTGTTAATATAATTTGGATTTCACTAGTCATTATTATCATTCAACTGTTCTTAAATTTTAACTCTATTTGCTTTATTGGTTGCAAAAACAAACAGGGATTGTGCTAGATCATTGGTGTGCTTCCATTCCAAGTATGGGAAGGGAAAGCTGAAGTTTGTGTACAGAAAGTATTCTGATCCTCATAAAGGAGCTGTTGCTGTGCTCCCACCAGCTAATAATATCTTCCCCCGGAAGGTTCTGCCTCCTCCCTATAGATTTAATGAAGAAAAGGGACAAACAGGAATTGAATACGAAACTAATATATAAAAGCTGCAAGTTTCCTTCTATGGTCACTAAAGTGTTGCCAGATGCAGTTTCGTTGTTAAAAAACATAACATTACAGCTAAAAACCATGTTAAAAATCGTGAAATATTTATTTTGAAATTGCATAGTGTGTTTTGTGTTTCACTTGGTGCAACCAGGTGCAATTATACAGGTTCATTGTTAAAAAACATTTCCTGTTAAAACTTATTGGTAACATATGCTACTGTCGAACACAATGTTATTATATTTTGACATTGCATAGTGATCCATGTATTCTCCATGTATTTATATTCATACAATTGAAAATCTAATTCTTCTAACTTGATATAGATCACCTTGCGTCACCACAAGTTAGACAAAACAATCATAATCATAGATAAATACTAAGATAGAGTTTTTAAAGAAATAAATACTAAGATAGAGTTTTTAAAGAAATAATTTCAAGAGACTGTGAATGGAACTTCCTAAATCTTTTCAATTTTTTTTTCTTTTCTTGAAAGCTATTTTCTTTGGGTGTGAATGGATTGATTATATCAATAAATCTTAAATCATTTTTATTAAGGAAAAGAATGAATTGAAATGACGAATGCATAACTATATAAAAGTAAATAGATATAATTAACGTTAAAAGATTTCTCTATAATAATCAAGTTTCAAAGAGAAGAGTTAAATTTGATTTTTAGAATAGCAAACTATTGTAATTTCAGCCCTTCATTCTTATTATTATTCCGACTTTTATAAAATGTTTATAAGAAAATTATAAATGTATGCGATTGATTTGATAGAAATAAAAGGATTTATATTTTTTTTTTCAAAATTTAAAATATCCTATAACTCTTTGAAATTTTAAAAATATTTACATAAAAAATTATAAAAAAGGTGAAGAAAAATATTGTCATAACCCAAATTACTTCATAATACTCTTCGCCTAAACATCTTAAACTCTAAACAAAATATGGACACATAGTTTCTCAACAAATTTAGTAAAAAATTTTCTCAATTAAACAGTCTCACATTATCAAACTTGTTAATATTCTCATTATTTAAGTAAGTAATTAATATCATAATACACAATGTATCTCCATACAAGCTTAAATATTACAATTTTAAAATTTTAAACTTCCTATAAACATGAATCTAAAATGACATCAAAATTTATGTTAATAATATAAAATTACAAAACAAAAAAATACTGTCAATCATTGAAGTTAAAAGTAGTTTATTAATCAATCTGAAAAGATAAAAAAAAAATAATCTAAGAAGATAAAGAAAAGATAAAGGAACATAAATTCTCTGAAAAAATAATAACTACCATACATAATAAAAAAAAAAAAAATCATACTCATGCCAACACAAATTTTAATAATAACTAAATTGGTGATAAAAATAGAGTGATATTATAACAAGAATTATAACAAGAATCACACATAAGAAAAATGAAAATAATTTTATTTCACTAATAATGTTATGGGCGTGATCTTTTCTTTTAAAAAAATTTCATTTAAATTTATTTTCATTTAAAATTTCATTTAAAGAAATAGTTTTTATTGTTCATTAATAGATTTTTTTTTTCAAAACAAATACCTAAATAAACAAGTAACTAAATGTACCTAACATCTATGTCGGCAAAATCCAAATCATTTTTTTTAAATTAAAAATAAAATTACCTAACATCAAGTATCCTAATATACTGAACTAAATCCAAAATTTCTAAATTTTCTAATCTAAAAATAAATTTGAAAGATATTTTATCAATTTACCTAATTAATTTAACTAATCAATTTAAATATCATGTACATCGTTAAAAATAGTTAATTAATTAAATAAATATATAAAAATTAAATAAAATATAATAATATTTATTCTCTATAAAACATCTGTAAAAAGAAAAAAAAAAGTGAATTTTTTTTTAATAGAAAATGATAAAATTTCATTTGAATTAAGATTTAATTGATATAATTTAAAAATGAGAAAAAAAAATATAAGGAAGAAAAAGAATGATAACAGAGGAAGGCGAAAAAAATATAAAACAGAGGAATAATTGAAAAGGAAAATAAAAACATTTTGTTTTTTTAATATAATATAATAATATTATAATATATAATAAATGAATCAATACATTTAAAAAGAATATATTTTAAATATGTACCCCTCATCAATTATGAGTATACATAATTTTTTAACATTGATAATGAAAAAATAATTTATGTTGTAAATTTTCCTATTGAGAAATATATTTATATCAAAATATAAAATATTCATCGAAAAAAATTGTAATTTTATTGACTGTAATTCAAAATAAATAAATTTACAAAATATACCTTTAAAAAATAATAATTAATTTAAATCCTTAATATTATTTTTAAAAATATATAAAAGTTTAGATTATTTAAATGAATTTTGTTTATATAATCATATTAATTTTATAAGTTGAATTATATATAAAACATTTATAATGAGTTATTTCTCTTTTTTTTTTTACAAATAATATATAATTTTTCATGTCTATTAGAATAGTCAGTTATAAGTAGGTATGAAAAAAAAAATCAGTTATCATGATTATTCATAAATAAAATCTGTCATAAATATTAAACAAATATTTTTAATGAATATTTATAAATAATAAGCATAAATAATTTAATTATATTATATATGCATCTATATAAATATTTACTACCGTTAATAAGTTATTTTCTAAATCAAGTAATAAAAATAAAATTATTAATGATAAAACAATTGCTTAGAATTTAATTTTATAATTTTTATTTATTTTTAATATTTATAAAATAAAAATTTAATTTACTTTAATTTAAAATTATATTTTATACTATCAAATTTATATTTTAGAAATAATTTAATTTGCAATGTAATTTTTTTTTAATTAATTTAAATTAAAAAATATTTAAATTTATATTTTAGGGGATAATTTTTAAATAATTTTATTTAAAATTAAAAATATATATTTATAGATATTTATATATATTCCTAATTTTTATTTTTTTCAAATGAATATCGGATAAATAATTTCATATTTATGGTATTTGTACTGAAATAGTTCAATTCTACCAAATGCAAGTTATTTCTACAAGATAAATATATTAGTTAATATTGCATCTAACAAAATATATTTACAAGATATAAAATATTTACAAGTATAAGATATCTACAAGTATAAGATATCTACAAGGTATAAGATATTTATAAGATATAAAATATCTATAAGATATAAGATATCTACAAGATATAAGATATCTACAAGTTATAAGATATTTACAAGATATAAGATATATCAATTAAAATACACTAAGGTAATATGTTACTAATCTATTATAAAAATCATACTATAAATAAATGGTATCTATCATGTGTACTCTCATTCTTGACTTAATTCTAAATCCTAGTTAGACTCTATACTGACTTGAACATTGGAATATAAATGCAGGTACCCCTACGCGGTCTTGAAGGGATCGAAAAGGAGACTAGAATAAACCTAGAAGGAGAGGAAGAGAAGCAGCAAAAAGTTACTCGACCATTATAAGTACATTTTGGCGCCCACTGTGGGATCGAGTGCAGTCAGAGTTATAGCGATCACCAGGAAAATGTTAAGAAGGAGGATATTCTCTACTCCTTTATGAATCTTTATTATCCCATTTGATAAGGGAAAAATTTCAAGCCAGCATCTCCTGCTACTTCAAAGGACAGCTCCAAAAGAGTGTTATCCTCATCACCACAAAGTGAGGGTTCATAATCTGGACCACCACAATTATTATACTTTAAAAATCTTGAAAAAAGCATATAATTAAAATCAACATTAAGAAATACAACGAGATCAACTGTTATTTCTTCAACACCAAAAGCATCACAAATGTCCAGTTGTAGCTATTGTCAAGTAAATTTCAAACAAAAAACTTTTATTACTTTCATATTACCTTGATATTGCATGAAGCATGGTGGAATTTCAAAAACTCATGTTTCTCACGTCTCGAGATGAAACAAGTCATCCTCAATTAAGATCTCGGCCAAATATGATTGAAAAATATCACCAGAGTAAACACTCGGCAAAATACAATTGAAAAATGTCATTCGAGTAAGCACTCGGCAAAATACAATTGAAAAATGTCATTCGAGTAAGCACTCGGCAAAATACGATTGAAAAATGTCACATGAGTAAGTACTCGGCTAAATACGACTGAAAAATGTCATTGAGTAAGCACTCGACCAAATATGATTGAAAAATGTTACCCGAGTAAGCACTCGGTCAAATATGATTGAAAAATGTCACCTGAGTAAGCACTTGGCCAATTTTGACTGAAAAACGTCATCTTGAGTCGGCACTCGACCAAATACGACTGAAAAATGTCACCTAAGTCAACACTTAAGACAATTTTGATTGAGAAAGTCATCTCCGAGTACACCTCGGTCACAATAATCATAAAGTCAATCGAGAGCCAAGAACCCTGCAGTCGAAACCATTTATTCGTTTCAGTCCTACGACCTTTACGAGGGGGGCTTGTGTATTGGAATAGCTCAACTCCACCAAATCCAATAATTTAAGCCCAACAAGTTATTCCTTACAAGATAAGCATATTAGTTAATATTGCATCTGCGAGAAGATATCTATAAGATATATTAATTGAGATATACTAAGATAATCTGTTATAAAAATCATATTATAAATAAATGATATCTAATATTTATTTTATATAATCCATTATCTCATACGAAATTGTTTTAATTGCAATAGACATAATAAATATGTAAAAAAAATTATTCAAATTATTTTATACAAATAAACTCAAAACACTTTATAAAAATACTTTGTTCAAACTCAAAATTTACATATAAATAAACTCAATAAACTCTAATTTAGGAATAATATACCCTTTGTTTCAAACAGATTGATCAGAAAACCTTTTAAATATTAAAATTAGATGTTGACACTTAATTTTAATTATTAAATTATTATGATTAATTATATTTAGATTCATTTCATCAAATTTGATTTGGATATTTATACTTTAAAAATAATTAATTAATTGTTAAAATTCTAAAAATACATAAATTTAATGATTTTATGATAATAGAAAAATATAAAATTTAGATATAAAATATAAAATAATATATTATATAAATTTAATTCATATATTAATTTTATGATAATAAAAAATATAATCGAAACGATCAGTATTGAAAATTAATAGAAAAGTGGTAGAACGTGTAACCCGCCTGCTGCGTCATTCAACTACATTTGTTTCTGTAATCTATAGGCTAACAGAACTTAAATATAAAAAATAAATAAAATAATGCATTTTAAAAAAATAAAAGATTAAATTTATTAATATTAAAACATATATGGAGCTTTATAGGAAAAAATAAATAAAAATACTTTTACCTCGTATTAATATATAAATCTGTATTTTTTATATAATATATATTCAAATTTTGACAGGATCAAAATATTTAAATTAAAATTAGAAGAATTAAATTATAATTTAATTTATAAATTAAGTATTTTATTATATATATATATATATATTATTTTTTAAAAATTTAAAAAAAGACCATACCTCCCTATTAATAAATAAAACTCCTTCTCCTACTCATAACAATGTTATTTAATCTTTTATATATAAACAAAAATATTAAATAAAGTGAAAAATTAAATTTATTTTCAATTTAAGACTTGTTTCTTGATAAAATTTATTATTTAAGTAAATAACATAATTGCAAGTATTTTTTTTTAATATTTTAAAAAATAAAAACTATTTGAAATATTAATATGATTTGATTATAAGACTTGTAAAATTAAGTTATGTACTAAGATTAATAATCTTACAATTGCAATGATCTTTTATGTTAATATTTTATTTGAATGATGATAGTTGGTTTGATTATTTGTTTATTTAGAAATGTATACTATTGTAAAAGATATAACAAAGATTGAATCATAATATCTGTTTGAAAAATTAGTTTATTAATTTAGATCTAGATGAGAATATTTTTAACAAACTAACTTAGTTAAATTATTATGGATAATTAAATTATATTCAATCAGTTTGTCTACAAAATTACACTAATTAGAATTAATTATAATTATACCAAATTTTTTTAATTGAGTATATTTTGTATGATGATTAACTAATATAGAAAATAATTTATTTTTAACCTGATCAAAAATCAAATGAAATAATAATCTTTAATTATTATATATATTTTTATTATAAGTTATAATTAAAGTCTTAAGATATACTTATTTATAGTTGGAATATCAATGGAATTATGTTAAAAAAAAATATTTTGATATATATAATTTATGATATTTAAATTATTAATTTTTTTTAATAATTATTTAACAAATAAATTATTTTTAAATAAATAAAATTTATAACCATAAGTATATAATCCCTTAGAGAAATATGTTTTATTGTTTTATTTTTTTTATATCAAATTTAATTTATATCATCTTTATCCTGAATAAGTAAAATTAAATTAAACGAGTTATCAATTTTTAGAATATATATTTTTATTTTTTAATTTATTTAATTTTTTAAAATATTTTTTTTAAAATAAGTTATATTATTTAATATTTATATAATTAAATAATTTAATATTTCAAAAATATATATTTAAATTATAAAATAATTAAATAAATTAAATAATAATAATAATTTAAATTAAATTGGGTTAAGTTAAATTTTAAATTTAATATTCGAAATTCATTCGTGATATTATCTTAAATTAAATTTAACATAATAAACAAATACAATTCTATTTATTTGATTTAATTATTCCTCTCCCATCAAAATAATATCATATATCCAATATATCTTTTATTTCATTAGAATTATCTGCTGTTATTTTCTTTCTATCTGTTATTAATTTTTTTTCATTATAAATTCATTACACACTCTTTCGCTCCTCATTTTCGTATTAGTGATTGTTTTTAATATCTAACTGCTATTGATAGTTGAAGGCAAACCTATTTAAGTATTTTTTTTCATACCATTCTCATTGGCATTCACACTCATCACATATAGAGGCGGAGAGAGGGCAAAGATTCTTCTACCCAACAATATTATACTTTGATTCAGTTCAACACAAAAGAAAGAAGAGTTTTACAAATGAGACCCACCACTGAAGGTTTATTAAAATAACATGAAAGAGTTTCTCTTCTTGTTATCGGAATTATCATAGCTATCCAACATCAATCTATACTTTTAGATTCAAATCTATAATAAGTTTAATAATTCATAGGTGGAGCAGTAGTGGGGGAACGGAAACAGAAGGATGTAGCGGATGAAAGAAACAGCAGCAAGGTATTAGGTGATTTTAGAAATTTGGCCAATATAAGAGAAGTTGAAGTCAAGCCTAATTGCTCCATTACAAGTTACTTTTTTCTTCTCTCTCATCCACTCAATATTAAGGTGAGATACTGTTATAATTCTCTTAAAAAGTTTGGAGCTTTATTACTTGCCATGGCACAACGAGCAGCTCCTGCTGAGAATAATAAGGTGAATTACTTTTTATATTAGTTTACTATATAAAAGGGATATTTTTATTAAAAATTATCTAAAAAATTAAATTGATCAACTTTTTATTTTTTTTTAACTCATGTATGCTTTTAAAGGTACGATTTTATTATGTAAAAGTCATGTTTTATAATACAATTTTATAATTTTTAATTTTTTTTTTTGAAAATATACTGAAATCGTATTATCAACTACGAATTTTTTTTTTTTTAAATAATTAAAGAAATCATATCTTTTTTTTATTTATTTAATAATTAAATAAGTCCTATTATCAAATACGGTTTCACATTTAAAAAAAAAATTAAAAAAATCATGCTATCATGCATGATTTCACTTTTTTTTTAAAATAAAAAATTCGTACTATTAAGTACGAATTTACCTTTTTAAAAAATATCTGTTGTAGTTATTTTTTTTTTAATTTATTTTAAATTATTGAAGATAGGTTTTAGGGTTTGTGCGAAGAAAAAAAAATTAATAATTAATGTATTTAATTGTTATTTGTAAAAATTATTATGATTATATAAAATATCCATTTTAAATTGATTTGATATTATTTTATTTTCAATTAATTTATTTATCTTTAATCTATCCTTTTTAATTTTTTTTAATGATGAATTAAATAGATTAATCCTAACTAAAAATGATAAATTAACAAAATTCAAATCCTAACTAAATAAATATAAAATAGAGATAAATTTAAAAGAAAAAATTACAAAGTAAAGTCGTACTTAATAATATATTTCTTTATTAAAAAAAAGTGAAATCGTACTTGATAGTACGACTTTTTCAATTTTTTTTTAAAAAGTGAAGTCGTGTTTGATAACACGACTTTTTTAATTATTTAAAAAAAAAAGTAAAATCGTGCTATAAACTTTAATATATTTTCAGAAAAAGAAATAAAAATTACAATGTTATGAAATACAATTTATAATGAGTACGACTTGAAAAAAAAAAAAAATATGAGTCAATAGGTGATTTTTGAAAAAAAAATGTCCCTTCTCTCTGTAAAAAAAGCAATTACAAATTTAATTATTTTTATATGGTTACGACGTTTTTGTTTTGGAATTGCATAAGCAGGTTTCTGCCAACGTGGTTGGACCTCTGCCTGTTGCTAATACAGTTGCAGTGACCAAAAGAGTGGTTCCCAAACCGGATCATAAGAAAATCAATGTAAAACCAAAACCAGAAAAAGCCATTGACAATGAAGCTACCCCAGATAAGGAGATTCAAAAAGACAAGAAAAAGGGAGGAAATGAGAACTCTAAGAAGAAATTGCAGGCAGCATCCTGCATAACTAACAATTTGAAGGAGCAGATTATTGACATTGATGCAGGTGATGTTGACAATGAGCTTGCTGTTGTGGATTATATTGATGACCTTTACAAGTTCTATAAGCTTATTGAGGTACAAACATAGTTCTCTTGATCCTTTTTGTATGTTGTGTTTGATGTCATGGCATTCTAATATGTGAATGTGCATTTGATGCATGAAGAATCAGAACCGCCCTCGTGACTACATAGACTCGCAACCTGAGATAAATGAGAGATCGAGAGCTATACTAGTTGATTGGCTGATGAAAGTCAACATCAAGTTGAACCTTTCACTTGAGACCCTTTACTTAACAATCAATATAATTGATCGGTTCCTAGCAGTTAAGACTGTTCGACTTTGGCAACTACAATTGGTTGGCATCAGTGCATGCTGATGGCATCCAAGTATGATGAAATCTGTGGCCCTGAGGTTAGTATGTATACATATATCTACATTGACGTGTTCATTTTTGTATTGGCCTTTACAATGAATGTCTAGGGAATAACACTTGTCTTGTATTACAGGTTTATGATTTTATCTGCTTTACAGCTTACACTCATGAAGAAATACTGGTCATGGAGAAAACCATACTAGTTAAGCTCGAATGGACTTTGTCTGTGCCAACAACTCTTGTTTTTCTAGTTCGTTTTATCAAGGCATCAGTCTCAGATCAGGAGGTGTGTGGCCATTTTTTTCAAATCTCTTAAATTATGATTCTTGCTTTATTGATGTCTTGTCATAATTTCTTTCTCAATGTCTGCATTTTCAGATGGAATACATGGCTCATTTTCTGTCTGAGTTGGGATTGATGCACTATGCGACCTTAATGTATTGCCCATCAATGGTTGCTGCCGCAGCAGTCTTTGCAGCAAGATGCACTTTGAATAAGGCTCCCCTTTGGAATGAGACACTTAAGTTTCACACGGGTTATTCACAAGAACAACTTACGTATGTGAATATAAATTGGACTTGCCAATTTTTAATATTTTTTGGATTGTATTATTCATTATTATCATCCTATTGGCTTTTTTGGTTGCAAACAGGGAATGTGCTAGATTATTGGTGAGTTTCCACTCCATGGTTGGGAATGATGAGCTGGAGGTTGTGTACAGAAAGTATTCTGATCCTCAGAAAGGAGCTGTTGCTATGCTCCCACCAGCTAAAAATCTTCTATCTGAAAGTTCTGTCTCTCAATAGGGTTAATGAAGAAAAGGGAGAAGCAAGGATAGAGAATTATTATGCGGGATTCGGCTAAAATCATTTGTATTCCATAGTCTAACAAAACTGATTATAAGTTTTTCACAATCCAATTAGGTTACACATTCACTTAGTGCAACCAGGTACAGTTTTCACTGCTTCATTGTTAAAAAACTTATTGAACTGCTAACTATTATTATTGATACCATAATGATAAAGCAACATTTTTTAAAATTCCATATTGTGTTTTCTACGTCACTAAGTAGTGCAATTTCATTGTTAAAAATCATAATACAATGTTAAAACATATTTTGTGTGCTTTTCCCTACAAATTGATAATACTTTTTCAGATTGTTATAAAATTTTATCAACCTAGACCGAAGAAGCAAAATCTTAAAACAGATTAAAAAAATAACAATATAATCTCTTGAAAAAACAACAATATAATCTCTTGAAAATATTTCTAAGTTTTAGTTAAATCCTTGGATATATTTGAATTACGGTTACATATTTCAACAAGATGTATAGTGTTAAAAGCTTTCTAAAGCATTTTATTAAGTAATTTACATTGTATTTACAACTATTTTCTTTGATTTAAAAATTTTTCTTAAAAATTCTTCTAAGAAGTCTACACATTATACAGCTTTTATTTTAATGTGTATGATATGTAATTATTTATATTTATATTTTTTTGTTGTACGTAATTATATGATTATTTAAATATTTACTTTTTAATTCTACAAAATGAATGCATACCACCATATGTATATAATACTAAACTTAGTTAAATTTGATTTCGTAACATCCTCTCATTTTCTAGTTTTTTAATATAAAAACATAAATTATTATTTTAATAATTATTTTATTCAAATAATGCTAAAAAGAGTGATAATACAAATTATTTGATAATCCTCTTATCATAATATAACAATAAAAATCAACATAAAAATATTATTATTATAAAGAAGTTATTAAGTGATTGTATAAGAAAAGAAGTTGTTAAAATATCATTAATTATCATAATAGATTCTAATCTTAAAAATATAATGAAAATAAATAAATAAATAAATAAAAAGTAGAAATATTATTTATTTATTATTTTAATTTTTATCATAAATTTTGGAAAGGATTGGACTTAATATTTTCTAAAAATTTAGGTAATTTTTTTATTATAAACGTAGAAACACGTTGATAGATAATCTATAAATATTTTTATAAACATTTTTTGAACATTAAAACATTTTCTAATCTAGTTAAGTTTTTTAACAAAATTTAATGTTAAGACTTTATAGTATGTTAATGTGTTAGTACGAATGGAGAGCACATTGGCAACTCATTACGAGATAAATTTTTTTCATATATGTATTTGTAAAGAGATTCATAATTGAACTAATAAAAAAATAATAAAAAATAAATCTAAAAATTGATAGTTGATTAGAATAAACAAATTTTAAATTATTTATAATTTAAATTATTCTTATATTTATAAATAAATTATATAATCATATCTTTAAATATTATAATATAAATTTATCATTATATTTTATAAATATTAATGAAACATAGATTTATCTGTGTTTATATATTTTATTTTATAATTTTTTTTTATATTTATGTTGATTGATCCAGATAAAATATTCTTTCAGAATTTAAATAAGAAAAAAAATAAAAATGTATTAATCAACATTAATAGAGAAATTGATGAAAAAGTAGTTAAAAAAATTAAAAAATTATAAATAAAATTATGAAAAAACTATAAATAAAACATAATAATTAAATCTATTTTAAATAAAAATTAAAATAATTTTAAAATATATTAAGATAATGATTAAAAAAATACAAGAAAAATATTAAAAAAATATTTTTATATATTTTTGTAAATAATTTTATGAAATATACACATATATGTTTGTAAGTTATTATTAAATTTTAAAAATATAATTTTATATTTAAATATAATAAACAATTTATTTGATTTTTTATTTGAATCTAAAATCTGAATAAATATAAGAAAAAATATATCTAAAAAAAATTTAAAACAAGTTTTGAAAACTTTATTCTTGACTTCTATTTAAATTATATTTTTTTTTGAAGTATTAAATTTTTTTTAATTTGTTTTATTCTTTAATTTACGTTAAATGTTATTTTTTTTTTATATTTTATTTTAATTTCAAACTTAGTGTCTTATTATATATTTTAATATTTATTATAATTTTTTTCGATTTAGAATTTAATTTTCATTTCAATTAAATTTTTTTATGAAGTGTATTTTTATTTTATTTTTTTATATTTTTTATTGATGAAGATTGATAATAATGAGAAATAAAAATTTTATAACAATTTGATTTCAATTTTTAATAACACGGTTAGAATAAGAATAATGAAAGTTTTTGAACTATTAAAATTTATCCTTCATTCATATAAATTATTATTGTTCATGTACAGTCTTTTGTTATTTATTATTTTTTTTTAATAAAATCATTCATCAATTAATATTTTATATATATATATATATAATATTTAATAATTATTATTTTTTATTAGTTTATTATTTAATATATTTTTTAAACTTTTAAATACCATATTTTTTATAATTATATTTTAATGGTAAAAATAAAAATAAATTTATCTTTAATTAAAAAATAAAATTAAAAATCATAAAAATAAATTTAAACTAAATTCTTAAAATTAGTTTGAATATATTTTGTTTTCTAAATTCTTAAAATCCAATTTAAAAGAAATTTGAGGGAGTGAAAAATGAAAAAAATAAAGAGAAATAAAAAAAAAAAAATGAAGTTATTTGGATTAAGAAAAAGAGAGTGAAAATGAGTAAAAAGTAAAATAATATTATTTATTATTAATAAAATTTTAAAATTTATTATTATTATTATAATTAAAGAAAAATATATAATTTAATATTATTATTAATAAATTTCTTAATTATTTTGAATTTATTATTATTATTATAAAATAAAAATAGAAAATAAATATTATGGTTATTATATTTTTAAATTATTATTATAATAAAAAATAAAAAATAAGAAAAAATATATATAATTTTAATATTATTAATAATTTTTTAATTATTTATATTAAAATAAAAATAATTATTATTATAATATTATATTAATTATTTAATATTATAATAATATATAAAATATATTGATATTAATATCCATGTGTGTTTTCTGTGCTTTTTTCGCTTTTCTTCCATTAATAGCCGAAAATACTGTAGAACTACATTTGATTGAGATCTGAAATTTTGTATCTTAATTTTATCACTTTCTTTGCACATCCTTCGTTTCTTCTTTTCTGTCGTTAAAAATAGAAGAGAACCATGGAGAAAAAACATGTGTTGCAGATTTTAGATGGTACCATTAAAATCCAACATTCTGAGCTAGTAGAGAGAATCAGTATAATTATACACTCTATAATATAATTATGGGGCTAATATATAAATTTTGGAGTGCAGAAATTAAAATATTCTGATATTTTATTGTAATTTTATAAGATTAAGTCAAGTGAGAATTTTTATGATAGAAATTAATTTATATTTTATATTTAATTTATATTTTATATATAAGATGTAATTTAATGATTAACTTAACAGTGATAATAATTTTTTATTTAATTTGTGAAGTTTTGGAATTTTTAATTAGATGACTGTAAATATATATATTCATAATATTAATCATTTAGGAAATACTTACATATTTGAGTATATTATAGATTTTATAACTTAAAATTCATAAAATTTTTAATAGAAAATTTAATTTTTATTCAAAATTTATATATTTTTCATTATATTATAAAATAAATCTTTTATAAATTAAATGTTTTAAACAATTATAATAATGTTTAATAATTTTAAATTAATTTTTAAAAACCTAAACTTATAGTAATTATTTCAAATTATATATCTCCTTCTTTTTTTTAATAGCATTTGTCTTTATATATAATTAAGATACTTTTTTCAAAAGAAACAAATATTAAGTCAATATCAAAATAAAAAAATTATCCTTAATCCTTATATATTATTAAAATAATTCTTTCAAAAGAAACAAATGTTAAGTCAATATCAAATAAAAAAAATTATTCAAGAACTGAAATTCTTACATACATCAAATAATTGTTAAAACATTTTATGACAAATTTTATTTTATATTGTGAAATGGACACAACAACTATATTTGTATAATAATAAAATATATCTTTATTATTATTTTTACATTTATCTTTCTTTTTCTTTTTCTTTTATTTATAATTTTCTTTTTTTATTTATATTTTTTTTTCAAATTTCCTTTTCTCATAACTCTTTTTTTTTTATTTATTTTTCTTTCAACTTCTCATTTATTTCTCTCTCTTTCATCTTCATCTCTTTCATATCTTATTTTTCATCTCCATCTCTTTCATGTCTTCTTTTTTTTTCATCTCCTTCACTTTTTCTTCTCTAATTTTTTTTCTACTAATTATTTGTTTTTCTTTTTCTCAAGCTCTCTCTCATGATAATTATAGCATATTTTTTTCAATACTCATAAAACATCTCTCTATCTTTATATATATATATATATATATATATATATATATATATTTCTTTCTCTCTTCTTCTCTTAAAAATCTCTTTCAACTTTCTATTCATTTGTGCAGTAAAATCATAGTTAAATAATTTTTTATATATCTTGAGTTGAGAAACAATTTTAATAGATATGTACCTCTTATTAGTTCACAATTCAATGGAAAATGAAAATCTTCCAGAATCAAGAATCAAAACTCTGATACTAAATGATGTGAAAATGAAAATAAGATCTTATTTATATATAATTTAGATAAATATATAATGCAATACTAAAGAAAAATGAGAATGTGACTAATAAGTCAAGCAATTGATCACCAAAATTTATCTTAAAAATATCAAAAATTAGATTCTTATAAATTCAAAAGGTCATAAATTCATATATCTTTTATTGCATTACAAAATAAACCTTTTATAGGCTAAATTCACTATATAACCACGATAGTGTCTAATAAGTTTCCAATTAACTCTTTTTATCTAGTATTCCCATTAAGAATTAACTTCCAATATCTATAGGTTTTAATATTCACTACCAATTAATTATCACTAGTGATTTAATTAATTTTCATTATAAATAATTATCATTACTTTCCACCATGAAAACATAAATATTTATCTTTTCTTATGATTTTTAATCAATTCATACTTAGTGATCATTTAATTTACTTAATTAAAAATATAATAAAAATTATAAATAAAAATTTAAAATTATATTAAATCATCTAAATATATGTCATGACTTAAAATACTCAATCATGATTAATGTACAAGCTACCACCCTTGACTTGACAAGCTTAGACCAAATGCTCAAAATAAAAATTTAATTATACCTAAGTTAAACTTTTTTTTTTTTATAGAATTTCCTTTGTTTTTCTAATATTCTAAAAATATTGTAAACCTACTAATATACTTATTTCCATCTATGCAATATTACCATACGTATCTCCATAGAAAGTTAAATCAACATTACAACTCAAAACAAATCAGTTTTAGGACTTCATATAACTATAAAATATATACAAATCCAAAAATGACATCAAAGATCATTTTAACAACATAGGACTACTAACTATTCAACATCTTGTGGTTTTGAAAGGGAAAAAAAAGAAAAAGGAATAAATTGTAAGGACTTAGCGAAGGAATAATAATCAGCATAAATTTAAAAAAATTTATATTCATATTCTTACAAATTTTTAATAATAATAATTAAATTGTTGATAAAAGTAAAATATATGAAATTATATATTCATTATCAAGAATCACTCATGAAATAACTGAGATACAATTTTTTTTCATTGATAACCCTCTCCTTATAGGTGGTCTTTCCCACAAAGACAACTTCATCTAACCCTCCCTTCCCACAATAATGTAAAGTAAGCTAGGCGTACTTTATTCATTAATGCTATTATGGCTATAAGAGGTTCTATTATGATTCCAAATAAAATCAAAATTACACTCGTTTCTTTTTATAATTTTTATCAAAGTCAATACACTTTAAACTTGAAACTTATCCAATATCAAATACCTTAATATATTTAACTAATTTACAAAAATTCTAAAATAATAATTGTTTGAGAGTAGACAAAAATAATTTGAAAGATTTTTTTTTTTCAATTTACTTAATTAATTTAAAATCATTTAAACAAATAAAAATAATTAAATAAGTAGATAAGTGTATAAAAATTAAGTAAAATATCATAATAATTATTATTAACTCACAACATTGTCGAAGTAGTTAAAGAATGAACACTTTCTTCTTTATTCAAAGTACAAATTATCTTAACAATTTTATCCACGACATCTTAAGAAAGGGAAAGAGAAATTTTTTTTATTAAAAGGATAAGATTTTATTTGAATTAGATTAAATTGGTGCAATTTCACCGTAATGGAGAAAATTAAAGAAAGAGAAGGGGAGGGGAAAAGAATGAGGGTAATGGAAAAAAAATGGAAAAGATAGATTTGATGTCCTATAATAATATAATAAATAATAAAAATAAAATGGTGCATTTCAATAATTTTTTCTTAAAATAATTTTGTCCTAAACTTTCAAAATTATGACTAATTTGGTCCTTCAAATAAGTGAGAATATTTTGTCATACATAATTGCTTCAAATTCCTATGTCGTCTCCTCTTTTAATGGTTCTCGTCATAACACCTTACTAAAAAACATATCTTTAAAATATAAATATCTCATATATTTATCTATTATAACTATTGAGTGTTTTATATAAAATAAATTTTCTTATAATTATACATCTTTATGACATAACATATGAGAAATATAGTAAACATATTTATAAAAACATAAAAAATTATATATACTCTTAAAATAAATAAAAATAATAATACTAAAAATATATATAAAAAAAATTTTCCATGCTCTTTATCATCTTAGAATTTCTCTTACTATTTGTTTATATTTTTTTTCTTACTATAAAAACTCCTATAAACATTCATTTAGTTATCTATTATAACAGCATTATTAAAAAAAATTATTTGTAAGAGAAAAAAAAAATGAAATGAAATTATTATTTTTATAATAGATATTACTTACATGTAAGTCATACACTCGTCCATTCATCTTATCACACATTTAATTCATTTTTTTATCAGCAATTATGCTTCATATATCAGTCACAAAAACATATAAACTTAACTAATTATAAGCCATATATTAATAAGTATGTGAAATTTAATTAGCAAAATAAAAAAATAAAATAAATAAATTAGAACGGCTAACTCAGTGGCTTGAACTGGTTTTACCCATCTAAATTACAATTATTAACCGTTTAAAGAAAACTTATTAACCAATTATATAACTCATAAACGAGAAAACAATTATTTCACTAATTTCCGCTACTTTTCTTTTCTGGATATATACTCTCGGAATTCACAGCATAAGCCATACTAAAAAATAATTAAAATTATAAATACAAGTTACTTTTTCAGATATAAAAATAAAGAAGACATTTTATTATTGTGACATATGTATTTATTTATTTTTACTATTTTCCTTTTATTCTCATTCCTTTATAATACTTTCTCTGCAAGCTCGTTCTAGTTTTTGAATTTCCAACGGCTACATTATTCTCGAACCTCAATCGTCAGATGAATGTAATCCAAAGGTCCAAATTCAGCTAAAGAAAGTGACCGTTGAAGGGAGAAGCGTTGTGTCTCTCAGCTTCAAAAGTGAAGGCTATTTCACTGTCCCTCTCACCCTCATTTCCATCCACACTCATTCTTCGCCCAGAGAAAGAGAGAGAGAGGGAGAGAGAGAGGGAAGGGGAAACGAACCCTTCTACCCAGATTTGATTTTCATACTTCTGATTTCATTTCAAGACCAAAAGAATATCCCAAATGGCGTCAAGAGCAATAGTTCAACAACAAGTCAGAGGTAGTGAGTGTCCTTTTCAATCCTTGTAGTTTCTTTCAATGTCTGTTTCTTGTTTTGAACGAGTCTTTCTTTTCTGATTCCCTTTGGGGTGTTGGTTAGTTGGATTTTGCAGTTTCTGGGTTAGTTTCTTTTTTATTAGAAGAAAATATGAAAAAAATTGGGACATTCAAATCTCTTTGTATATCAGACAAGTTTCAATTTTCCCGGGTTTTCTTAACTCGTCAATCTTTTCAGAGCAAAAGGGTCTCTAATATTTTTTCTTTTTGTTTGTTGTCGGAGTTATCTTGTGAATCTGTGTGTTTAGATCAGAAGCAATCTGTCACCTTTTTGAATAGGTGGGCTTTGTTGTAATTTCATAGGTGAAGCAGTAATTGGGGGAGGAAAGCAGCAGAAGAAGAACGGTGTAGCGGATGGAAAGAATCGCAAGGCGTTGGGTGATATTGGGAATTTGGCCAATGTAAGAGGAGTTGAAGTCAAGCCTCATCGCCCCATAACAAGGTAGGTTCCCTCTCTCGTTCTCTCTCTCTCTCTCTTTCTTTCTCTGATTCACTCAATATTTATATGATATTATTGTATTATGATTCTTTTAGGAGCTTTGGTGCCCAACTACTTGCCAATGCTCAAGCCGCAGCAGTTGTGGAGAATAACAAGGTGAACTACTCTATGCTACTTTATTTCATTTTACCTTGGGTGGATTGTTGTTTAATATAGTTTAGTTATGTTATCATGTTATGACTGTCTTTGGTTTTGGAATTGCAGAAACAAGTTTGTGCTAATGTGGCTGGTCCTGCTCCTGTTGCTGTGGCCAAGAGAGTGTCCAAGCCGGGTCAGAAGAAAGTTACTATAAAACCAAAGCCTGAGGAAGTCATAGACATTGAAGATAGTCCAGAAAAGGAGGTCCAGAAAGACAAGAAAAAGGAAGGAGGTGCAAAGTCCAGAAAGAATTCACAAGCTTATACTTCAGTGCTCACCGCTAGAAGCAAGGTAGATACAGATAATAAAAGTAAAATGAAAAAATGAGTGTCTGTCTGAATCTATATTGTATATCACTAATATGTCATGCCATCTTTTCTCCTTTTGCTGTAATAGGCAGCATGTGGCATAACGAACAAACCAAAGGAGAATATTATTGATATTGATGCCACTGATGTTGACAACGAACTTGCTGCTGTGGAGTATATTGATGACATGTACAAGTTTTATAAACTTGTTGAGGTATCAAACATGGTTTCTGTTATGGTTTTTCGTGTTGTGTTTGATGTGATGGTATTTTAATATTGTGAATGTGCATTTGATGCATGAAGCACGAAAGCCGCCCCCATGACTACATAGACTCACAACCAGAGATAAATGAGAGGATGAGAGCTATTCTGATTGATTGGCTGATAGATGTCCATAGCAAGTTTGAACTTTCACTTGAGACCCTTTACCTGACCATCAATATTATCGATCGATTCCTAGCAGTTAAGACTGTTCTAAGGAGGGAATTGCAATTGGTTGGCATCAGTGCCATGCTCATGGCATCCAAGTATGAAGAAATCTGGCCACCAGAGGTATATATTTTTGTAGCTACCTTGATGAATGTCAGGGTAATAAAACTGGGTTACATAACACTTTGTCTTTCATTGCAGGTTAATGATTTTGTCCATCTCTCCGATAGAGCTTACACTCATGAACAAATACTTGTTATGGAGAAAATCATACTGGGAAAATTGGAATGGACTTTGACTGTTCCCACACCTTTTGTTTTCTTAGTGCGTTTTATCAAGGCATCAGTTCCAGATGAGGAGGTAAGTGAATTTGGTCTTTTTTTTTTCTTTTAAAGTATACTAATGATTTTTACCTTATTTTTATTTCATGTCTTGTCTGAATTTCTTTCTGAATCTCTGCATTTCTAGTTGGAAAACATGACCCATTTTCTGTCTGAGTTGGGAATGATGAATTATGCGACCTTAAAGTATTGCCCATCAATGATTGCTGCCTCAGCAGTCTTTGCTGCTAGATGCACTCTGAATAAGTCTCCCCTTTGGAATGAGACACTTGTGCTGCACACGGGTTATTCACAAGAACAACTTATGTATGTAAATAACTCTTCATATTATTACCATTAAGTTGTTGTTTAAATTTTAATTATATTTGGCATTGTTGGTTGCAACAGGGATTGTGCTAGACTATTGGTGAGATTCCACTCGACTGTTGGGAATGGAAAGCTTAAGGTTGTCTGCAGAAAGTATTCTGATCCTCAGAAGGGAGCTGTTGCTGCGCTCCCACCAGCTAAATATCTTCTGCCTGAAGGTTGTGGTGAGAGTTAAAAAATATGTAAAGGAAGAAGCTGTTATAGGGTGTTTTGTAAGCGGGTTTCAGAAATAATCCGTTGTAGGTTTTTTTTCCCTTGATATTGTAATGGTTTAAAAAAGCTGATTTATATATAAAGTTGCAAGTTTTCCACTTGCCAATTCCTTCTAAGTTCAGTGCCAAGGTGCATTTTTTTATTATACACAGGTTCTTTGATAAAAAAAACGTCATATTGTTAAAACTGTCCATGTTGTTGGTGCCAACACCATGTTACATACATAGAACATTTTGTTGGGAAAAAATGTATGCGCCTAGATATATATTAAATAATAATAACCATTTATTTTATTATTATTAAATAATAAATTATAAACCAATAGAAATAAAATTCATTTATAACTTCCTATTGTCGGATTCTTCCTTATATACATGTTCGATAGGACTCTTTGATAGGGTGGGGTTCTTAGTGTCAGATGTTGAATTATATAAAAACAGGCTTTTGTGATACTGTAAACTCAAAATCAAGAGGTTTTGCAAGGAGCATACAAGCCGCATTCTCCTAGAACTTGAAAGAGAGGATTTTGATTTTCAGATTTGCAGTTAGATCGGCGATGGTGGAGGTTTCGGCGACGGCGCGGCGTTGTCAGTGTCGGGATCGTTCAAAGAGGGAAGAGGCTCGGCACGGCGCCGCGGCAGAGTGTCGCCGAGCATGGACGCCGACGAGTTCTTGAACTGCTGCAAGGTTCTGTCGGATCCGGTGAAGGTGGATCTCAAGGTGCACATGCAGTTCTATCGGAAGAGTTATTTGCGGTAAATTTATGGGATTTTTGAATTTTGAGTTTTGATTTTTAGTGTATTTGTGTCAATTTAAAAAAAAAATATTATTTAAAAAAAATTACTTCTATTTATTCCTTATTTTATCTCACTTAAATAATTTTATTTAATGTTTATTTCATTATTTAATCTTTAAAAATCACTCAAATAATAAAATCATCATCTTTTCACTTCATTCACTTTCTTTATACAGGGTCTTGGTTATGTTTTTTCTTCACCTGCACTATAGTTTTAGTTTTTTTTTTTATTCTTTTTGTTATTCAAATATTTTATTTTTTTCTTTTGTCCTCTTTTTTTTTTTTTATATGCATAGTTATTTTTCTGTATTTAGCATGATGTGCAAGGTAAATAACTTCAAGCAAGGATCATTATCATTTTAATATAGTATCAAAATTCTTTTTTTGAAAAGTTTTGTATTGGTGTCACTTCTGGATTGATGTCATTTGTTCTTAATTTCAATAATAGAGCATTCCTATCATCATATTAAGTACTAAAAGTCAAATCAAATTTATTTATGGGAGTGTTCTTCCGCCACTTCAAAATAATACTAATTATATTATTTAGTGTAAAATAGATGTAAACTTATGGTGGTGTATTGACTTGTCTATCTATTAAACAAAACATTATATGGATACATATGATGATAATTGATATATTAAATGATTTAAAGACCATATACTCTTAAGGTGACCTTCTACCTATATCAGATTTATAGATGAAAGTAGTTGAAAATCATTAGAGAATTGTATTGGTGTCATTTGTTCTTAATTTCAATAATGGAGCATTCCTATCATCGTATTAAGTACTAAAAGTCAAATCAAATTTATTTATGGGAGTGTTCTTCCGCCACTTCAAAATAATACTAATTATATTATTTAGTGTAAAATAGATGTAAAATTATGGTAGTGTATTGACTTGTCCATCTATTAAACAAAACATTATATGGATGAATATGATAATTGATATTAAATGATTTAAAGACCATATACTCTCAAGGTGACCTTCTACGTATATCAGATTTATAGATGAAAGTAGTTGAAAATCATTAGAGATGATTTAAACAACTTTCGTCCCAATCCCGTATACACTTGTCAAAATAAATGTTCTTGGCTACATGACCACTCATTGTTAAAAGAAAACATGAAGATTAGGCGATGCAGTTTTTGCAGGGATTGAATGATCAATATAATATAGCAATATCAAGTTTTGCATGTTCTACTCATGAATTCCATTCCTCCCATCATGAAAATTTTCTCATTTGTTGCCTTGCAAGAAAGGTAGTTAGCTAACCATCATCAATAACATCATAAGTAATTTCAACCAAGCCAATCCAATGACCATCATCACATGCACATCATAATGAAAATACATGTTATAAAAAACATGGTTTTCCTTCCAATTCAAAAGGAAAGAACTTCAAAACTAGAAAGATTTGCATTTTTTGTAACAAGATTGGACGTACCATTAATGTGTGCTTCCGCAAACATGGTTATCCTCCTAATCATAAGTTCCATGTTGAGGAATCAACAACATAAACTCTAAAGAGGATGATTCTAATCAAAGAAATTATGAAAATTTGGACATCCACATTTCACCACAACAATATCATACTCTCTTTAGTATTTTACAACAATCAACTAATAAAGATTCTTCTAATCAAATACAAATAAATCAAATTGGGTCCATTTCTACACATTCAGCTCAACATATACCATCACCAAGTAATAAAATGTCTACTCCTTATATACATCAAAATGGATTATTAATTATAGTGCTGCTAATCATGTATGCATCTCTTTATCTAGTTTCTTTTCTTACAAACCTATTATGCCTATTATTGTAAAATTGCCTACTGGTCAACATGTGACTGCTATTCATTATAGAATAGTTAAATTTCATGAAAAAATTTATCTTAATGGTGTTCTACATTCCTACTTTCAATTTTAACATAATTTCCACATCCAAACTCACTACATCTCTAGAATTTGATCTTATTTTCTCTGCATCACAATGTATTATACAAAAATAAAAAACAAAAAAGAGGATTGATATAGTTGATATTATTATACAGGAATTGAAAACAAAAAAGATGATTGGTATAGTTGATAAGCATGCTTATGCTTTATTAGCTTCTGACAAATCATATTGTAATAATAATGCTTCTTCTATTCATCATGCTTCTATTGAACCTCATTGTCAAAGCAAGAACATTGCCCTTTGACACTTTATAATGGGACATCCTTCCATCGAAAGATTGAAAGTTCTGAAATCATATTATATTTACATTTCTTACAATAAAGATTTTTATCCCCTATACTTGCCCACAAGTCAAACAAAGGAAAATTGCTTTTCCTCTTAGTAGCTTTCATGAATAAATTTTTTTTTATTTGCTTCACATTGATATTTGGGGTCTCTCTGCTCCATTGTTTCTATATGTAGATACAAATATTTTCTTATCACTATGGATGATTTTATACATTTTATATGAATTATACTTATGCATAATAAATATGAGACTCGTAGTTGCATCATCGATTTTATTACTTAGAATGAAAGATTCTTTGAAAGTTAAATTAAAAACATTCATATTGACGATAAAATTGAGTTCTCTATGGAAAATATTTTTCAATACTAAAGGAATTATTCATCAAACAACATGTGTTGAAACAACTAAGTAAAATGATATTGTTGAACCTAAGCATCAACATAATGTTACTAGTTTTGTGCTTTATTAGTCTAGTTTACCCCTGAATTTTTTATATTTTGTTGTTCTTCATGCCATTTATTTAATTAACCATATCCATACTCCTCTTCTTGATAATGTTTGTCCATATGAAAAACTTTAGACATATCTAACATACACATATTTGAATGCTTATGTTACACTAACACTCTTGGTCATAATTGAACTAAACTTGATAGTAAAGTTGTTCCTGGATTTTTCCTTGGTTTTCGACAAAACATAAAAGGATACCAATATCTCAATCTCAAAATCACGTAATTGAAGTTTCTCGTAATGTTACTTTTCATGAAAACCAATTTCGTTATCTGATTCATAATATAAATAACAAACACACACATTTATCTACTATCAACTTTTATCCCTTTGATCATGACACTGAAAACCAAAATCAAGATAATAATTTCCAAAATAATGAATACCAATCATACAAATCATGAGATCATGTTTTGTCACTCTGACTAAACAAGAAGAGTACCTATCTATCTCAAAGATTTTCAAAATGAGATCAACATTTCTACTACTCTAGTTCAGGTAATAGATATCTCATTAGCTCTTTTATATCATATAAATCTTTGTCTCCTTCATACATAAATATTATTTTATCCATCTCCTCCATCATAGAGCCAAAAACCTATGGAGAAGCCTCTCAAGACATATGTTGGAAACAAGCAATGAAAGATGAAATTACAGTCCTCAAAGCCAATCAAACTTGGATTATAACTACATTGCCTCCTAACAAAACAATTATTGGTTGTAGATGGACATACAAAAGAAAACATAAATCAAATGGCACAATTAATCGTTACAAGGCTCGTCTTGTAGTCAAAGGATACATGTAACGTGAAGGGTTAAACTTTATTGATACGTTCTTACTGGTTACTAAGCTTACCCACCTTACGTCTTCTACTCACTCTAGCCGCCATTAATAATTGGGAGCTCAAATAGTTAGATGTGAGTAATGCATTTTTGCATGGAGATCTATACGAAGAAGTGTATATGAGGGTTCTCCTAGGGCTATAGACAACAAATAAAAATCAAGTTTGTAAGTTGTAGAGATCCCTATATGGTCTTAGACAATTCAAAAGACAGTGGTATATCAAATTGTCTCATTTCTTTACGTCTAATGGTTATGAACATTCATCTGTTGATCACTCATTATATTTAAAATCTTCTAATCAAATAACCACTGCTCTTCTAATTTATGTCCTCGAAAGTATGTCCTCGATTTATTAAATGAAACAAAAATGCTTGGTTGTGCTCCTACACCTACCTCAAGATCCAACAAGTCAACTTCAATCGAAACTAAGTCACATTCTCCCTTTTTTCTTAATGGAGGCACATATCATTCTTGTATAATCTAAAGTCTCATAGTCTTTGTTTCTAAACTAAAAAGTTCGTGCCTTTTCTACATATATTGAAATTTGAGTCCCCTCTCCTTTATCAAATTAGCTATGGTTAGTCTAGTAGAGTAGGGCTAATCAGAAGTTTCACTATGGCGATTGGAAACCTCAATTCAAATCAAGCAACTTTTCTACACTCAAAGAAGGGAACCCAATATCCCCATTAATTGAGACTTTCTATGCATAATTGTAACATTTTGTCATACCCTTAACTACTTCCATTTCATACAATTCCAATGAAGAAAAACTTAATAATGAAGATTGCACTGCTTATAAAAGACTCATCGGTCGTCATATATCTGACTAATACTTGTCTTGATATTACCTACGCGGTCCATCACCTAAGACAATTCGTTCCTTCCCCAACAAATACTTATCATCAAGCAACTTTTAGAATATTAAGATACTTGAAAAACAATCTCGATAATGAAATCTTCCTCAGCGTAGTAACCACATTCAACTTAAAGCTTTTAGTGACTCTAACTGGGCTACCTCAAAGTTGAAAATTTGTAATCGGGTATGCCTTATACCTTGGAGACTCTATCATCTCTTGAAGATCCAATAAACAACCCATAGTCTCTCAGAGCGAACCAAATCGAGATTGATTATCACATCGTGACACATCAAACTTCTGCCTATCTCCTTGACATATCAAACTGTAGATATCTTAACCAAGCCTTTTCCCCCTCCGATCACTTCAAGAAACTTTGTACCAAGTTGAGAATACTTAAGATATATTCTTTATATATTCAGGTTAAGATGGCTTCATTAAGTGACCAGTGTCATTTTAATATAAAGAGACTTATTTATTATTTATTTCATCATTTAATTTTTAGAAATCAAATTCTAATATTAAAATTAAAATTACTTATTTATTATTTATTTCATCATTTAATTTTTAGAAATCAAATTCTAATATTAAAATTAATATAAAAATTAAAATATTAATATATAAAAATTAAAATATTAATTTTTTTTCTTTCATTAGAAAAAAATTAAAATTAAAAAATTATTAATATTTATATATAAAAAATAAAAAATTAATTAATTATTTTATATATATATATATTTAAAAATATCTAAATATTTGATATTTTTAAATAAATATTATTAATATTTACATAATGAATTTGAATATAAAAATATTTAAATAAAAATATAATGAAAAAGAAAAATAAATATCATGTTATAAATATAATATAAATACATTTTTTTTTTTCATTTAACTTTCTCCCATCCAATTTTTTAATTTTTTTTCAGGAATTCTGTTTCAAATATATATTCCACTTCCTATTCCACTTACAATTTCGCTAATGACAGGCAGGTACTATCTTCGTATGTTTGTCTTTCAGCAATTTGTTAAACATCAAATATATAAATATATTATTAGATAAAAATATATGAAAAAGTGATTTTTATTTTTAATATATAAATATATTATTAGATAAAAATATATAAAAAAAAATTATTTTTATTTGTAAATATTATATTAAAAATGTCGAAACAAATGAACCATCTAAAATTATTAGGTTTGGTTTGGTGTAGGTAGATAATAAATTTAAAATAATTTGGAAAAAAATAAGTAAAAAAAAAAATTATTAGTTTTAATAGAAAATAGTGAAAATAAATGAAAAATTAATAAGTGAATATAATTAATTTGATTGAAGACATTAATTAATTTGTTTACTCTATAATTATTTTTTAACATTTATCTATTGAATAAAAACAATATATATATTATATAAACTAATATTCTAAAATCATTTTCAAAACTGTTTATTTTCAATATTTTTATTTATTTTAGAAATAAACAATAAAGTCATTTTCAAACCATTCTCAAAGCTTTTATTTTTTTAAAAAATTTTACATGAAAAATTATAATTTTAATATATATATATATAATTACAAAAAATTATCTAAAGTTAACATATTAATGTATTAATAAATTTTTAAATATATTTAACAGTTTCATTTTTATATTAATATATTTGTTAGAAGATACATAATGTGTTAATTCTATATATACAAAATTTATACAGTTGGGCGTAAGTTATGATTATAAATATTTTTAAAATTTTGATTGTAAATATTTTTAAAATATATAAAACCTTAGATAAACTCTCACATTTGTATGAAAATTTTATGTTTATTATTAAATAATTTATAAATTTTTTATAATTTATTCACTAATTTATCCTTTATTATGTTTTAAAATATTTTGATAATTTTTTTTACAGAAATACATAATAGGTCTTTTGAAAAATTGTTATATAAGATAAAAATAGGAATTATATGCAAACTTTTTTAAGTGTAATGAAATTGTGTAATTTTTTTTTTAACTTAAATCATTTTAGGAGAAATGTAATAAAAATATTATTTATTAAGACAAAAATTTTATATTTTATATAATTATATATAGTATCATTACAAAGTACAAAATATATTATTTAATTATTAATAATGATTTTCTATATCAGTTAGATGTAATCATAAAATAAAACTTTTTTACTTTAATTATTTTATAGGTAATTATGAATATTTATATATATTATACATAGTGTATTGTATGTTTTTTTAACATATATTTTTAAGTTGATACTTGTAAATAAAATTCAAACTAAATTAAATTAAATTAAATTATTATTTATAATTTGATTTGAATAATTTTTATTATTATAAAATTTGTAATATATATTTTTTTAAATTATTATAATTTTATAATAAAAAATTATTAAATATAAAGATATTTTATGATTTTTTTTATAATTATTATTTTATTTTTAATTTTAATTATTTTTATATTTATAAATAAATTATATAATTTTATCTTTAAACATTATAATACAAATTTATTATTATACTTTATAAATATAAATATATTATTAATAATAAAATATAAATTTATTTGTGTATCTATAATTTTTATTTTATTATTCTTTTAATATTTTTTTAAATTTTTTATTAACATAAATGAAATAAATTTTTAAAATTTAAATAAAAAAATAAAATTTGATTAATAAAGTAAAGAAATTGATTAGAAAAAAAAGTTTTAAAAAAATTAATAAAATAGTGAAAAAATAATAAAAAATATATTTTAAATAAAATATAAAATAATTTTAAAATATGTTAAAATAATAATAAGAAATACAATAATATTAAAAAATAAATTTTTATATATTATTAAAAATAATATAATAAAAATAAATTTATAATATATATATTTAAGTTATTATTTAATTTTAAAAATATAATTTGATTTTATTTAGTTTAATTTTATTTAAAATATAAAACATGAACTCATTAAGAAAATATATATACAACAAATTCAAAACAAATTAAATTTTAATCGATTTTCTGTTTTTTAAATTGATTTTCAATTATTTTTTACGGATTTGATTTTAAACATATATAAATATATATCTCAATAATTAGATAAAAATATAATTTAACACTATATATTTTAGATTTTTAATTTAATTAAAAAAATTATTAAATATAACTTCTGTACATTTATATACATAACGAATGGATATATACTTAGTTTTTATTTATTTCAATTGACTATTTTTCTATAAACTTATAAAAAATCAGAAAAAAGTTTTTGTTTTTTTTTACTTAGTTTCAGTAAGAATAGGGCATGTTCAATTAACTATTTTTCTATTTTTTTTTTTCTATCTTATAAAAAAAATAAAGCATGAATTACATAATTTTATCTTTTACAAAATAATGTAATTTATCTAAAATTTATCTAAATTGGTCTTTGGAGAAAAATAATACCAATTTGAAGACTAGGCAACAAGATCCATGTTATGTATTCCCACTAAAACTGTTAAACCCTCACTGCATAAAGGGGTTTTGCGTTACAATTCACTTTTTCTTTCACAACACAACTCTTTGATTGACAGAGTGAAATAATGCCTTCGACCTCGAATTCGAAGCAGAAAAGGAAGCAATCCAAGGGGCAGCAGCAGAATTCGCCATTGTCGTCGAATGCCACTGCCACGCCTTCCAAAACGCATCAACAACAACCACAAGAGCTTGCCTCTTTATGGGAAGAAGCTTCTCGAAAGTTCCCTTCCCTCATCGCCAAATCCGCTTTCGTCGCCGAAATCACCCATGTCGACGACACCGTTCCCCTTTTCAAGGGTTTCAGAATTTGGCTCTCTGAATCTTCCATGCTCTCCTCCTCTCTCTCTCCCGGCTCCATTGTCTCGGTAAGCACCACCATTATCATCACCAATACATTTATAATCATGATCACACTTTCTTCCACATACGCTTTATAGTGTTAAATTACGTTTTTTTTTAAATTATGTGGCCAACGTAGCATTTTGGTCCCTACTTAGACTGAAATGATAAGAATTCACTCGACTCAATAAGAATAGCAGTTCAAGCACGTTGATACTTCGGTGTGGCTGTTAATTCATGAACCAATGAGCTGAACTTGAGTTAAAATTTGGTTAGCTGAGTAAAATTGCTGAACTTAAGCTGTATAGTTCCCCTCGGTTGGTTCATGAACCCGCTTGATACATACGTACAGTTTTAGGTTTTAGTTTGTTCCCTCAAGTTTTAAAAGTTTCACTTTAGTCCTTATAGTATTGACATCAACTGTGTCAATTTTAGCTGATTTGTCACCTCTCACAGTTTGACATGTATTACCAAATTAGTTAGATAAACTATAAAAAGGAAAAGAGAAATTGTTTAACAAAGAAACTTAAAGTTTTCAAAGTGAAAATTTTAAAATATTAGAGTCGAAACTGAAACCTATAAAGGCCAAAATTCTATTTTAGCCAATTGATTTCAATATCAGTTTGTTTTGGCCCTCATAGTTTCTTGTTGTCGTATCAGTCTATAATTGGATTCTTTGTGATGCTGCTATTCTTCTTTCACCATTTTGATTGATTTTTAGGTGTCTATTCCATCTTCAGACGATAAAAGTTCACAATTGCATAGCTTTCCCCTCGTGTCATTAGCTAATGAATGTGCCAAATGCCATGGATTGGAAATTGGGAAGGCAGTTGATGATGATGTTGCGGGAAACTTCTTTGTGCTCGCAACGGTATTTCCTGCTAGTAAGGTTTGTCCTGTCCTGTTACTATTTTTATTTTAAATATATTTCTTGTTACCTGTATTTATAGGATATCCTTCTTTATATATAATCGGGTATATGTATTTATAACAGTGCAGCTATCTTTACCAGAATTCTATATTTTATTACATTGACATAGGTTTCAAAGAATGGAGTACGCCTGTCTTCAAACCTTTATCATACTATGGGATGTCCTCCTTTGGGCACAAGTGTGTTTGTTCATGCATTACAGAAACAACTCTTGCCTACTCTTGCCAGTGGAAGCAATCAACGGCTTTCTACAGAAAATTATTGTCTACCTATTCATAATTGCAAGGAATTGTATCTTCAGTTGGTTCCTTCTAAAAATGGTCTACCGTTGGAATTTAATAATTTTCCTTCATTGGACGTGTCTAAGGTGAAATCTCATGTCCAATTTGAGAATGACATTTTTGCATCTCCTGCAACACCTTCTTATGGATCAAAGTTTTCTAATGCTAGTGGTCTGTCTTCTCCACGATCTGACAATTCAGCATCTAGAGTGCCAAATCAGAATAGTCAATCACTGATTTCATCTGATGTTAGCTTAGCATTAGGGGATGAAAGTTCTAAACAATCACTTCAAACATGGGCAACTTCATGGTTATATTCTCGATCTTTACTTCTAGGGAATGTTGTCAATGTCCAAATGTTTTCAGAGTGCTTTTTCCAAGTGATAGGAGCTAAGAAGCAGCCAGTTACCAAATTTGAACATTATTCATCAAATGGAAGCAATGATTTATATCATGAGGATTCTGATACAGCGGATAGTGTAAATCAGGCTTTCACTGTTAATTATGAGACAAAGGTATTTTTATCTCTGCCATCAAATGCAGCATCTGAAGAACCAATTCAAAGGGATATACCTTGTGTTAAAATAGAACACACAGTTGCTAATGCTAGCTTACGAGATAAAATCTCTAAATTAGGTGGTCTAACCAAAGAATATACACTTCTTAAGGACATAATTTCTTCGTCAGTGAATGATGCTTTATCAAGGTATGTCTTGTCTGATGCTTATTTTCACAAGTGGGTATAATATTTAATGTTGAAGACTTTTATTTATTTATTTTCTTGCCTTATATTGTGTTTTGTTCTATGCATAGTATTATGTTTGGTGGATTCAACTAGTGCTGACTGTTAATTAAGGTTCCTGCCACAAAATCATAATATTTGGTGGATTCATAATATATTTGAGATGAAGGTTTGATATTTTCTTTCTTTGAATTTTATGTTATATATGTCTCTTTAAGATATAGCCATTATTGTTTCATAAGAAAATGGACGAATAGTTTAGAGTTTGATCATAAATTCCTCTCTATTGGTAGAAGAGTCCTTACATATAGTGTCACCGCACACAGAATATCAGCTCTTTATTCTTGTGATTTGGGTGGCAAACAAAAGTCCAACAGCCTCCTCAAGATAGTAACTAGTAAAACTGATACTTAAAAATAGGAGAATCATCATGCCTGTATTCAGTTTTTTTTTTTATTTTTTTTTTCATTTGTTGTCATGGGTAGCTTGCATACCCTTTACGAATTAGTCTCCCAGTCCCAGTATACCAAATCTTTTTTACCATGTTCTTGTCCCTTTCTTTTTTTTTTTTTTTTTTTTCCTTGTCATTTGAAGCTCCCTAAAACATGGATTGCTTGCTACCTGATTTTTCATTATTGTTTGTAAATTTTTCACGTAATGGACACATAAGACTCTATACAGAACCAGAATTGTGTTGTCCATGTTTTTAACATAGTCTATATGAAGGTAGCTGAGAGTGAAAGCTGCTTGTGGGTTTTCATGGACAGGAAGTGCAAAACAGTTAACCATTTGCTGAAGAAAGGTTTTAATGTTAGCTATAGAAGAACCAGTTAAATATTTGATTGTTTTGCACTAATTTTCCATATAATCTAATAACTCAAGCACAGCTTTCAGCACAGAATAAAAGATTAAACTTAACCATAACTGCACGGTTGCACCTTTTGGCTTCTTTGACAACACCTGATATGATACCACTTATTTCATATTCCAGTGGAAGAGGGCTTTTAGCCGTTCTGCTTCAGAAGTAGATTTGGAACCTCCTCTGCTATACTTTGTTTGTCTTTTCTAATGAATTTTTTCTTTTTATAAAAAAAAAACAAAATCTGCTTGAAACCTAAAGGGTCTTTAAACATATGGTTGTGCATTTAAATATTTTATGCATTCAAATTAAATATTTGAAAGGTTCTCGTAATTCTTTATTAAGCAATACGTTCATTGTTTAGTAATTTCCTTCTCCCTCATTCTTGTTGTTCTTGTAAGTTGTAATTGTTAATTATCAATTTAATTAGTCGTTCTTGTACACTTAAATGTTTGTGAAGAACATTTTTTTTTAATTAATGGATAACCATTGAAATATTACTCATAAGAGTAAGGCATGTCCTTCATAAAAATCAGTAACTGATATCATTTTATGGTGATTAGTTTGTGAAAAGATAAAATTCAAGTGGTTATCTCTTGTTTTTAATGGATTTAATTTGCGTATATTATCATTCTTTAAAACATTATGTGATTCAGTTAATTCTTTATTTTATCTTGTCAATTTATTAGAGGCATGGATTTTGACAATTTCTTGCTGTGCATTTATATCAGTTTATGCCTGTCAATGATGAATTTATAGTTCAAAGCACTTACCTCCGTGATCATTATTATGTGTTCTCACATACTTATATGCATTTGTACATGCACTTCTAAATGCTCATGCTTCTTATTTTTCCAAATTGTAGCTTTGGTCTAAGAACAACAAGAGGTGTCCTTCTACATGGTCCTCCTGGTACAGGAAAGACTTCCTTGGCTCAATTATGTACCCATGATGTTGGAGTCAAAATTTTCCCAATAAATGGACCGGAAATTGTTACCCAATATTATGGGGAAAGTGAGCAAGCATTGCATAAAGTTTTTGATTCTGCCATTGAAGCTGCACCTGCTGTGGTTAGATTTTTTGTCAAAATATTGTGTTTCAGTTGTTTCCTTCCATTGTGTTTGAATTAAATAATGTTTCTATATCACACGAAGTAGTTGAAGTTTTTCATTACAGTTTTAGACCTTAAGCAGAAAATCTTAGCATGTGCAATATGGCAACTATGCATGTAGGTACTGGTGATTTTCTAATTATGATTTCAATTCTGTTGCTTTTATACCCCTTTTCACATTTGTGATACAAGTTACAACTAATACATTTACAAATAGACCCTTTCCTTAAACCACTCTGTCGTAATACCGTTAATATGGTATATATGTGCTAATTTGTGGAGTCAGTGAAACACTTAACATCTTGAGGCTTATGAAATATATAAGAATTTTACTGCTAGAATGTTGTTGTAAATAAATCAAGTGAAATTTAAAGGAGGTACAATACAAAGATTGCTGAATTTTCGAAGGCATTCAATTACAAAATGTTGTTAATCGTGGAAATTGGTGAGATTTGAAGGCAATAAGATTATAAAATATATAAAATGAAAATTTAAGCTTTATTTTTTCTTTTAATGCCCTGGTCTTTATTTAAGCTTTAAAGTTATGGGGATAAGTCCATTTTTGTTAATTCTAGTCTATTATTTAAAAATTTGCCTAAATTATCATAAATTCATGAATAGTTCTTTTTCCATACAACTTGAGGAAGTTATTGATAGTAGCCCCCAATTCTGTTATTTAGTGATGTAAAAAGATAGTCTTGGAAATTATTCTTGTATCTATAATTTCTCTGGTGAGAGATTCACCACAAAATATTCAGGTGAGACTTACACTGATAAAGCAGATTACTCAAAACAATGACACTTTCTCTTCAATATTCTTAGAATTGTTGAAACTTTCCAATCATACTGGGACCCATGGAAGCCTGCTCTTGTTCAACGTTAGGAAAATCTTCACATTTTTCTCCAAGCTTTTGATACTATAGCCTTGTATTTATAAGTTTCACTGAGAATAGTTCCACTTATTTTAAACCTCATGTTTTCTATTCAAAGTTCTCCTGATTGGCTGAATACAATATTTCTGTTATGTACAGGTATTCATTGATGAATTAGATGCAATTGCCCCTGCAAGGAAAGAAGGAGGTGAAGAGCTATCTCAAAGATTGGTTGCGACTTTATTGAATATGATGGATGGAATTAGTAGAACAAAAGGGTTACTTGTAATTGCCGCCACTAACCGCCCTGATCATATTGAGCCAGCTCTCAGACGTCCTGGAAGATTTGACAAGGAAATTGAAATTGGTATGACCTAAGCTAGTATCTCCCTCTGAACAGTGTGATATTATCTTAAAACGCATACCTAGAAACCTAACTGTATGAATTTTACCCCTTACTTCTGCCTCCACATGTTACTACTTTGTAAGCATGATCTAGTTTGATATGTGAACAGAGTGAAATCTCTGCATCATGCATCTGGGATGCAAATATTTTTATCAAAAATAGAAAAAACCAGTACAAGATGTACTGCTGCTCCTTTTCATTACAATATCTAAACTTCTATTATTTTATTATTAAAGTTATAAGATTGCCATTTTGCAATGGGGGAGATTTCCAGATTTGCTATTCACTGATGACTTGATAATAAAATTGTTCTTCTTTATACATTGTTGCGTTTTGGATTTATAAGCTTGTATTACATATAACTCTACTTACAGCATGTATATTCATACACAGGAGCCGAACAATTGAGTTTGTGTTTCCTCACAAATATTTCTCTCCCCCTGTCAACTTGTATTTGAGTTTCGTGGAGTACAATGTTGAATAAAAAAACACTATTATTAAAAGTATCAAGTTTTTATAACTATATTGAAAGAGCACATAGGGTATTATCTTGATCTTTCTTGGAGTTAAAATCTTTTCTTTTTTACAAATATGTTATTTAAATTTAGGCTTTTTAGTGATTATTGCGATGTGTGATTATATAATCTAAATTGACTCTTCATTATTTTATAAAATGACATTAGAAATCTGTAAAGTTGCATATTATTGTATTTTTATATAGTGAAAAAGACCAATGCAGTATGTGCTTTTCTTTGGGGGAGAGTGGGGCGGGGGTAATAATCACCACATGCTTTGCTGTGCAACTTCTGTCTTCGGTGAGTTAAGAAAGGGAAAATTAAAATTCCAATTTGATCCTTAATACTTAAAAATTACCAATGCCACTACTGTGTAGTGGTTGATCTACATGTTTATGACAGTGACTTTGACATATAAAACAATGTTATTCTGAAGCAAGCATTTTAAGATAATTTTTCTGCTTTAAATACTTCAGTGGATTCAAAGAACTCATTTACTATACACCTCAAATCCATATGCAGGTGTGCCATCCCCCAAACAACGGTCAGATATTCTGCTCACTCTTCTCAGTGAAATGGATCATTGTCTCTCTGATTTACAAATTGAACACCTTGCCACAGTCACTCATGGTTTTGTGGGTGCTGATCTAGCTGCACTCTGCAATGAGGCTGCCTTAATTTGTTTACGAAGTTATGCTAGCTTGAAGAAGGCTTATGATTCTTGTTCTGATTTTATAACAGAGCAACCTATTTTGATGAATGGTGCAACAAACTCAATAGATCATTTGGGTGAGGCAACTTCATCTGAGTCAGATATGTCGGCCACCAGTTGTGTATCACCTTGCATGATGAGAATGACTCATGAAACTATGGAAATAATTTCTGGTAGTGGTGAAGAAGAGCATAATTTGGCAGTAAGCTTTGAAGATTTTCAGAAGGCCAGGATGAAAATAAGACCTAGTGCCATGAGAGAGGTATGACTAATGCCAGAGTAGGATTTTTGCAAACTAATTTTTAATTAAATATATTATCTGTGAGCCTAGATATTTCTTATTTATTTGGGCTTATTTTGGTGTTCCTAATTTTTTGTTAATTCCTTGCAAGTTTCACATACAATGAATTATTCCTACATGAATAACCTGGCTCATTATAATTACTGAAGGTTAAGCTAGCTAACAATATGAAGTGTAAATTTGTTTTAGTAAAACAAGTTTCCAATATCATGCCTCTTTCAGCACAAATAAGCGGATTGGGTGATGGTTCATAGTCTGAACATAGACCAGCAACTCGAACTATACATTCATCAGCAACATAGTGTTCATTAGATGGCTGCCTATGTTTCTTGGAAAAGGACAGTAAGCGTATGCACTTATCTTCATCATCATCAACAGAGAGTAGATAGAGCCTGTCCTCATTTTCAAGCTATAAATAAAATTATAAAAATAAATAAATGGACAATGAAATATGTTTATGAACAATAATTGTACAAGGGGGAGAAATACCTTGATGCAGACATTGGCACGTGCACAGATTGAAACACTGTAGAATTAATATTAGAAAAAAGTGCAATTAAAATTTAAAAAAACAAAAGAAATCTCTTAATGTAACAAATACTAGTTAAGAAGCCCGATCTATTGTCTTATGCATACATAAACACACACATGACGTACATCAAGTGAATGTAAGTCAAGCTAATACTGATCCGTATAACCAACATTGATGTTCAAGATTAGTTTTTCTTAAGTGTAATTTGACTATTTTTATATATTTTTAGTAGCTACTCTCAAGCTCGAACCTATTATGCTCCATCACACAACCTTATAAAAAAAATGACAGTGAAATTCATACATATTTTTATTGTCACTTTAGGTATAAGGTTGTTAATTGATCATTTGATGTGGATTAGGAAACAGATTTGTTGCTCCTGCTAATCAAGAATATCCTGCCTATTGACCGAGAAAATGCTAGCTTAAACTACTCTTTAATTTAAAACTCAGAAAACTTAACCTGGTTCATTAAAATTACTTACAAGGAATGCCATCTCTTGTCAACACCCCCATTCAACTGTGATTTGTTATTGGCTGTAATCAGTTTAGTAACTCACATCTATGAAATTTGTCAAATAAATGGATATTTTCTATCTACACTTTGTTTGATACAAACTATCGATGTTGAGGAACTTGTGACCACAAGACATTGCACTGTAGTGAGATCTGATGTTTTGTTCATGTAATGTTGTTGTTTATAACATGATTAGATATATACAGATCAGAATTTTCTACATCAAAATTTATGAAAATGGATTGTGAAGCATATAATACTGTGGTTGTCAAATTTTTGTATGCTTAGGTAATCCTTGAGGTTCCAAAGGTTAATTGGGAAGATGTTGGTGGTCAAAAGGAGGTCAAAGCTCAATTGATGGAAGCAGTTGAATGGCCACAGAAACACCATGATGCATTTAATCGAATTGGAACTCGGCCTCCTACAGGAGTATTGATGTTTGGGCCTCCTGGTTGTAGTAAAACCCTAATGGCACGTGCAGTTGCTTCTGAAGCAGGTTTGAACTTTCTAGCAGTCAAGGGTCCTGAACTCTTCAGCAAATGGGTTGGTGAATCTGAGAAGGCTGTCAGATCACTATTTGCAAAAGCAAGGACCAATGCCCCATCAATAGTATTTTTTGATGAAATAGACAGTCTTGCTGTAACTCGTGGGAAGGAAAGTGATGGTGTTTCAGTGTCAGATAGGGTCATGAGTCAACTTCTTGTTGAGTTGGATGGTTAGTGATGAATCTTGTGCAGAATGTGAATTATTGCTTATATATACATATTGCTTAAGATGTAAGATAACTGTACTTGGGGGGCTCATTCAACTTGGGTATGGCTCCAACATGTTGATTTGATATCTGTTGGCCAGATAATGGAATTTTTTGAAATCAGTTAGTTTTGAACTTTGTACTGAGATCATATTTTTCTTTTGACAAAAACTTTATTTGTGTCAGGTCTACATCAAAGAGTTGATGTCACTGTCATAGCTGCTACAAATAGGCCAGACAAGATTGACCCTGCCCTTTTAAGGCCAGGTATTTCTGTCATTCTCCGTGTCTCTCCTATGCCCATTCGGATACATGATGGTGGATGAGTTGTATAAACAGCTTAAGTTTCAAATGACTGATGTTAGACATTTACAGGACGCTTTGACCGTCTGCTATATGTTGGACCTCCAAATGAGGTGGATAGGGAAGAGATATTTCGTATTCATCTGCGTAAAATCCCATGTTGTTCTGATGTCAGCCTTAAAGAACTATCTCTACTTACAGATGGTTGTACTGGGGCTGACATATCATTGATATGTCGGGAGGCAGCTGTTGCAGCAATTGAGGTTTGTCTGTCAACATGATTTTCTGATGGATGTGTTGTCAATTTTCACAAAGTAAAATATGTTTTGATGTTATGTTTACCAGGAGAGCCTTGATGCTTCAGTTATAACAATGAAGCATTTAAAGATGGCAATCAAACAGATCCAGCCATCAGAAGTTCACTCCTACCAAAAGCTGTCAACAAAATTTCAAAGGGCCGTCCACTGTTGTGATATAAAGGACGAATTCAATCATATGCAGTGCGACAGTAAATCTACCCAGTTCAACATTTGGTAAACATGTCTTATTGTTTCTTCTTCTTTCAATCATTGTTTCTTCTAAGCATGTAAAAATTAGAATGCCTTTGTTTTTTTTTTTTTGGGTCCGCAAGGTGGAATTAGAAATTCAAAATGGTTTTGTTGAACTCAGCTGAAAACTGATTTTATTTACACCTTCTGTTGTGACTAAATTATCTTGTTTTTTTTTTTAATAATTTCTCTGAACAAACAGGAAGTTCGTTAAATCTTGCACGTTGTTCCTCTATCAGACTCCAGCTGCCATCTTCAATTTGAGAACTGTTCGAAGTAGTTAACCACAGTTCTCAGAGAACTACTATGTTTGTCATATTCCAGTGACTGGGTTCATGTTCATTACTTGAGGATCATCTGCGCTGCAAACTGGCTAGATTGAGCCTTTATTAAGTATGAGCGCAGTATCATGTTTGTTATATTCCTGAGGCTGGGTTTATTTGCTATGGAGCACAATCATGACTATCAATGTGTTCACCAACAGAAAAAGGTATAATTGCTCGAATTTGTGCTGAAAACCCTCTTGGCATAGTCAGCCTTTCCAGTGGAAGATGGAACATATTGAGAATGATTACTAACGTCGCCTGGAAGTTTTGCTTGCTTCAATGTTTATTAATTTTGAAGGTGAGAGAGGTAACAATGTTGTCTCAGGAAATCGATCACTCATCTGTGATCAATTTCAGCAGGCCACAATATATTGTATATTGCTGAGAACAATGCATATACCGAATACCCTTGTTTTGGCTAATTCAATGCGAAATAACAGTTGTAGATGATTTTTTTTTTTTAGTGGAAGATGATAACATGATGCTAGTTCGAATTTTTAGCGAATTGGTCAAAGTTTCTTCGCTGAAAAGTTGATTTTGTTAACTTCTGTAGTTACTGCATTATTGACACATCATTAGATTATTATTATGGTTGTTATTATTAGTTTACTTTGTTGGATGGTTGCATTGGCCTCACTGAATCTACTCATTGAAATGTACAAGTGATTTTTTTTCCTATTTTTATAAGAAAATCTATTTCTCCACGCAAATTTACATCTCTACCCCGTATCCCTTCAGTAATGAATAATGCATACATTTTAGGTATGAGGATATATTTTGGTCATTGGATTTTTTTGGTCACGTGTAGTGAGGTTTAAATTTCTAAACTGCAAGCAAAGTATGTCTATAAAAAATTCACAAATTCAGCTCGCCACTGAGTTAGATCCGGATAATTTGTCTATGATGATTGGATAAACATCACGGATTTAAGATTCTTACCATTTGGTAAGTTTCTTATATGAATATTTAACAGTTTAGTAATTATATGACGTGACAAAATTTTGTCAGCTCTTTACTTTTCTGTCGTGGTGTAAATTACTTTATATTATTTAACTAACAAGAGTTGTTAATTTGTTACTTATTTGTAAAACAAAAACACACACACACGGTAAATTATTCTTTTTCTTTTCATTTTACATGATTGAATATATATTTTACAAACTCATAAATCTTTTTCAAAAAGAAAAAAAATATAAAACTGTAAGTCAAAATATTTGTTTTTTTATTTGTACGATTTGATCTCCGAAGTCCAAGAATATTACTCCAATAAAATAGAGTGCTTATTTCTTATTTAAATTTTAAAGATTGAGAAATTTAGGTATTGTTAACTTGAAATTATTGAAGTGGCTAATTTCATATTAAGGAAAATCGAACACAGTGTATGAAGACAGGGTGTTCGATATTTGTAATTCTCTCTCTGTATATATATAATATATATAAATATATAGTTTTCAATTGGTGGGTTTTTTTGATGAATATTCCTGGTAGAGAAAAGGGGGGAAAAGAAGTCTATTACTAGAACCGAAGAATACTATAGAATGGCATTGATAAATGCCAAAACATTAATGATAGAAGAGATACACCTGTCATGATATTGGTATTTTGTTGAAACATCAAACATGGGTATCACATGGGGGTACCCTTATCATATTACTTTGATTCAATTGGTCCGTCAGTACTGTTGGCAATACTGCACGAGGAAACATGCCTTTCTAGGGACAATAATTGCACCATCCCCTTTTGCTAATAATAGGTAGACAAACCCTCCAACCCTTCATGCCTCTAGTGTTTCCCCCCCCTCACCTTCTTTTGTTTAGTGCTGCAAATGCAACGCAATACAATCTCTGAGAGAGTAAGTGATTGGGGTATAAATCCATTTCTGCAACCAACATGTATCCCACTTGCAACAGTTCCCTTCTGGGCATTTCATGCTTTCTGTTCCAACTCCAAATTAAAAGATACTCCCTCACTTTCCTTTCATTATTTATTTCCTCTAGGGGCCTAGCAGTAACCTTTTCTCATTATTATATATATATATACCTCATCTTCCTTTTCCAATTTTTGTCATACACTTGATTCCATCTAATTAACTAATAATTTAAATAACCTCACCAGTCAATTTTCCTAACCTTGTGTTGTGTTGTGTGTGCATATATCCCCATTCCCGAATTCATTCACGTTCAGTCAAATCGAATTTTAACTTTTAAAGCCGAGACATCATGAGAAGCAAACCAACACCACCTCAACTTATCCCTATCTACAAAACAAGAAAGAAATTCCACAAACCCAAGAATCTTTGCATCTCTCTCCACATTCCTTCTTCATCTCAAATCTTTCCCATTCCCGTACATTTCATCCTTATTGTCCTCATTCCATATCTCCTCCACCTCTCTCCACCCTCCGTGCATCCCACGCGCCAATCAATCTGCCGGCCCAACCTACAAAATATGCCTTTCTCTTTGTTCCCATTCATCCCCAAGGTACAGTACTTACCCCAATAAAATCCCTTAAATTAATTCCTACAATTTTTTTTTTCAATTTCAACCCATTCCAAAGAAAAGATAATTTTTTTAAAATCTTTTTTTTTTTAAACCAAATATAGGCATTTAAGAGAGGCGCGTTTGTCACACACATCACCGTTGAAAATAGATTTAAAAAAAAAAAAAAAAAAAAAACTTGAGAGATCTTGTAACACTCACTCTCAAGTAAGAAGAAGACCCCCAAATCCCGGAAAAATAAAAATCATAAGAAAAAGCATCAACAACAGTGCACGCAATAAAAAGCTGAAAAGAGAGAGAAAAACAAGATCCACCTCGAACCTCTCTCCACACTCCACCCTCCAACACCACCATCACCACCACCACTTTCACACCCTCTCTAAATCAAATTCCCCTCCTAAAACGAATCAAATCCCAATCCCCACGACCATATCCACACCCTTTCCTTAAACAGTTAAATTTGCGAGGAACAAAAGGAAACACGAATTTCGGCCAATTGAAGAAATGAGGGAAGAGGATTCGAATTGGTTTTCGCGATGGGAAGAGGAACTCCCATCGCCAGAAGAACTCATGCCCCTATCGCAAACCCTAATTACGCCCGATCTAGCCATGGCCTTCGACATCAGAAACCCCCACACCACCACCAACCCCAACACCACGCAACAGCATCAACACCAACAACAACCACCGCAGCAACAACAGCAACAACCTTCCAACCCTTCCTCGCTCCCTAACCCTCAGCAACCCACCTCCGCCGAGTTCGCCGACTCCGGCGAGCTCGGTTCCGGCACCGCCGGCGAGGAGCCCGCCCGAACCCTCAAGCGCCCGCGCCTCGTGTGGACACCACAGCTCCACAAGCGCTTCGTCGACGCCGTCGCGCACCTCGGCATAAAAAACGCCGTTCCCAAGACCATAATGCAGCTCATGAGCGTCGACGGTTTGACCCGAGAAAACGTCGCTAGCCACTTGCAGAAGTACCGCCTCTATCTCAAGCGCATGCAGGGGATTTCTGCCGCCGGGCCCGGTGGTCCCGGCGGGGGCGCCTCCGGCGCCGTCGCCGACCCCGCTACTGACCACCTCTTCGCCAGCTCCCCGGTGCCGGCGCATTTCTTGCACCCCGCAACGAGGCCAAATTCGGATCATTTCCTTCCCTTTGTGCCGGTGCCGGCACTCCATCACCATCAGCAGCAACAGCAGCAGCTGGCGGCGGCGCAGTACCATAGACAAGTGGGACATTTCGGGTCGCCACCGAACGGGCACTTCGAGAACCCTTTCATGTCTAGGCCGAATCTTCAAAGGATGGGTGGTGGTGGTGGTGGTCCTGTGCACAACCACCACCCTGTGAGTGGCTATGTGGAGGACATGGAATCTGCTAATGCTGCCTCTGGAGGTAGAAAGGTTCTTACTCTGTTTCCAACTGGAGATGATTGATTAAATGAATTTTGGTCTTTTATGACGATGATGATGATGGTAATAGTATGGTACTCTTTGGTCTTATGCTATGTGTCGCTGTCTCCTTGTTGTATTGTGAATGTGAAGTTCATGTATGGTTAAGGTCTTAATTGGTATTTTTGTGCTAGGGTTATTGTTAATTAGTTTGATGTTGCTAATTGGGGGTATTGGAGTTTAGAGTTTAAGTCTGCAGATTCAAAACCTCCAGCAGTCATGATGCTTCTGGTGGGTGTGGTGTAATTAATTAATTACCTTGTGGGGTAGCAATATCGGTTCTGCTTGGATAAACTTCTGTGTCGGCTTTTAGTGACTGACATTCATCATGATGTCACTTTTGGACGGCAATAGTAATGCAATTGTCAGTAATTCCGGGTGGCAATCTGTGGTTTCGCGGTGTTGGGGCTTCTTTCGATTATCTGAGAATTGGTCAAGGCTGGATGGAATCTGGAGTATCACTGATTGGGTGGTTTTGTGTTGGTATTCATGGAAGGATTGACAAAGGTTGTCAATTTGATACTTGTGTCTGCAGGTTATAATAAACACGGGTTACACTTTGTAGAAACTAATGGAAGCGAATCTGATTGGCGTGTTTGGTTGTGAATTCTTCTACTAAATCCGGGAACCTCTATTGCGAAAGACTTGTCTCCTTGGTGTTGAGTTTTTTGTGTTGTGTAGAGGTGAGTTGTACATTGTTTGATTCTATAGAAGACTTGAATGCCTGATTACCTGAAGTGAGGCAATCGCTTAAAATTCTAATCTTACTCTGATGTTGGGTCTATATGCTAGATGAACTCAAGTAAACTAGTTTCCATAATAGGTTTACCCTGCTTACGAAAACAATAAGTTCATGTTTACTTAATTATGTAATTCTTATTTGACTGGAATTTTCTGATTCCCATGTGTACTGGGACTCCTTGGAAGTCTTTTAATTTGATGATCGATTTGCTCATGACCAGGATTTTAGCAATGTCTTAGAGGCATAAGGTATAATGTTCAACTATTCTTTTTTCTAGTTTTGTATGGCATGGTAAAGGTACAAATTAGTGGTAGCTTTTGATATACTGAGATGTATACTCTTCTGGATGAATGCATTACCCAATATGATATTATATTATATATGATAAAGTGATGAATATCGTGTGCTTGCAATCCAAGAAAAAGACATACATACTAATAAGGTCAGTATCAATTGAGAGTGAAAGAGAAATAACCATACATTAGTGGTTAAGATTGATAGTAAGGTCAAGAAGTATGAAAATTTTGACAACCAGTAGTCTGTCTAGTAAAATTTTAAGACCATTGTCTTCTGAAATCTTCCTCTGTCTATGAATAACTTTTCATTTGTGTGTTATTTGGAACAATTTCTTAAAACAGGTATAGTTACAACATAATTAGGTAGGGTCTATATCACTTTTAAGTCACTCAAATAACTTTTTCAATGTATCTTCTCCAGTTTCCAGAGTCATTAGTCATTTTTCTTGAATTTTTATTTGTTTTTAAAGAAACATGATTTGGCTTCAGCATGACAAGATCAGTTTCGCAAAAACTTATAAACAATTTCTAGTCTGTCGTTTCAGGGCTCGCTTGAATTTTAATTCTTGTTGTCAATTTTCAATATATTAGTTTTGATTAACAAATTTTACTTATTCATTATGATGAATAAGAGCTGTAATGCTTTCTTCATAATCAATGCACCAACCAGCATTGATAGTTTCCCAACTTTGGAGTCTTTTTATCCATTCAAAGTTGGGCAACCTTAAGAATTTCTTTCTATCTTTCATGTGAAAAATATCGTTACCATTTCCAACTATTCATGTGGCATTTACACTTGATCCATGCATGTCACGGAGAAAAACATTTTATTCTTAAGAGTCACATAAATCTTTGGATATCGAAATTCTTTTTGTAACTAGAAATTTTTCTGGAAGGCACCAAGCTTTTTGAGGGTTATTTTTGCCTAGTGAGTTAGGTAAAAAATTAGCCTCGCAACTTTTGTAGGAGGAAAAAAAGTTTGCCAAAATTAACTAGAGGAGATTTTATTTTTAAAAAGAAGTTAAAGATAAAATAAATGTCAAGTCAAATAGAAAATGCAAATTGGTATGGTATACTTTATACTTTACTAGTTTATTAATGCATTTATGATAATAATGGCAGATCACTATCTCTTGTTTTCTTAGTGGTCACGTTGTTGTCTCTTGTTTTCTTAACAGCTACGACAGCAACACTAGGATCTCATGGCTTGTAAAAGTAAATATCTGAGAGAAAATTTCTTTTGTTTGACATTTGATGCAACCTAATCAATATTTTTACTCTGAAAGAGGAAAGTTTAACTCTTTATTCAAAGTTCCATTCCTATAAGAAACTTGAGCTTTTAGGCACACAAATCGCAATACTAACTCTTTATTCAAAGTCACTAACTTTGTGCGCTGAGTATTTGTCATTTGTCCACTTCCCACTAATCAATTGTCTGGATGGTGCCCTTGGTATCCGTCAAATCTCTTATGACTAATAATACTATGACAAGACTCAAGATAAAGTAAAATTTTTTACATATAAAAATGTTCACAAGAAAAATCATGATACTTTCCTTCTTAAGATAAGATAGTAACCTGAAAGGGAAAGACAGATCTATCCTCTTACACTATGACAAGAAAAAAAGTATAGCATGGAGAGTGGATATAGTCAATCCTGCTTCAATTTTGTTTGTTTGTTTGTGCATCAATCTCATTTTAGAGGAACACAATCAAACATTAAAAATAAGAATTTTCCTAAGCAAAAAATAAATTTTGATTTATCATGACATTCTGATTTTTATCTTTGCTTCCTATATTGAATGGATGATTGTTACAAACAAGGAGGCATATTAGTAATATATTTTTAGTACACTTTTGACACGTTTTTATCTTCAGATGAAATTCACACATGATGTTAAATCATAAACCAAAACTCATTAAATTGAGGGTTAAATTTGCATCATTTAGTAGAGTTCATATAAACTAATTAATAATAGTATATTGAAAAAAGAATGTTAAAAGTGAGTCATTTATATATTTCTTCATACAAACTATATAAATGTCTCTCTTTTTTGTGGCCCAATACACATTTCATATTCAAAGAGAATAATTGACTTGTAAGTGGGTCAACCAAATCTTGCTCCCATTGTTTGTTATTGAAGTATGGGCCACAGTGCCTCAGATTTGGGCTGGGTGACGTTAACATGATGTGGTGGATTCCAGCACAATGGGTCTAATGAATGGAATAAAATCCAGATCATCCTCTCTCTCTATACTTTGCTCAAATTAAAAATATACTTTTATAAATTATATAGAATATAAGCACGATCCACATAAAAAAAAACAATAATAATCCAACTCACGACCTTTCTGGTTGATCTTGTTCAATTTCGTTGGTTTAGCCAAGGGAAAAAATTACCTATATGATTTATATATAGCATTCTGAAAAGTGTTAAAATTAATTTTCATTATTGGGGAATAAATCTTTTATAGTTTTATATAAATAATTGAAATTAATTTCATTTTAATTTAATCCTAAGATTAAATGATACATAAGATAGTAGTGGATTTTGGTATATAATCTAGCGTTTGGATAAAAAGTAATTTAAACGTTAGAGAACTTAAAATATTTTATTTGATTAAATAAATTCAAATTTTACTTTAGATATGGTAATTCAATTTTTTATTTTAAAATTGAAACTTCAATATTAAATTTTACTAAAATAAAATTGCAATTGAAAAGTTTACTGAATATGACTTCAAGAATAATAGTCTAAATATTATAACATATTTAATAATTTAAATATCTAGTAATTAAAAATAAAAATATTAATATTTTAATTTTAATATTGATAACTCTTCAGAAATATAATATCGTTAACTATCTATTCCATTCCACAACAATAAAATAAGTTTAATCATAAGTCATTCGTCAATGGTTTTTGTATAACTTATTAGCATCTTTAGTTGGAGATATTTGGTGGAAACAAAGAAGAGTTTGTCATGTAAGAAAAAAGGGTTTCTCATGAACATTGATTTATTAATATAAAGATTGACTATAAAACTTAGAAGTCATTTGTTTGATCTTTTCTTTTGAGAAAAAGTCTCTTTTGATTATTGCTTTATTAAAAAAATGGAGGAAAGGTAAGTAAATGTTTCAATTTCTAAATCTTAATAAAAAAAATCAACTCTTAAAATAAGAATAAAATAAATAGTTTCAATCATTAATAAGAAATCCAACTGTTAATATTTTAATATACTTATGATTTATTACTTGGCAGTAAAAGATTTTATTTAAGAAAAAAAGAATTATAACATTATTAAATTTATTATAAAAATAATTCATAATCTTAAAAAAGGATTTTATAATTTTTTTATATAATTTTTTATTTAGAAATAGTCAAATTGTAAAACCTAACTTTTTTTTTAATTCCTTTTTTATTAAACAATTATCTGAATAAAATATAAAAATAAAGTATAACTCTCATTTTATTTCTATAAATACTCAAACAAATTTTCTTAATCTTAAATCATCTTTCATTTTTTTTTATACTTGATTTTCTTAATTATTCATTCCTAAATCTCTAAATTAAATTTTAACCTTTTAAAACTGTTAATAATTAGAAATAAATGTAAATTAAGGTTCAAATTTATATATTCACATTTAATGATTGACTTTAAACATGATTTCTTTAAAAAGGACATTAGAAAAACCATTATATCACATTAAAAAAAAAATTCATGCATTTAACTTTGAAAAATAGTTTTCTTACACTTCTTACAACAACATTTTAAGGTGATAACTCTTTCAAATATATATATATATATATACATATATATATATATATATAAATTGAATTGGATCTCATAATATATTTTACTAACGTGGATCCAGAATGTTCGTTGGTGGATAAAATAAAGTTATCTGCCAATTTGGTTTTTCTAATGGCCACCATCCAGCTGGTGTTCTTATCCTTCCAGGGTGTCTTTCTTTTTCTCATAAAAATTAATTAAAAATAAAACATTAGTTTAAAGTATACTTCTTTCAATTTTCTTTTCTTTTACAATTAGAATTTTTCATCAATGGAGATTCAATTTTAGAAAATTTAGAAAACAGTACATTAATTAAAATAAACAACAAAATATTAAAACAATAATTCAAAAAACTTGGCAACAAGAAACTAGAAAAGCACTTCCATATAGAAACTAAAAACACAACTAAAAGACAAATTACTTTAAGAAACAAGTTTTCAAATTATAGAATTCTTTTCCCAACAGTTTGAAAAGTATTGCCACATGCTGAAAGTGTCCATTTGAATAACCTTCCTAATCACTTTCTCTTCCCATAACACGTTCTAATTTAAAATTTATGAACAAGATTAATTTAAATACTTATCCTAATAACATTCAACGATCAAATTAATTTTCCCAATTTGAAAAACAAACATACCCATGAAACAAGAAGTACATATCTGTGTACCCCCCACAATTAGACAAGGTAGTATAGTATAGTTTAAAAAGCATCACAGAAACCTTATCATATATTGTAAATCCAGTAATGCACTACAATTCACTATTTTTATAAACTGTCACATAGGAAGTACCCAACGATTTACTATAACCATCAAAACTGAAAACAAAAGACATAATACTACATGAGTCTATGACTGAACTGATAAATGAACCTAACATGAAATTCTAAAAAGCTAACATAATTTTTGCATCCAAATTGAATAGTCTCGTCTAATAGTTCTGTGAATAGTCAAAGCTCAACGGCTGTTGACCAAATGGAGCCTGCAAAACAGTGAAAAGTATGAGATGCATAAATCATGATATCACATATAAGGAAAATCACAACATTTTAAATCAACTACACTTAAAAAATACAACAGCGGTTACAAAGATCTACCTATTTGATAATAAAATTGGTCTAAAAATTCAAATCTACATGCATTATGTTACAAATAAAAACTACACACTTTAAAGCAAAAACAGTCATTTCTACAAACCATTTTAAGGATTTGAGGGTATTAACTCACAAAACTTACATCATTAATTAATAAAATGACTACACTTAACATGTCCTGGTAATTTTCAAGCTAATAAAGAAATCACTCATCGACTTCTTCGGCAGGTAATAAAGTAAATTAAATGCTATTTACCTGGAAAACAGCATGTCTAAATTGGTCATATGAATGTGCATACATCATAGCAGCACTAGGCCACTGTAGGTAAGCACCGTCCCTAGGTGTCTGATTCAATCCTGTGGTGCAAAAAGGATTCATTATCGGGGTAGAAGGAGGTACATATCCAAGTGTGGCCTGAGGTTGTGACATCTGACCACCCAACTGAGTAAATGTAGCATCATATAGAGCAAATGAAGGTTGAGCTTTATGCAAGTTAAATGGTACCAAGTTAACAGCAGAGGTTGGAATACTCCTAGCATACCTGCACCAACATCGTAATACAATCTGATAAAGGTATACTAAAAATTAAATCAGTATAGATACCTCAACCGCCAAATAACCATAAAAATTGAAGAAACAAAAAGACATCTCTAAACATCACAAGTTATATAAATCATTAAATCCAGAGTGCCATCAAATGTGCCGGCCAAATAACAAAATTGTCATTATTCAGTCTTCACTCTTAACCCCTCCCCCACTCTATATCTCTCTCACATACAGACAATTTTAATTTTTTATTTTCAGATGCTAATACAACTCAAATTTCTAGGTGTAGTGCAGAAAATGCCTATATTAACATGCATTTGCAATTGTGGCATTTAATTGCTGAAAAGCTCTCAATTAACTAACAGGGTACAATGAAATGACTCACCTTCCATAACTACGGTCATAATCTGGATCACTACGATCCTTTTCTCTATCCCTGAATATGGCAACTCGATTCGAACTACTATCCCGAACACTGAAACATCTGTCTGAATCAACCATGGGGTTCTTGATAGTTTCATTCTCATCCTTGCTAGTAGAAGAATTTCTTCCATCCATTGGAATCATGGATAACGTATCACCTGAGTCAGAGATTCCAGAGCTACTAAAGATTCGAGCTCGTGCTCGGTCATATTCTTCCTTCCTCTCTTCCACACTTCTTACAGGATTTCCTTTCATCCCAACTCCATTGGCGTCATTCAAACTGTTTTTATTAGGCCTAGGTCTAATAACAATTTTTTTCTGCTCAGATTTATCATTTTCCAATTGCTTTGCAGGTATTTCAGATAACCGAACCACAGGATACTTGCTTTCTGGTAACTTTCTCACCAGAATTTTACTTCCCTGACCATCCAAGCCATTGTCTTGAACCAGTGTTTGCATGCTATAGTGTTGAGCAACACGATGTGCAGCCAGTCTGAGATAGGAAGAAGGGTAATGTGGAAACTCAAAATGCTGTTGATCAGCATTATTCATAAACCTCTGAATGTCCAGCTCCATCCGCAATACTAAGGATAAAAAAGACAAGATTTACAAAAACAAAAAGAAACAAAATAATAATAAAAAAAAAATAAGATTTACTAAAAGACCGATAAAAATTTGAAAAAAAAAACATGCAATCAGAAAGAACACTAGCAACGGGAAATTATAGGCGATATATAATCATCAAAGAATAACTCATTCATTTGCTCGAAAACTCCTGATGCAACTGCCAACTACCACACAAGGACTAAAACGCATAAAAATGCAATTCCACAACAATACAATTTATGAACTCATGAAATTAAGGTGCTTCCCTATTTCATCCCAAGGTAAAATTTTATTCGGCAGAAGCATACATATCTCCACAGCCTACGATCACATCAACTTCAAAGAGAACGTATTTTGCAATAAAGCCCCTATTAGACCATCATATTCATTGATCATTCCCAAAGAGCAACCTCAACACCCACACATCAAAATCAGACTCTTAATCTCAAATTATCACAATTAAGCAGGGAATAACCACGGCCATCCCGGATCTGATTTCAATTAACCCCACATAACCAAAAACAAAAACAAAAAGCATAAATATTCTAATAAAAAAACCTACACGCAAAACCCATAAACGAAAAAATTCAATAACGAAAACAAAGGGCTCAACGCGAAATCGAGCTAAAGCAACAATTTTGAAGCATACCCACGACGCGGAAACACTACAATAACAGAAACAATCCCACCCCAGAAACAAAATTCCAAAATAACAATCACAGAAAGAGAGAATAAGATAATTAAGAAGAAACTAACTGGTGAGGCGGTGACGAGGGTTCTGGAGAGCCTCGACCAAAAAGGGGTCAACCATTGACTCCTTGTCTTTGAATCCAGAAACTGAATCGTTGGAGAGACACGACGAATCCATGGATGAGGAATACTACCGATAGTGATAATTATAATTTAATGATAAAATAATAAGATTTATATGAATAATTACAATAATAATAATAATAATATAATTTTTTTTGTTCCTTTTTCCTTCCCTTCCCTGGGTAGAAGGTAAAGGGTAAAGGAAAGGAATAATAAGCGTCAGGAAGAGAAGAGAGAAGAAGAGGGTAGGGAGAAGTTCTTCTTCTCTCTCCTTATCTCGCTTGCAGGGAACAAATAATAAAATAAATACTTCCTTCTCCAAATCTTCTTTCATTCTTCTTTCTCTTCTTTAATGTGAACTGACAAAAAGGGTCACCGCATTATCTCCTTTGTACCGTTCCCTTTCTACAATTCTACCCATCACAAATAATTAATTTCACTCCTATTATCTTTTTGCTTTTTCTTTCAAAAAATATCTTACTCAAAATTTTATTTTTCTGAATTTAATTCCCTATAAGGATATGTTTTTTTTTGGTTCTCTAATTTTAGGTATTCTTGTAGTTGTCAGTTAATAAAAATTATTGTCACAACCATTTTTCAAATTATTTTTTCTAGCTTTTTAAAAGACTATTATATTTGGCGTGATAGTAAGTTTCCAAATTTTGGTTTTTAGCCATAAATTTTGATGACAAAATTTGTTTGATTAAAATTAATGATTTTAATTCAATTTTAAAATATTTGTAGACTTAATTTTAGAAAAAAAATATATATAAATTTATTTTTTTAATTTTAATAAATTTATTCTATATTTAATAATAATCTTTCTCTATAACAATTCATATAGAATAATAAAGTAATTAATAAATTAAAAAATATATATTGGTTAAAAGTTTTTAACTACTCACTGTTTTATATATAGTTTTAAAATTTAATAATATTACATAATAATATTTATTAATATAAATTAATTAAAACTTAAATAATTTTTTATGAGAAAATAATTAATTTTTTTCATAAAAAATAATTAATTGAATTATTGATAATATATAATATATTTTCATTTAAAATAATATTGAATGCATAAAATTTAAATAAATGATATTAAAAAAATATATGTTACATAAAATTAATTTTTATTATTTTCTCTTTCAAATTTCTTTTTAAATATATTCAACTAAATTTATCTTAAATTAGTTATCAGTTTATCGATTTAAAATTATATTTAGGAAGTATATAAATATAAAATTAAGATAAGAATATAATTACTATTCAACGTGTTATTTTATATAATATAATTTTAATAAATTTATTGTTCATTTTCGATAATCATATATTATAATATAATATAAGTATAAATTATGTCATTTTAAGTATAAAAAATATATGAATACGTATAATTGTGAATCTATATTAGAATATTCTAATTGTATCTTTAATATCTTTTCTTGCTGAGTCTTGTCATCATACAGATATTTTATTTTATTTTCTTATTGTATTGAAATAATTTTTACAAATATAATAAAATGTAGATAAATGTCATATACTAAATAATATCTCAAATTATATTGAATTCCAATCACTATGTATAAATGTTTAAAAAAAATATAAGTACATGTTGTTCATTTATTGGATTATAAGATTAAATTAAGAGTAACTAATAATATCAAAATTAACAATGATAAGGGATGTTGAGATTGAAATTCACTTATCTCACTTCTTATGTTTTTTTTAGATTATCTATATATATAGATTTTCATTATTCAATATTATTAAACTCCCAAAAGTCATTCTAAATCAATTCCTTATATTTAGAATATCTAAAGATTTTATTGTAACAATTAATTCCTCATATCATTAAAACAAAATCTTTGCATTAAGTTCGAAAACTAGTTCAACTAGCACATTCAAATTTATTCCTATCATTCAAAGATAGATGATTTGATCCAAAATAAATTTAGAACATATTTTCCCACATGAATCTCAATCAAATATCAAAAGATGAGTGATCAAGTCAACTTAGTATTAAGAACAAAATTAAACCATTAACACCGAATAATATCATATCATATATATAAATCAAGAGAGATATAGAGGAGTTTGTAATAGATTACATTCAATCTAAATAAAACAAGGGCTTAACCACTCATTGTAACTTGGGCCAAATCAAAATTCAATAAAATGATAGTGAAAACAAGTAGTGAATCCTTAAATCTTCTCTTCTAGTTACTCCTTTGCCCTATTTTTATATATTCTTTGTTTTTCTCTCTTCAAAAATTTGACTTCTATTTATCTATAGGTTGAAAATTAATGAATTCTCACTTAAGTGAGTTAAATGCTATATATGTTGAAGAAAGTTTTTTTTTTTGCTAAAGTGAGACATTTTCACTTAAATAAAAATCTCTATTTTTTTGGCATTCTCACATAAGCGAGAATTATTTTACATCATTTTCTAGTTTTCTTTGAATTCCGTTCATATAAAGTTGGTTTTCTTTGAATTCCGTTCATGTAAAGTTGGATTTATAACTTTACTTGAACTTTCTTCTCTAATCTTCTTGCTTGTGTTTGCAAACTTGTTTGATTTGTATTCATTCTCTATTTTTTATATTCAATCTTCCAACCGGATTAACATCAATTATTCCAAATTCTAATGAATTTTACTAAATTAGTAAACTAATTAGTTCCTAAGTACCTTAACTCCTATTTACCACAAAATTCTGGCACTTATCAATTCTTGGCGTAGGAAGAGTTTGTTAAGAAAGAAAAGAATAACTCTCTCACAAAAGATTTACAAGAAAGCTCTTTGATGATAAATGCTAGCTTCACTAAGTGAAGGATATACAATTATTATTTTCTATCCATATAGTTCAAATAGATAATACAACAAGAATAATTAGAAATTTTAAGTAGGTTTGTTTAACATATTCAAGAATGAATAAAATCCTGTAGTCTTTTATCTTTTATCTTTTTTATTTTTACAAGTTAGATACGTCCTTTTATAGACATCCTTCAATAGTTAGTTATTTGAGTGTTTACTTGTTGGTTTAAGGCTTTATTTGAGAAGTCAATTCTTTATAGTGCATATGGCACCAAAAAACTAACAAATCCACTTTCTTATTCTTATTTCCCTTCTAATGCATAATTCTTTTTCTGACATAATCAGTTCTTAAATTTGTTCTTGAATTTGTTCTTGAATTTGTTTATTGTTTACATGTCTAGAAAAGGAATTGGTTGACTTTTACATTTGTTAGTATCTTCTTTTGTACCGAATAAGTATCAGATCCTTGTCAGCTCATTAGATTCTAACCATTCAAACCTAGAAGGATACTTGTCGATCGGTACTTGCTAGCCTTAGCTGACAAGTACTCGGTGTGGTTACAGGCCCAATAACCATGGACATAAGACAGATCTTTGCAACAGACATAACATGATCTCTACGAATCTCGCTCGGAAGATAAAGTGGTTTAGATCAACTAAAGGTAATCAGTTATTGAGTCATATTATAAATATTCGTTTAATCTAGGTAAATTAATCATCTAATCATTCTCTAATAATGTTTATTATACTCTTACTGACTTGAGTATTTGAGTGTAATGACAGATATACCCACCATTTGATCCTATATAGCCAAGGAGTTTATGAGTCATTTGGAGCACGAAAAGCATCTTGGGATACTCTCCGGCTTGTAAGTACATCTTTGATTTTTACCACATTATGGTTTAATGGATATAAAGCATCTTTAAATATTAGATAATTTAACCCTTGTAAAGTGATTTTACTTAAACAATTTCATGGTTGCATAGGGCTTGATGGTTTTTTTTGTTCTTCAATTGTTAGACTGTTTAAGAGAGATTAAGATATTCTTATCAAAGATTGTAGAAATGATTTCTTAGAAATATTTTTGTGATACCTAAACATGTCTTATTAAAGTGAAACATTAGTTCTCAAAACTTGAATTTATTTGTTAACATAAAAACTTATAGGGTATAACTTGTCTAGTCAAGAAAATAAAATTTTAGAATTTTGTCATGTAGACAATTTGGGTCTAAAAATCTTCCTTTTTTATGATGACCAAATATAAGTTTTGTTTAAGAGAAATAATAATATGTGCAAATTCATAGAAACTCAATGGAAGAAACTATAGGTTGTGGTAGAAGTTTTGTTGGAACAACTATTGGTGGTGGTAAAAACTTAGTGAGAATAATACTGAAAACGTGTTATTTAACAATCTTGAAATAATTCTTTCTTAAACTAATAGTCTTTGGGAGTTAAAATCTTGTGAATATAAATATAATAATCAAGATATGTACTAAGATATAAAAATAAGAGATAGAAAAATTTACAAGATTGATCTTAAACACGTTTGAATCAACTATCCTACATCTAGCATCAATCTGTGATTTTTTTTTACTATTTTGAGATGTTTAGAATACAATCATACTTCACTTGAAAAAATAATATTCAAAACAATACTAATAAAACCTCTTGAATAACTCTCAAGAAATATAACTAACAATGTAGATATAATACAAGAACTAATAAAACGTATTACAAAATAAAAAAATAAAAAAAAATTTATTACCTAAATTATTGATATACACAATTATATGCACGAGATTATTTGTATATTTTAAAAATAAGAATTTTTTTTTAAAAATTTGATAGAACTATTTATAAGTAATTTTTAATCTCTCATCCTATCAATTATTAACGATTATAATATTATAAGTTGTTTATAAAGACATAAGTAAAATAATATAATTAATTATTTAAAGACTTAATTAATTATATCTAAAAATTTTCATTGATCGATTATATTAAATATTAATTTATTATAATAATTTAAGTTATTTTATAAATACAACTAGAATAATATAATAGATTATCTACTAACTTAATTAATTATATATAAAATCCTATAAAATACGTAACCAATTACGTTAAGTATTAATTAATTGTAATATTATAAGATATTTGTAAAAAAAAATTGAAATAATATAATCAATTATCCAAAAACTAATTAATTATCATAGTAAAATTATTTTAATAATTAAAAACATAATACATAATTAATTATATTAAACCTAATGGATTATGATAATATAATCCTTGGTTAACTAATTCTATATCCATGTCACATTCATTCATATTTGAAAAATTTATAACACAATACAATATGAAAATATGAAAATGTTCTCCCATCATCTTCAAAATTACATTTGTAATCAACTCTGATTATTTGCATCTAGATCTTGATCAGCATGATCATAGTTGTGTTTGTTGAGGTGGGGAAGTGACACAGATTTGGAGTAGCTTTATCATGTTGGCATTTATTTGCTCCCTAAAATTTCACATGAAAGATTCCATATGTTATTGTTGGCCAACTTTCAAAACAAGGACTTGTATTTGTTATTGTTGTTGCACTGCAAGGGAGATAAATCACTATACAAATACTCTTGTCATAACTGGTTGAAGATTCAAAGGTTCACTAGATATTTCAAAAACTAATAACTTAGAAGATCCAATAACTTAAACTGCATGTTCTTGATTAATTATAACAACATCCACAAATTTTGCTTGAGCCTTGACATAAGAAATTTTAATATAGGCTATTTAATTCTTTGTTAATTATAACTATTAAATGTAAATTATATATTAATACCATAAAATTTAAAACAAGTATAGTTTTTTTTATTTATCTATTTTTTGTATTCACTTGAATCCAATTAAAATTTTTCCAATTTTGAATGGCATGGGACAGGGAAGACTTTAATGAGTACACATCCATAACATAAATCATGATACATTCAATGCAACAAAAGTCTAAGAATAGCCCTCAAATCCTATTCTCACCCTATGATATGATACGTTAGCTTCTATATTTAATTGTTCAACTAATTTTGGACAAACCAGCGTACCACGGGCTAGGCCCTGTTTGACCCAAAACTCGTTTGGACTGGACATCTAATTTGGCCCATTAAATAAATACAAAATTTAAATCTTTTTTATACATTTTGTACCAAGTTTTTTGTACTTGTAGTTAGGTTTAAATCTTTCCAAGTAAAAACAAAATAATTCCCATTAGTCAACCATATACAGCAAAAGATTTTAAATTATTACTTTAAAAAATTAATAAATTTATTATATATAATACACACAACTTATTTTTTCTTGTAAAGAAATCAAATCAAATACTAAAATAAATTTTAATTTTTGATTGATTTAAAATAATATTAACCTTGTAATTTATTTTATACAATACACAAAATAAAAATTTAAATTATATTTAAAATTTATGATAAATAATTTACATTGGGATACAAAATTATTTATAATCATTGCAATCTTATTTAAACTTAGTGCGTTTTATTCTTTCAAATTTAGAATTAGTTTATTTTTATTCCTTCAAACTTCAAATTAATATATAAAAGTTACACAATTAGTTGGTAATTAAAATCAATAATTAGTTTAAAATTGTTAAGCTATCATATTAAATAATTAGTTGGTAATTAAAAATCACTAAATATTTAGTAAAATTATTTATTAAAGTAGCTGATAAATATAAAGCTAAAAAAAGAAGAAGTTAAATATAATGTTTTATATAAATTATTTATTTATTTTATTAATAAAAGTATATGTCGAAGTATTATAATCTTATTTTAAATTTCTATGATTTTTATATACAAATTAATTATATTAATTTCATTTTTTTTTACTTTCAAATATTATACTTTCATATTCTGTATTCTATTATTCATTCTAAACGATATCTTCAAATATTTTAATCAAATTTAAAAATATCATACTTTTAAGTTGATATTATATTTTTATTTATGTTAAGTAGTGTTTAATAATTACAAAATTGTGTAATACAAAAAGTCTATCATGTATCAATAACAATATTTTGAAGTCTATCCGTTAATGTAATTGTAATATTAAATAATTTATTATGATTCTACGAATGTTATTCGATTGCTGACTACAAGCTTTTTTGTTGTTTTTTTTTTTTTTTAATATCTTCAAGTTTAATATCAAAATAAATAAAATAAATATTACATTCACAAATTACATCTTATTGTATAGTAGTGCATTCCACATAATACATGCTTAACAAACTATAACTTAATATTAGAAAATAATTTCAAATATATATTTTATCTTCAAAATTCAAATAGCCATAATACGCATATGATATTAGAATATACATTATTAAATATTTTTATTTAAGAAAGAATATATTAATGTAGAAGAAAATTTAATTTGAGAATTTTTTATTATTATTTAAGTATGAATTAGAATCTAATATAAGATAAAAATAAATAAATGAAGAATATATAAATAAAAAATTATTTATAATCTTATAATTTTAAGCTTTTTATTAAATATAGTATTATATTTTTTTGGTAATTAATTTATGATTCATTGATAAATTTTTCTCAATATTTTTAAAAATTATTTAAAAATAATAATTTTACACTATTCTTCAATATGATTTTTAAAATAATTATTATAAAATTAAAATTAAATGAGAAATAAAAATATTTTTTTATTTGATATTTGGTGCATATTATGATAGATTAATATGGTGATGATGAAAAAGAGTATAATAATAATAAATATATAAGAGAAGAAAAAATATTAACTATCATTGTTTTTTGTTTTCTAATCTGATTCTTTCTTTAAAATAAAATTAGATCCCGATATGATTTATAGAATAATTATTCAATTGATGTATCAAAAAATTAAGTACTAAGATACTATTGACCACCAACAAACTCTAGTGATGTAATAATAGTACAAAATATTTTTTATTAGTATTTAATTATAAAGTCTATTGTCATATTTTTAAATAACTATTACAAAAATTTAATAATTATCCTCTGTTAGAATGAATTTTCATTAATTATTATAAAAATGAAGTCAGAATCAATATAGTTTTTAAGAGAATTGTAATAAAAGTTAACTCAGATTGAAGTGAATATAAAACTTATTTGTAGTAATATCTTTGCACGTAGTATATTTAAATACGGTACAAGGATAATTAAGCTTAATATTGTAAATTTTTATTGTTTTTCTAAGATATATTAATTTCATTTAGTTATAATTTTTTTTTAAAAGTTTGTTTATCGTTTTTTATGAGAGCTCTTTTCAATTATATTCCACATTAATTATTGTTTATACAAATACTCTTAATCACTTTATATTTTGTATAGTCAACAAACGGTAAATAATGTCAATTAATAAAATAAATTTATTCCCCTTTTTAAATATCGAAGAGGATGATTAACAGTCAAATGCACTTTAGTTAATTAAGTAAACTAATTAAGTTAAATAAAAATTGAAATAGTAAACTCCAATAACTTTATTAATATTGTTAAAAAATAATATATATTATTGATAAATTTAACATTATTAATTAAAGAATCTGACTAATATAAGCTGAACAATTTATTAAAGGATAAAATCTAATAATAAAAATTAATTATAAAATCAACCGTTATAATTATATTTAATTTTGTAATTAATAATTATTATTACACTTTAAAGCTGTCTTTATATTAAACAACCAAATTTTCAACTAATAGTATCAATATCAATTAATTAAAAAAAGTATATATATATATATATATATTAGGTTAAAGTTGAAATCTTTATTTGTATTAAGGAGTCTAATGTGCATGAGGATAGAAAAGAAAAAAAATTGTGAGAATTATTTTTGTTTGGATGTGTATATTTAAGAAGAAAGAGAAAGAAGGATATGAGTAAGAGAGAATTTATTTACAAAACAAAGAAAGAAGTCAAAAGTGACCATTTAATTCTTGAGTGTGTTTATTAATATTCATAATCAATTATAGATAATTTTTAAGAATAATAATATTAGATAATTAAAAATTAATTATTAATAATAAATAAATTATTAATAATATTATTTTGTTTTTCTGTTATAATAATAATAATAAATAATATAAAATAATAAAAAAAATATAAAATTATTTTGTTTTTATTTAATTTAAATAATTTAATTTTTTAATTTTTTTTTTATTCTCTCAAATCTATTTCTAAATCCAAAGAATAAAAATATAAAATAATTTAGAACGTGAGACCTACGTGATGTTTCTGAAAGCAACCAAACGTAGCGGAAACGCAATTCTTGGGTTTATCGCTTTATTTTACATTATTCCTTCTCACGTTCGGACAGATCTTTTCTTTTTTTTTCTTCTCAGCATCACAATAAATAAATGTATGAAACAGTATTCATCATCGAAATTTTGTTGATAATAATATTGCAGAAAATCAACGCGTGTACTTACGAGTGAGTGAGACACGATAACACTGCAGTAGTATTTATTGTATTAGTGGACGGTTTCATAGCGCGTGACTCACGCGTCTTCTAATAAGGAACAAACCCCAAATATTCCTAAAACCCAAACTTTCCTTCTCCATTAGCAGAAACCCTCACCCATGACCCAGTCAATGCACGCCGTGGAACCGTCGCCGGAGGCGGCGGAGCTGCCGGCGTCCGATCCTTTGTTCGATGAATTCTCCGCCGAGTTCGGATCCCTCCCCGTCCTGTCCATGGACTCGCTCTTCAACACTGACGCGCTTCCCTTCGCCTCAGATCTCGAATTCGGCATGGATTTTGATGACAACAATGGAGAATTCGAAATCACCTTCGACGATCTCGACGACATCTGCATCCCCTCCGACGCCGAGGATTTCCTTCTCGCTGACGCATGTAACCCCGACAACACCTCCGTTTTGCCGCCAATTAAGGAATCTTCCGCGAAGAATTCCGATTCTCCACGTTCTGACGAATCTGTGGTTTCTGGAAATCTGAGCTCCGGCATTTCTAGGTTTTTCAATTCGCAAGCGTCGGAGTCGGTTTCTGAGGGTAATTCGTGCAAAGAGGGTTTGCATGACGCTGTTGATGTTAGGGTTTCGAACATTCCGTCGCAGGATTCTGAATTTTGCGATCGGGAGGAGTCTTCTAATGGACCGGTTTCGTCTCAGGGCTCAGGAAACGGTGGATCGGGTGTATATGAGACCATGAACTCGCCCTCACCTGATTCTGGATCTTTCGAGAGGGACATAACGTCGTCTCGTGCACATGCAGTTATGGATAAAGGTGTGAAATTGGAGGAAATTCCAGGGTGTGATCTGAAGAGGAAGAAAGAGAGATGTGAAGGAAATGCTACCAAGCACAGAAGGTTCTCTTCCTCCTCTGTGGAGAATAAGACCGAGAAACAGTCTCCATCTGATGTGAATGCAATTGATGATGATGATGAGAAAAGGAGGGCAAGGTTGATGAGGAATAGGGAAAGTGCACAGCTTTCTAGGCAGAGGAAGAAGCATTATGTGGAGGAGCTTGAGGAGAAAGTGAGATCAATGAATTCCATCATTGCTGATCTGAGTAGTAAGATTTCATATATGGTGGCTGAGAATGCTACACTTAGACAGCAAGTGGGTGCTGGTGTGATGTGTGCTCCTCCACCACCTGCTCCTGGGATGTACCCTCATCCTCCAATGGCACCCATGCCTTATCCTTGGATGCCTTGTGCTCCCTATGTTGTCAAGCCTCAAGGATCTCAGGTTCCTTTAGTGCCCATTCCTAGGTTGAAGCCTCAGCAACCTGCTTCAGCCCCCAAGGGTAAAAAGTCTGAGAGTAAGAAGAGTGAGGGGAAAACTAAGAAGGTTGCTAGTATTAGTTTCTTGGGTTTGTTTTTCTTTATCATGCTTTTTGGTGGGCTTGTTCCTCTTGTGGATTTTAAGTTTGGTGGTTTAGTGGACAATGTTCCTGGTACCGTTATGTCTAGGTATGTTAGTGATAGGGTGTATTATGGTGGAGGGAAGGTTTGGTCCGTGAATGGTCCTAGGAATGGGTCTGAACGAGATGAGGAAGTAGGGTTTTCTAATGAGAGGTTTAATGTTAAAGACAGAATGAATTATGAGAGAGGCCGGCATTTAGGAGAAGAAAAGGGTGAACGGCAGGGCCCTGATGATTTTGGTCGCCAGGGAAATGCCAGCGAGCCTCTTGTTGCTTCTTTGTATGTTCCTAGGAATGATAAGATGGTAAAGATTGATGGAAACTTGATTATCCATTCCATTATGGCTAGTGAGAAAGCTATGGCATCTCAAACTGCCGAGGCAAAGAAGGAGAAGAAAGAAACAGGTTTGGCCATTCCTAAGGATTGGGATTCTGCATTAGCTATTCCTGAAGTTGCAAGAAAAAGAGGTCAACATCCACATGTGTATAGGGTTCCTTCTGAACAAAGGAAGGCTCTTGGCTCTGGTTCAACCAAAGCTTTGAAGGACCATATGAAGTCCTCTGCAACTGATGGTAAAATGCAACAGTGGTTCCGTGAAGGCCTTGCAGGTGATTATCCGTTATTGTGGCTTTAATTGTTAATTTTATTCTGTATAGGTTGCTTGATAGGAATTAATATGATGCATTACTCTTGTACTGACTTGTGTCATGTCTTTTGTTACTTTCTAATCTTAATTTGTGAATATTCTATGACATTAGGTTTAAGGCTTCTAATTTTGGTGATGATCAAATATTGAAGATGCTATCTTTGCTAACATAACATGTTTTTTGTTTTCTCTGGTTGTTCTATGGTTTCCCCTGATAAAAAATCTTGATGCTGTTTGGTCATTATGAATTTATGAGTAATTATTTCTGCAACAAATTCCATACCTTCCAAATTGATTTGATGGTCTACTTTGATTCCTTCGAAGTCTGAAACTAGTGTGATGAGATTGGTTTAAAAAATATTTTTCCAGTAATTTTTTTGCATTTTTGGCTCATTCATTCATTGTGTTGTAGCTGTAGATTAGTTTTCTTAGGCCATGATTTACACTCATTATGTATGGTATCTCTTCTGAGTATAATATCTAAAAACAATGTCTTCGAAATGTTCACCTTTCAATCATGCTTGAGCAAAGTTTTTTGCTGGTCTAAGTCTAAACTATGCCCAAATAAAGGATCTGAAACTAGTGTGATGAGATTGGTTTAAAAAATATTTTTCCAGTAATTTTTTTGCATTTTTGGCTCATTCATTCATTGTGTTGTAGCTGTAGATTAGTTTTCTTAGGCCATGATTTACACTCATTATGTATGGTATCTCTTCTGAGTATAATATCTAAAAACAATGTCTTCGAAATGTTCACCTTTCAATCATGCTTGAGCAAAGTTTTTTGCTGGTCTAAGTCTAAACTATGCCCAAATAAAGGATCTGAAACTAGTGTGATGAGATTGGTTTAAAAAATATTTTTCCAGTAATTTTTTTGCATTTTTGGCTCATTCATTCATTGTGTTGTAGCTGTAGATTAGTTTTCTTAGGCCATGATTTACACTCATTATGTATGGTATCTCTTCTGAGTATAATATCTAAAAACAATGTCTTCGAAATGTTCACCTTTCAATCATGCTTGAGCAAAGTTTTTTGCTGGTCTAAGTCTAAACTATGCCCAAATAAAGGATCTGTTGACCTATTTTGTTGCCTGCCTAACATCGAAAGTATGCTAAGTTTTCTGGTATTTTGATACAGGGCCAATGTTAAGTTCTGGCATGTGCACTGAAGTTTTCCAATTTGATGTTTCTCCGAGTCCTGGAGCTATAGTTCCTGCGACATCAGTAGCCAATGTCTCTACTGGAAAGCGTCAGAATGCTACCTCTGTCAAAAAGACCGGGAATAGAAGAACCCTTCATGGGTTACCAGATTCGCTTACTGGATCTAGTCTGAACATAACTGAAGAACATGTGAAAAACTTGCAGAAAGATCATCTCCATGGTAATGAATCTTCTATGGTGGTTTCAGTCCTTGTTGATCCCAAAGAGGCTGGTGATGGTGATGTTGGTGTTGATGGCATGATGAGACCAAAGTCACTCTCTCGGATTTTCGTGGTTGTGCTAATGGATAGTGTCAAGTATGTCACTTACTCATGCGGTCTGCCTCGTGCTTCTCCCCATTTGGTGACTTCTTATGTATGAGAATCCGTCCTTCCTTCGGTGAAATGTTCTGATATAGATGAATCATCTAACCTGAGTTCTAGTTTTGTAGCAAAGGATATATGTGGGGACTGGGAAGGAAGGAAAGAAACTCAGCTCCAGTTTTGTACATAATAACATATTTAAAGTAGCAGGCTTAAAAATGTAGCTGAGAGAATACAGAGCTCGGCATGAATGGGGTTGTTGACCAACTGTTTGTACGGTTGAGACCTTTCTTAGAAACTTAATAATATATGCCCACCTTTTAATTTATAAGTGGATCCCTTGTCATTTTATAGTTAAAATTTGTGTTTTAGACAAAGCTTGTAAACTCGAGTTTGATTTTATGATAATTTTGTAAAATTGGTTTAGATTAAAAATCTGCTGCAGACTTTGGTCGATTCTTAAACATAGCTTTCGAGTGAATCTGCTTTGAGAGTGAATCTGGGAATTGTATATTTGGTCTGAAGAAAGAAACTACCGTTACTGTTTGAGTAGGTAAACCTGTACGGAATTGTAACATTTAGGGGTGTATGTTAGATAATAATTTTATCCGATTCAATCAGATAATTGATAGATTCAATCTTCTACTACTCACCTTAATTTAAAAGGATCAGATTTAGAATATTCTATCGATTGACTCAACTTAATTCAAAAGGACAAAAGGACATATTAGATTGAATTGATCAAATTAGATCTAATTAAAAAGATTAGATTAAATCTAAGAATAAATGCAAAAGTTTAATTCAGGTATGATGAAAAATTTGTTTGAATCAAATTTAGCTTAATGTGTATATATCCTAATTATATTTATTTTTTTAATCTAAAAGTTCTTAAATAATTTTAAACACGAGTCTTCACAATCTCTCCAACAATAGTGATATTATAGCAGTTGAGTTCCTTAGAATTGACTTGAGGAAAATGAGTTTATATTGTTGGATGAGTATTTTAAGAAAGAAAATAAAGTTGATAAAGTATTTAGGGTGCACACTCAAGACTCGGTCAAAGATTATTTTCTTTTATAATGTTAGAATTCTTATTATTTAGTGAAAATTGTATTTCTTTCATGATAGAAAGCTTATAGTGTTGTTTGATTGTAGAGTGACATACTTGGTTGTATCAAGTGCTTATGTTGATGTGATGAGTTTGCCTGTTATGTTTGCTTGTCATATATTTTTATGTGCTCTTTGAGTGTTTGTGGAATATTTTGTAGTATGATAAGTGTTTTGTGTAGTTGACTTAATTCTTTTTGTCTCTTAGTCAACTTGATATTATTTTGATGTGAACTGGTTATCTTTCAACCATGTCTTGTTGAATTGTGCAAATAAAATTATCGTTTATGGTAAAGGTATTATGCAATACCCTAACTATGCTTCTACTTGAGAGTTGGAAGATGAGATGAGAGCATCGTATCCTTTTCTCTTTGATTATGAGTATAATTTTTTAGGATGAAAATTCTTATTGTTTGGGAGATTGTGAGGGCCCGGTTTTAGGTAAACCCTAAGCTCACTTACTTAGAAGGGGGAGAGATTATAAGTAGCCTATTTAACCCTAATCCTCTCATTTTCACTCTTATTTTTAGAAAACCCTAATTTTCCTTCTCTCAATTTTCTCAATTTTTTCAAAGAATTCTCCTTCAATTCTTTCTAAGAATTCTCCTTCAATTCTTATCTCTTTGAAAACTCAAGAATACCAGGAGAAAGAGTGTGAAGAGTAGATTAATTCTATCTTAATAAAATTTCGTTTTGAGATCCTTTAAAGATAAGAAAATTTAATTTAAAAAAATTATTCATGCTTGATTAGATGATTATGTGTGTTGATGTGTTATTATTTGAGATTGATGAGAATTATATTGATTATTATATGTAAAAGTGTGATTTAGGTTTTGCTTTAAGATTGAGATCCTATTTTGGTTTGTTTCTATTTCAAATTTCAAACAATGATCTCACGAAAGTTGTAGCCTAGATGTTAGCTAACTAATGACTTTTGTTTCCTGTAAAAAATATATGTATAACTCAAGATACGATTTTTCGTAATTAAAGGTTAAGCTGTTAGGAAATTTATTTGCTTTAAAATTGTGAATCCCTTTTGGAATGTTTTTGTTACGAATTTGGGAAAGTTTCTTTCATAAAACTTTTATCCGTAGATGTTAATTAATCAATAGTTTTTATTTCATATGAAAATAATGTGTAAAACTTAATATATGAATTTTTTAGTGATTAAAGGTCATGTTGCGGGGATGAGCGAAATGTTTACGAAAGTATTTTTGCTTGAGTGAAAGTTTATTATTTTTGGATAATCATTCGTGTTCTAATTTGTACTAAAAGAGTATATATATGTGAAATGTGATAAAATGTTATAAGATATTTGTTGTATAATTAAATTATTGAGTTATGTGATGTGCGATTTGGTGATGTATTGTGATTGGAATTTGATTGTGAAATGAGATTGGTGATAATGATGTGAATTTTGTTTTGTGAATTGTGACTGAGGTTACAAGGAATTTTGATGGCAAAGGTGTCAAAGAATTGTGATGGTAAAGGTGCCAAAGAATTGTGATGATGACAGTGGTGCCAAAAAAATTGGAATGGTAGGGAGCCAATGGAAATTGAAATTGAAATTGATTGATGTTAATGATATTGGTTTGGTATGTTGTATAATTTTTGGATTGGTAGTTTGTTTTTGTGTGTAAGCTAGATAGTTACTACAAGATACTATTTGATATAACTTTATTGTACATATGGAAATCTAGAGATATCAGATGAGGTATGCAGACTTCTAATTGTATTCTAGTCATGTAGACAAGAATACCATATGGTGAGAGGTCGATGGAGACTTCTACTGCACTTATCACTAGGTAGATTGAGCCATCAGTTCTTTGATATGTGTATGTAGGGGTTACCTTGGCGTGTCAGTACCTGAAAGAGGGAATAGATACGAAAATCCAGAGGTGAAAAAGATTCATAGGGTTCATCTATGACCCGATAACCAAGGAAACATGTTCAAGTGTTAACTTCAGAGGTCAAGAATTCCATATAATTTTCCGAAAGAGTCTGTCTAGAATATTAGGTTTATGTGAATGAATGAGTGTGATAAATGGGTGTGATTGAGAAGGACTATGATGGTTTGAATATCTGAATATATTTAGATAAATGATTGTGAGGATGAATTTATGAATTACATATATTTTGATTTGTTTTGTTTACATTAGTTTACTCTTGTTATTTGTGTTTTTGTGTTTGTGATTTTGTTAATACTGCGATAATTATGTCTTGATACGGGAACAAATAACAATACAGGTGAAATCTAAACAATAGTTTCAAATTTTACTTAAAAGAGAATTAGTTTTGTGCAGATTAATAATTTTATAACTTTCATTTTTATTATGATATTTGTAAAGATTTTTTATTTTCAAATAATAAACTTAAATTAAATAAAATGAATATATTTTATATTTTATTATATTTTAAAATTATTAATAATTTAGTAAATTATTAATATTTTTATTTGTTACATAAAAGTTGTTAAATAATTTTTAAAAGCGAAGTTTTCTAATAAAGTAGTCTAAAATTTTTAAAACTAAACAATTTCTTTATTATAAAATAAAAAAATTGCAATTTAATGGAGATGTTAATATATATTTAAAAATTAAAATATTAGAAAATATTTAATTTAATGGAACAATAAAAAAAATCTAGAAAATAGTTAATTTAACGGAAGTATAAATAAAATATCAGAACTTATTTAAAATTTTGTTAATTTTAAAATTTAATAGAATAAGTTAGATATTTTAGACAAAAAAATAACCATTTACTCTTATATTATTACTTCCTTAGAATTCATTCTGTCAATTTTTGTTATTTTTAAATTCTAAATTTATTTTATATTAATAACAATAAAATATTTTTTAACTAATTAAATAATTTTTTTAAAATTTACTATTTTTTAAAAAATATTTTAAATTCTAACGGTAATTTATTTTTTAATATAATATCTACAATTTATAAAATAAAAAATATTACATAAATTTATAATATGATATTATTATTTTTCAATATATCACATAAATTAAATTTTTATTTACAAGATTTTTATATTCAAATTAATTATTTAATATTAATAATAATTATTTAAAAAAATTTAGATATTTAAATATATATAAATATATATATATAATTAGTTAATTTTGTATACAAATATTATTTTATTAATAATATTAAATTTTTTATTTTTGATAAAATATTTAAATTTATTTTTGAATTTTATTTCTAATTTTTTCTATATTTAAAAATATATAAAAGAAATACAAAAACCTGTTTGGAATTCGTCTCCCAGACAAAATCAAAACAATTTGTAAAATTGAAAGTTCAAAATCGAATTCTAACTTTGAAGTAAATATAGAACACATAAGTTTATTTCAGTAATATTTTATTAAAACAATATTAATTAAATAAAATAATTCATAAAAACTTATTTTATTGTTCGATTACACATTATTATTATTATTATTATTATATATATATATATATTAAATTTATTATTTTTAATAATAACTATTTTAAAAATCATACCAACGGATTTTTTTTATTGATCGATGGATAAATAATTTTATATAACGATGATGATCATTTTCTTTTTATAAATTTCTTCATAAATTCCTTGATAAAAAAGAAAAAGAAAATTATTTTTTACATAAATTAAAATTAATTTATACATGAAAGAATTTATAATTATTTTAATATTTTTAATTTTAAATTATACATAAACTAATTTAATTTTATATAAAAAAGTAAATTTATTTTATTTATATTTTTTTATAAAAAAATTATGAAAAAAATATATTAATGTGTTGTTTGAGGGAATAGAAAATAAAAAATAAAAAAAAGTAAAAAAAAATAAAATTGTTTAAATTAAAGAAAATAGGATAGGAAATAAAATAATTATATTTATTATTAATATTTTAATTATTTATAATTTATTATTTTAATATTATTTTTAATTATTTGATTATTATTATTATATTAAAAAAATAGAAAATTAAATATTATTATTAATAATTTTATTTATTATTTATCATCAATTTCTTGTAACTTTGAGATTTTTTAATGCTACATTTAATCTAAAAAAAGACTTCAAATTCAACTTGTTCAGCTTTAATACAAGTTTAAGGAAAGAGAAAGGGTAAAAGTTTATTAGCTTGCAACAGTCTCTTCACTACACATGATAATTGGACTACACATAATAAATTTTACTCATAGAACATAATCGATTATTTATTTTACGTAATTGATTACTTATTTTCTCCCCAAATTTCGACCTGAAAGTGAAAATAAATTTTTCATTCTTGATATTTGCATATTTTGCATTAAAATTTGTAATTTTTATTACAAATTTTGGTTTTTCTGCATTCAAAACCAAACAAAGATGGAAAGAAGTCCCATATATCAACCTATCCCAATACATTTATACAATAAAACTTACACCATAATTCACACTCCAATAACAACATGTAAAAAAAAACTATAATATTTTTCCTAATATTCCAATGTTTAACAAACCTAATTTCAGTTTTAACAGAGTTTGATTTTTTTAATCATTTAATTATTGTTATTTTATATTTTCTACAAATTAATAATTATAATTAATGGTTGAGATGTATTACAATAGAAACACACCACCAAAAATCTAACAGAGAAACTAAATTCCTTTCAACGTCAATCAGAAATAAATTAAATTATAATGGTCTACAAAAATGGAGCAAAAATTCAAACTCCCTCTGTTAAGTTTACTATATTTACCTCTCTTAAATTATAAAAAGTTTACGGTATAAATAAGAAAAATTATAAAAATACTGGTTTTATAATACTTTATTATTAAGGTAAAACATATAGAAAGATTTTGAATTATTCTAAAAATAATGTATTTCAGATCCTACAGTCTAATATATATATATATATATATATATATATATATATAATTTATTCACTTCAAGAGAATTAAAAATGACAAATTTCAGTTATCAAGATAAAGGAAACACATAGGATGGGGCCATATAAATTTCAATTTTGTAAAATTAAGTGCAGAGATATTTGTCTTCACCAAAGATGAAGAAAAAAGAGGACCAGAAGATATTAGATTTCTTACTAGATAAAGCATTGAAAATAACAAAGGTTTTGAAATGAGAAAGTAGTAGAGATCATTAACACTGAATAGTGAAAACATCAACAGAACTATTTATAGGACAAATGCAAATGAAGTTCAATGAATCGGCTACTACACTGAACATATTTATTTTCTTCTTCTAGTTCTTATTTAACTTTTCTTAATTTAGTTTTTCTTACAAAGATAAATAAATTAAGAATTTAAGACAATGAAAACATATGTTATTTATTCAATCAGGTATATACAAAGAAGAAAGAGGCCATACTGTTCTAAGTTAAAGCATTCAAATATGATTTAACCTCGAGACAAAATTTGAAATGGTGGCCAATGCAGCTCTTGCTGAGTATTTTGTATAAACAAAACTAGAAGGAAATAAAATGAAGGTAAAGTTCTCTTATTTACCTTTGACAGAAAACTAAACTTCGAAGGAATCAAGCACAGTCTTTAGAGTCTCCTCAGAAGTTTGCCACTGCTTGTCATTGGCACTAACCACAAACAGAACAACAGTGTTTCCCTTTGCTGTTGCTTTTGCAAGATTGTGTGTGCCAGTGAGAGCATATGGAGTTTCAAGCACATACTTGTAGTACTGCAGATACCATGGCAGAATATTAGACACTAATAATTGCTAACAACAGTTTTCCATACTTCAAAATATTCAGCCAGCAAAATGAAAAGAAAATGTTTAAAAAGAAGCGTGTGCAATGCAATCTATAGTGGTGTGAGTTTCAGCTGATAAAAAAATTTGGATTTATGTTCTGTTTATCTTTTTCTATTAGGGATGCACACTGCACATGGGGTTTCTTGTTTAAGCATAGACATGGATAAAACTGTAATAAGCACCTTATTGCAACACAAGAATAACTAAAATGCTATTTTACTAGTAAATCGACACTCCAGAGAAATCAGAATGCTCCTCCCTCCAGAGATTTTAAATACTTTAGTTCTCTGAAATTTGGTATTGCAACTTGTGTGTAATAATACATATGTGTATAAACCTCTCTACGTTGTTCATTTTAGTGAAATGCTTCAACTGAAGATTCTTGTTCTCTCTGCATAGCTTATGCTTGGAGGATAGGAACTCATGTTAATATCATTGATTATGTGACAATGTTGAAAAAAGTAAAAGACTATCAATTATTAAACTTATTGGTTGAATACTTCATTCAGTTTATTCATTTTCTAGTAAGTAAAAACATAAGTGTTTAGAGAACATGGGTTATGGAAAGAAAATGTACCGTCTGATCACCAAGCTTTTCAACTGAAGTCTCAAGGAGCTCTTCTGGATCAAATGTGTTTCCAGTGACAAATGGCCCAAGAGAAGCAATCAGTTTTTCTGGGCTACCAATGTCCTCAATTGTTGCATTCGGTTTGTTGGTAAGGCGTATCAAAGGGGAAGCCACTACCTGAACCTTTCCCTGTTTTTCATCTTCAAACTTAACCTCCACCCAGGGCTCTGCACATTTTGGCTGGCAGTAATTTCCAGATAATATGTTTGCTACACGTGCCTGTTTCCAAGTTGGGGGGAGGAGAAACTTGTATGGCTGCACATTGCCTGCAAAGAACTAAATCTAGACTATCAATTGCATTGAACAAACAGTTGGCAAGATCAACAGTAAAATTCATCAGAAGCCAAAGGGTTCCTAGTAAAATTGTAGATGCATTAGTGGCAATTTGTACTGCTCCTGGTCCTGAAAGGTTTTGTCCATACAAAATTAGTACTTTAAGGGATTGATAGCAATTTGATACTTTTGAGAACCAAATTGTATAGACCGAAAGCTCTTTTTTGGTTGTAAGAAAATGTGTTCGAACATGGAGGCACTCCAATATTAAGAAGCAATACATCAATTGCATATTAGACCTGCCAGAAGAATCCCACCCAAATGATTACCACACAAGTATAAACCATAAGCAGTTTACCCGGTTGTAGCTACTCAACTAGTTCCTGGGACGTAAGATGATCCTTACTGAAGAGGGTTTAGCAATTAGGATTTTAACAGTATCAAGAGGAAGAAAACAAGCATTCATGGGGAGGATGAGAGTAGACCTACGCGTTTCATAACAAATTGTACATTAAACCTAGAGTTAAACTACAAAATTGGTTGTAAGAAGAGGCTAATAACAATAATGAGACCTTTCGAGACTCACAAACCTCCAAAATTACAGCTATAATTTCTAAATATGCAGCCGAGAGGCATCCATTAGTTCAAATAAGATAGCCGTGCTGCAAAATCATCACTTGGGAGACCCCAGTTATGAATTAAGGCGCCAAATTGTTTGCATAAGAAGCATTAAAATCATAGTTTCCTTTGGCCTATCAAATTATTCAGGTTCTTAGAACATCATAACCATAATCAACTCTTGTCCTTGCACATGAAGCCGAACAATGTGATACTCAAATACATAACCATGCAATCACTATCTACTCTAGCACTCTCTCCACCCAATTCAACTCAACTCTCTAGTGTCAAATCCATGTACCTGCTCGAAGGGCGGGAGTGTCCTTGGTAGAGGCCGTAAAGAGAACGAAAGAAGGGTCAGAGGGTGAGGGTGGGAGGAAGGATCCAACCTCAACTTCTCTAGCATGTGAAGGGGGTGGCTCTCTCAGCACAACAAGAGGAAGAAGAGGCATCAAAGCAAGACCCTTCAAGAATTCCCTTCTGGGGGTGGGCTGGGAGGGAACATATTCAGAAGCTGAGGCTCTGAAAGCATGCAAAGTTGAGAGCTTGGAAGATGAAGATGAAGATGAAGATGAGAGTGTGAGGGGGAATAAGGAAGTGAACGGAAAAGTTGCCATTTCAGATTGGGGGCTTAATGTTAGTGAAATGTGTGTATGAAGGGAAAAGGTTTAAGGTTGATGTTAGAATCTGACTCACTCTGTCTCTTATCCATTGTGGATACACCAGGATCACACTTCATACTCCCCCTCTGTGGGAACAGCTGAATTAAGTTTCAACTTGTTCTTCAATAATTATTATTATTATTATTACAAGTTTTCATATTTTAAAAACATTTTGTTATTTTGATTTCTGCGTTTATTTTAATTTTTTTTATTTTACTATTTTTACGTTAAGAATGATGAAATGGCAGTTTAATATCATTGGGTTTTGCACTATAGATCATACAACCAGTCAATTAGAAATACATGAAAAATTTTAAATATTTTTTTTTAATTATGTCGCACAAGATAAATATCTATATATATACATCATTATAATTATAAACTGTAATAAATATTTTTAAAATTTATAAAAAATTATAAATGAAATTTATAATGAATAAATATTTAAATTAGGATGTTGAATTATTTTTAAATTGAGATGAAAAACAAATTGTTTTATATTGTAGAAATAATACGTCAAACACATTCTATCTAAAGATAGAAGATAGTTGCAAGAGTGAAAACTTCACTCCAATTTAGTGGATCTAATTTACAGTCCAATAATATATTTATAATTAAATAAAAATATAAAAATAATTTATATTGAAAATGTAGTTTTTTTTCACAATTTTTTTAAAGTAATCTTTTGAAAGTATAAGAATATATTTATAATTAGAAATGAATATAAAATTAATTTAATATTGTCAATGTATTTTTTTATTAGTCTTGTTTCATCGTAATTTTTTTTTAGAAATTCAAATCTTAATATGTAACATTATATAAGATTAATTTACTCAATTTTTTTTATTGATAGTATTAACCTATTTTAATTAAATATTTAAATAAAAATATTTAAATTATTTATAATAATATATTTTTTATGAATAATTATTGACTTGATTAAAATTTTAATTTATTTAGATTTATCAAAAGACAATTTAAAAGTTGGGTGAATAATTAAATATTATTTTTCAATTAAAATTATGTTGGTTTATAACCTCGTGGTTAGGATAAATGATAAAAATATTCGAATGTATTATATAGTTCAATATCTTATTGAAGTAGATTTGAATCACATATATTGAATATTGATATCTTTATCATCCTTTAATTCTACAACTGTGTAATTATTAATCCTAAACTTAAGTCTTATTGGGTATACAAAGTATATAGTTATAATTTCATTTACATCTTTCTCACATTTTTTTGTAGATGATTCTCTTTTTAAAAATACCAATTTGGCTGATGCTGAGTTGAATGTAACTCCTTCAATAGGACAGTTATTCATGGCATCATCATAGTAAACAGTGACATATATAGAACCCATTTCTTTGAAAATAACAAAGGTAGAAAAAGATTTACAAAGTGAAAATAATAAACAACTTAAGAAAGATAATTTAAGTGAGAATGATAACTTATAAAATGAAAAAAGTTATACCTTATTGTATTTATAATGGTAAGTAAGGAAGCAACAATGATGTCTTCTGAGGAGTACATAAAATGAGTAAGTATGACTTGTCAGACACACTTCACTATCATGATTTTTTTTTCTCCTAACCAAAAAAGATATCTTCTAAGGAGCATGTAAACTGAGTAATTGTGACTTATCAAACACACTTCAGCACCTTTTCACCATGCTTTTTCTTCTCTCAATTAAGAAAGATTCCTTCTAAGAAATATGTAAAACGAGTGACTATAACTTTTTAAGCATACTTCACCATATTTTCTCTTCTCCTAACCAAGAAAGATGTCTTTTGAGTAGCATGTAGACAAAGTGAGTGTGACTTGTCAGGTATACTTCACCATCTTCCACCATGCTTTCTCTTCTCCCAATCAAGAAAAATGTCTTTTAAGAAACACATAAATCGAGTGAGTGTGAATTGTCAAACACATTTCACCACCTTCTGACCATAGTTTCTCTTTTTCCTAACCAAGAAAGATGTCTTTTGAGTAGCACATAGACCGAGTGAGTGTGACTTGTCAGACACACTTTACCACCTTCTGACCATGTTTTCTCTTCTCCCAACCAATAAAGATATTTTTTGAGAAGCACATAGATTAACGAAGGAATCCAATATTAAGATTGCCTATAAGTACACATGGTATGACTTTGTTTAGTTTACATTTTACAATTCTCATTTGCATTCAACTGTGTATTTATTTGTTGCCTAACTTTCAAATATCATCTATCACATAACTGCAATATCAGCCAACCAAAATATTGTTGTCAAAACAAAATAAATACAAATTTATCTTCAATTGTAGGATAGTAAGTTTAACATATCGTCCTTATTTATTTACACTTTATTTGTATGTGAACACATATTGTGCCTAATTTATTAATAATTGTAGGAAACTGAAAACATTATATCATTATATTGTCACTCAATGCCAAAACCTCACCCTCTAATTGTTCTATTACTAGAACAAGTAGGTTTTGTTAGAGAAGTAAAATTAAGACATATAAAGGTTGATCATGCTTTGGTGAAAGCTTTGGTAGAAAGGTGGAGACCTAAAACTCACATTCCATTTTCCAATAGGATAGTGCATTATAACCTTAAAGGATGTTTCACTTCAACTCGGGTTAAGAGTTGATGGATTACTAGTCATTGACCCAACAATGTTAGATTGAGACGAAATGTGTGAAACATATCTAGGTATTGTGTCAGTCAAAGGAAAATCACTAATTGGCTCTATGATCAAGTTAAAGTGGTTTAGGAAAAATATTTTACAACTCCCAGAAGAACCATCAGAAGAACAACTTCACGCCCATTGGAGGTATTTTGATGCCTGACAAAATAGGAAAAAAAAAGTTAATCTTATGTATTTAACTCTATTAATTAATCTTAAAAGTTCTAGGCATTATAGTTAGGGGTATGCTTGTTTAGTTGTGTTGTACAGGGAAATGTGTAAAACAATTGATGTAAGAGCCAAAATAATAGGTGGTTTTACATCACTTTTACAATTTTGGGCATAACATTGCATGTCATATATTGCTCTAATTTCTAACTTTCCACCAACATACTCTTTAGTCCACAAATGAAGTGGGGATAGAGTGTTAAACTTTAGAAATGTAGCTCATAATGATGTTATGGGGTATAAAACTATGTTTGATCACATTTAAGCTGATTGAGTAAATCTTCTTTTAAAATTATTAACTTATTATTATTTTTCTTTTTTTTAATAACAAAAATCATTTTTTGGTGAAAATGTTTATGGACCCCATATAAATACTTGCAAAGATTAATTCCAGTTCAAGCATATAGGGATGATTATAAACTACATGTATTACCATCATTTGTTTTGCAATTGTTGAATAACACCAGTCTCATAATAAAGTTACAATTTAGTTTGTTCCAAGTAATCCCTTCTCCATCACATAATTTGGATGACTTGCACAAGATTGATACGAGGAGAGTAAATCACAATCTTTGCAAGAGTTTATGGGGATTATTATGACAATTGATATTACTGTTGATTAAAAATGTGACTCTTTTTCGGTGTGTGTTGCTTTAAAATTTTCGACTTGGTTAGGATGTCAATCCACAAAGTTTATGGAATTGGTTAACAGGTAATAATTACGTAAATACTTTAGTTTTTTAATAATGAAAGATCTTTAAGATAATTAAAATTTATACCAAAATAATCGTGAGACAAGACAAAATAAGATCTTTAACAATTTTATATATATTAATTTGATCATATCTTTAAATGAAATAAGACTTTTAATAATTTTAATTTTAATATACATAATTTTTCTTTATGGATTTTACTACCACTTTTCTTCTTCAACTTGCACTGTAAATAAAGAAACTAAATATAAAACTATTTCTTTACTGCATATTGAGTTGTATTTTACTTATTGGGTTGAAAATATTATAAGCAAGACTTAAAAGAAAAAAAACATTTTGATGATTATAAGAGCTGAAGAAGGACCAGGTGTTTTGTTTTAGGATTTAAAGAGAATAGTTTGCTTTTAGCACCCCCAAATTAGCACCCCCAAATTACTCACAACACTCCTATATGTTCTAAATAATGAGAAACCCAACCTAAAGGCCAAAGAACATTTTATACTACCGGGCCCACCTTAACTTTATCCAAAATATATATATATATATATATATATATATTAACAAAATTATATTTAATTAAAATTTAAAGTCATTTTCACACACTTATTTAATAAAGCTAAAATGAGTTTTATAATAATGGATGGAATTTATTTTTATTTAATGATAGATTTTTAAGTGACTATAGTACCAATCTATGTTAAGAAAAAGTGAAGAAAAAATTTATAGAATTTTTATTTTTACTATTATAATTTAAAATTATTATTATTATTAGGGGTGTTTGCGGTGCGGTTTGATTCGGTTTTTTGTTAAAATATATCTGAATCAAATATAAAAATTATTTGTAGTTCGGTTTGAAATAAAAAAAAGTCTGAACCAATCCAAACCAATTTTAGCGGTTTGATTTGGATCGGTTTTTGCGATTTTTTTTAAATTTTTAATTTTATTTTTTTATTAATAATTGACTATTTTTAACCTTTAAAACCCTGAATTTAACCTATAACCAAGTGCTCAATTGGATTAGAACAAAATAAAATCACAGTAATGGAGTTTTTCAAGTAAAAGGACATTAAGATGCGTTTAACAAAATAAAGCTGCAACAGATGAATATTACTAAAAAAATAATAACCCTAGTAAAAACGAAATTAATTGAAATAAGAATCTTAAACCCTAACCTGAAACCAAGAACCCTAAATCTTAAACCCTAAAATGAAACCGATAAATAATAGAACATTTATTTAATGAAAATCGAAGATGAATCATAAGACAAATTGATGTGGAATTAAAATCAAAATATAAAAAATGAAAGAGGAAAAAATAAGAAAGAAAACATATTAATGAGTGAATGAAATAAAAAAAAAAACTTATCACCTAGGATAAAAAGAATGATTAGATAGAGGGTGAAATGGTGTGGTGAAGATGGATTTGAATAAGAGTTAATGATGAGATAATGAAATCAGAGTAAGAGAGTTTCAAGTAAGGAACCCTAAAATGCGTCTAACAAAATGAAAGTTGTAATATACAAAATTAGGTTTTCCTTGTAAAATAAAATTAAAAATAAATATAATATTATTTAATAATTGCAGTTTGGTTTGGTTTGGTTTGGTTCGGTTTGAAATACCAAACTGCAAACCAAACCGAACCGCACGGTTCTGAAAAAAAAATCTAAAGTGATCCAAAAATTTACAATTTTAATCGGTTTGTGATTTTTTAGATCAATTTTCAGGCTCTTTTTTTGGATCAGTTCGGTTTTGAACACCTCTAATTATTATTATTAATTTTTGAAGATGATTGTATTGTTTTACTGCATGATCAATCGAAAAAGTTATATTGTGATAATTGTGAGTATTTATACAATATTTTTGAATAAAGAAAACCAATTCCTGAGTAAAAATGCGTTTAGTACTCACGACAATATTTCACAATATAAAAATAAAAAACTAATCAATTTAGTAACATTATTTATATGTGGTTAGTACTCACGACAATATTTCACAATATAAAAATAAAAAACTAATCAATTTAGTAACATTATTTATATTGTTATTATAAAAAAAAATAAAATTAAACGGGATAATTTATTTTTGGTCGAAAATACATGCATGCTATTTATAAAATAAAACCATTCTGATGTTTATAAATTAAAATATTACATGAATAAATTATTTTAAGAAAAATAGATAAATATAAATATACATAATTATTTGGTCAAGTAAATTTTTAATAAAAAATGTATTTCTATCTAAATTTATTTTATGACAAACATAGTATACTAGTATTATTATTTTTTTAACTTTTGATTGATATATATATATATATATATATATATATATATATTAGAAATTAAGTTATAACATAAACATAAATAAATGAATATTTTATTTTATTCTAATTTATACAATGAATATAATTAAAATGTAATATATAATTAATTTAATTATTTAATTAAATTTATAAAATAAAAAATTAAGTTATTACTACAAAAATAAGTTTAATTATCCATGAAATATTTTCCACAAATTTTTTTTTGGAAAAAAAAAAATTAATTACCCATTAAATGTTTCCCACAAATTTATTTTTATGAAAATATTTTATAAATTTATTGGTGGAAAATTTTTTATAAATTTGTTTATGAAGAAGTTTCTCATGAATTTTTTGTGAAAAATTTCCTACTAGCCTTTTACCTACAAATTTGTGGTGGTGAAAAATTTGTGGGTAAAAGGTTAGTAGGAAATTTTCCACCAAAAATCCATGGAAAATTTCCTACAAACAAATCCATGGGAAATTTCTCACAAACAAATCTATAGGAAATTTTTTTATAAACAAATTTATGAAAAATATCCCACAAATCAATTTATGAAAAGTTTTCATAAAAATAAATCTGTGAGAAATATTCAATGGGTAATTAATTTTTTTTCCACAAAAAAGATCCGTAAGAAATATTTCATGGATAAAAATAAGTGTTAATTAAAAAATAAAAATTGAAAGGATAAAATTTAAAAGATTAAGTAGTAGTAAGTTGAATTTAATTTTTAGAAGTATAAATTTATGTGAATAAATATTATATTTGTTTTTTATATTTTAATTTTTATATTTGAAAGAAAATTTAGAAGATAATATATGAAGAGTTGGAAAAATAATTCTTAGATTAAAATTTATATATTAGAATACTACGTGAAGAAAAATAAAAAGAAAATGAAAAATATTTTATATATAGATATTCATAAAATAGTAAATAATGAGATAATTCTTAAATTTTTTAATACAAATATATTAATATAATAATTAAGATAAATTATACTAAAATAATCTTTAATAAAATTTTGTTAATATAATAATTAAGATAAATTATAATATATTTATTTTAAACAATTTTTAAATTCTAAATAAAATTTTATTAACATAATAATTTTTATTTTGTATGAATTATAACATAATTATTAATTTATTATGTATTTATATTAATTTTTTATTTAGTTTTTAAATTTAATTTATATAAATTATGTTCATTAGAATTTTAGAATTTAAATTTCCTATTAATATATATATATATAATAATTATATCATATTAAGAATAAATTTATAAATTATTTTATTTTAAGATTATAAATTTAATTACGCATGCTTTTATATCAAATTAGGGAAATTGTTTTTCATAGTTATAATCTTTTATGTTAGTTAAATAATGATATTGTTTTATTAAAAAATAAATTTGTATAATTCAGAGATATCATGCTTTTAGTAAAAAAAAGTCAAACTATTATATTTTTAAGAATGTTTGTATATTAAACTATTGAAATAGAAGTTGAGGTTAGTAAAAGTTTTAGATAATTGTATTAATTTAAAAAAAATATAAAACAAAAACTTTATAGTTTTAATATAATTTTAGATATATCTCTTATACTTAATAAAGATCATAAAAAAATAAGAAAATAAATAAGACATTATATGAAACTTAAAAAATAAAATAATAATTTTTTTATGTGTAAATTTTATGTGTGTAAAAGTATGAACAAATATATTTTAATTTATGTAATAATAAATTATTATATGAATAAGATGTATTATGAAAATTTGTGTTTTGTTTTAAAGTGTTTATGAGTTATAATAATACAAGTATTTTACGTCAGTTAATTGAGTATATTGAAATGAAAACTTCAATTTATGCTTTGTTATTTGAAAAGTTTAAGTAGTGACCTAGCATTGTGAAAATCTAAATAATATTTGGTCATTTGAGATATTTTGAGATATATGAGTATTGTATTTGTGTGTACATATTTTATTCATTTGTACATTTTTTAGGATAAATGCAATCTACTAAGGAGAGTCTTTTATCTTGATTTTGGAAATTTTAAAACTGAAACGTCTAAGAGTGGGATGAGGGACAACCATGGTTAGTTATACTATCATGACTACTTCCTATTAGATTCATTCTAGTTAAGAGTTGATTACAAAGGTTTTTATGATTCGATTTATGTATTCTTAGTTCATTTCATATCTGGGTGTTTTGTGTAATGGTACCATGTACATTTAGAGATAAGAACATTAATGTATTTAAGTCAATTGAATGAGTTTGTAATTATATGTTGGTATATGTGATCTTTGTATGTGTGATATTTGTGGGTCTTTAGTTTTATCCAATCTTCTTGTATGTATTTATAATTTCTTAAGATATATTTCTCACTCTTCTACTTGTGTTGTGTTGTTTGTATTTTTTTGTTAATTATAGGTGAATATATTTTTTAAAGGGGGGAAGAGGTTGGGGGTGACGAAACTTAGCTTTCATACATCTTTATTGTATAAAAAACTCTAATTAAGTGTGATATCGAGATAGAAATGTTAAAACTAAAATAAAAATGTTAAATTTAAGATAACTCATAAATCCAAATTTTTATGTAAACAAGTAAATCTAATTTTTTAAGTAACTAAAATTTATGATTTTAAGTTTTGGAATATAAGACACTAGATGTAGTAAATGACTCATGCAAAGCCACATTTGCTCATTTGTATAGATGATTCTAGCTTTTGTAACTTAACTTTTCTTATTCATGCACTTTAATTGTTAGTAAACATATCTAGAAAAATGTAAAGAATTTTTATTCTCAAAAAAGAAAAAAATAACTTTTTTCATAAAATATCTAAGCATTATCATAGGGCTACCTGGAAAATATAAGAAAAACATTTAACGTTGTTAGATAAAGTAAAAGTAATTATCTTGTATGTAATGGCTAACATTTCAAGATATCTATATAAAGGATGCGATTTAAATTACATGTAAAAACAAGAACAATGATTTTTTTTACACAAGCACACTCTCATTCTTTCTTTTAGCTCTCCTAAGAAATCTTTGTAATTTTTTTTTCATCTTTCTAATAAAATTCCTTGAATAAGAATATTTATGTGAAAAATCTTTTTTGTAAAGTTATATCAATTTGTTGAACATATTGTAATTTTAATTCCTTTCGAAAAGATTTGAATTCTTTGTAAATTTCATTCAAATTTTGTTTATAAGTTAAGAATGCGTTTATTTATTTCTTAATTCATGGGGAGTTAAGTTGGTTTGCCAAAAATAATATTTTGTACTCATATAAAATAAAAGTGACAAATATTTATGTAATTTTCATTGATTAATCAAATCTCTTAAGATTTTTTTTTAAAGAAAAAACAAGATGTAACTCAATTGAAGTGAATCTATATAAATTAAGTATCATTTTCTCTTACATGCTTACGCTACTTTTAAGAAAACTAAATGCTCCTTATATAAACCATCTAACTCTTTTTCAAAAAAATTTAGAAAAGGTTTTTAAGAACTCTATTTAAGTTCCCCTTTCTAGAGTTCTATTTTATTTTAGTTGGTTTGAGAACTAACCTCTTAGGTTTAGTTCATTGCAAGATTTAAGGAAAGATCTAACTTTTGCATATGAAAAATGAAAGACAAGTATTCAACCATCCACTTTCCTTCAAAGGAGAGAAATTAGGCTATTGGAAGTAACACATAATTATTTTCTTTTAGCGCTTATTTGTTTCCGTAGATGGAAAGACAACGAATGGAGTTATACGAAGAAAACCCAAAAATTAATGTATAAAAACACAAATTTAAAAAAAATTACATCCATTCTCTTTCTTTCCTTCAATGCGAAAAAATACGAAAAATTTGCGTTAATCGATAATATATATTAAAATATTAATATATTTTATATATCATTATAATAATAAATAATTAATATAATATTAAAATAATAAATTATTAATAATAATAAATATTAAATAAATTTGTTAATATTTATGTTAGTTTAATAATTTAAAATAATATATTTTTTTATATTTATTTTTTATTATAATAATAATTTTAAATATATTAATAATAATATTTATTTTTTATTTATAATAATAATAAATTTAAAATAATTAATAAATTTATTAATAATAATATTAAACTATATATATTTTTAATAATAATAATAATAATAATAATAATAAAATTTTAAAAATATTAAAAAATTATTAATAATAAATAATACTATTTCATTTTCTACTCCTTTCTTCTCTCTTTTCTTCAATCCAAATAACTTTACTTTTTCTTCTCTTTCTCTTCATTTCTTTCATTTTTCACTCTCTCAAATCCACTTTCCAATCCAAATACATCCTTAATCTTGTCATATTGATATATAAGACATTGTTGAGAATGAGAATTACATTCATACTAACCACGTAAAACTTACCTTATCCAAAAATATATAGTCAGACGAGTAAAAATAAAAGTAATTTTATAACTTTAAATGTATGTTCTTTTATAAGATGAAGATGAATATAAGAAAGTGTATACTTATAAAAAGAGTTTATAATTTTTTAATTTTTTAAAATACATAAATTTAATCATTTTATTAATTTTATGATAATAAATAAATATTATTAAATATTATAATTAGATAAAAATAATAAATAAAATTGTATTTAATTTTTTTATTATGAAGATAAAAAAGTTATTATTAAATATTAAATTTAAATATAAAAAAATGAAAATCATATATTAATTTAAAAACACAGAGACAAAAAATAATTTAAAAAAAATACAGTGATAAAAAAAAAAATTTAACTATTTCTTAAATACTTTTTATTTTTTTTATAGGATGTATTCACGGCACTAACTTAAGTTTCGTTTAAGAATAACTAATTATATTTATAATCCTAAACAACATTTAAATATCCATATTGATAACAATTTTTTAATTTTTTACATGATATAATCTTTCCAAATAATATTCTAAATTTTTAAATGAATGAAATTCAATTTCTTGATAAAATAATTTGTATAAATATATATAAAATAAAATATTAAAAAAATATTTTATCATAAAATATTTTAAATTCTTAAAAAAATATATATATATTTTAAAAACTATCCATCCAATCACTCTATTACACATTAAAAATTTGATAACACTGAAATTTATTTCCGATATTGAAACTAAAAGGGGTTACTTCTTGAAATTTAAAAGTCTACTCTTTCTCTCATGGAAATGGATATTGTATTTTTTATGCAACAATGTGTCACGGACAACACTATCTATCCAGGACGAATGAAGATATAATTAAGAGTAAATATATATATATATATATATATATATATATACACGTCAGTTTTTTTTTATATTTATAATATTTATTAATTATTGACCGTATCTCATTTTATATTAAAGTCTTCAATGACGAAATTAAATTTAAAAAATTTATATATATATATATATATATATATATATTTTGTATACGGGTAATACTTGATACGAGTCGAATATTATTTGAAGATATTTTTTTTTATTGGACTTTGACTTTCGTCTTGGATGTTAAACCAAATGATGACTGGATGCTGAACCGAATTGTGAGGGTACCTGCGAAGACACTTCGACCCTCAAGTCAGTAAAAAACTAAAGTAGTGTTAAGTAAGAGATATAGGAGAGGATAAAAAATATTAAAATTAAAATGATCTTTATTTGAAGTGAGACTTTATATTTATAATATTGTAAATTGAAAATATATCGGCGACATGATTTCGGCTAGGAATTCCTTATTGGATATATATATATATATATATATATATATATATATATATATATATATATAAAGTATAAGTGTAACATTTTCTTATAAGTAGCGACTGCATAATTGTATCAGAATCACAGAAAATTAAAAAAATAGTGCGTAATCTGTGACAGTATGATCAGATTTGATTATATTCCGATAACATACCTAAGTCTCGATCCTCACTAACTTTCAATGTGGCTAACGTAAGCAAGGATGTCATCGTAATTAACATTATTTACTTACCCGAAATAGTGCGTCTTATATTGTTTGTCACTTTGATTAAATTTTTTTGTTTCAAATTAAGAAGAGACGTCTGAAGTTAATGATTAATGATTAAGGTCCTATTTTATGGAAAAGATAACATTTGCAAATTTATTATTATCATTATGGAGAATATTAAATGAGAATGCTTATGAGCATGAGAAACATAAACTATAAACATTATTTTTTAATTTATAGCTTTTATTTTTTTATCATCTGTATATAGTTGCATCTACAAATTTAAGGTTATTATATTTAAAGAAAAAATTTCTCATTTGATACACCTATATATATTTTTAATTTAATTATTTTTTCATTAAATTTTTATTAACCCTAAAAGAAATATTTGAAATTTATCAATAAAATCATTTTTAGTTATTTTTAATTTTATTTATATTTACAATATGGTTTAATTGTATTTATAATCTCTAAAATTTGAAATAATATTGAATTTAGTCTCTTAAATTTATTTAAAAATAGTTTTAAAAAATATTTTCACCACACCGGCTAAATATATATATATATATATATATATTTATTTATAAAAATTAAGAATTAAAATAAATATTTTAAAGTTTTAAAGATTAAAATATTTATTAACTTATAGATAAATTATTTATTAAATTATGAAATCACAATGTAACTCATCACATATAAAAAATATTTATTAAAAAATATCACATTTGAATTTAATGAAATGCTTTTTTTAATCGGACTGAGCGATTTAACTAATGGGAATCGGTATGTTATTTTCTAAAAAATAATATATAATTGAACCGTTAGAAAATTGAAAAAATTAAAATAGAATAGGTAAAACCGATTGGATTATTAGATCAATAGGTTCATTTTTTTTAACTTATTTTTAAGAATATATATATATATATATATATTTTTTTTTTTTTAATTTTTTTCTTTATTTTTATCACGCGATTTACATCCATCTTAAATAATAATTCTATAATTACGTTTTGGTCTCATTTTATAATCTGAATCTTCACTATCCATTACATTTTATATTTAATCTTCATTATAATGTCGGGTGATAATGATATCTATTATATTTTATATTTAATCTTTATTATAGCACCTGATAATAATTGTAATAATAAATATTTTCAGTATATATATTTTATTAAATTTATAGGTAATAATAAATTTATTTTATATTTAATATATTATTATTCTATTAAAAAATATTATTTTATTAAACTTAATTCAATTTTAATCAAATATTTAAATTTTAAATTCATATCTTTATCGGTTCAATGATAATTTTAAAAATATTTATTTATTTTTTAAATATATCTTATATTAAAAATAGGAAAAATATATCCATAAGTAGCCATTCATATCACAGCCTAGTATTTTTTATGATTTCAGGGTGTCAATTATAATTTTTTAATTTTTTTTATTTGAATGGAAGAAAATAGAAAAAGAATGTTAATTGGGAAGTTATGTAGTTTCTCGTGAAGGGAGGTGAAGAATCTTGACTTGAAATTTTATTTTAAAATTTCTTCTTATTTTTTTTTAATGCAATGAGTGTTACAGGATTAATCTAAATTATTTAGTCCACCTGAAACGTATAGTCATTTTTAAACAATAATTTGCCAACCACATCATATGAATTAGATGTAGTAATAACATAGTTAATAACTTATGATATAAAACATTTTAACAATTTTAAGGTGCTACAGTTTTTAATTGTGCAAAATGGTTAGGAAAGAACTTTGAAAACTTAAAGAAAAATACAATGAGATTTAATAAGCAAAATTACCAACCCCTAATACACAAATCAAAAACCCAAATTAAGTAAAATTAGAAAGAATAATCAAAACCACAAACAGTTGAATCCAACCATAATTGTCCTACATCCTCCACCAAAACCCTAATTTTTTTTTCTCACCCCTTTTTTCTTACACAAACACAACCATTCTCCCCTTCCTCCTTTTCTCATACTATTTTGCATACTACATATTTTTCTTTTATCTTTTTTTTTTTCAAAATTTTAATTTTTTTATTTTAAGTTTTACACTGCCAAAAGAATAAATTATCTTAGAAAATGTCTTAAATCAAGAATATTTTATCACATGTCTGCCATGTCAAATTAGTAGTCAACATGACAAGTTGTCACACTATCATATTTTCACTTTATGATAATATTTAATGAAAAAGGGGTAAAAGCAAAATGACAAAAATAATTGAGCAAATAAAGTTAATTAAAAAATAATAAAAAATTAAACATGATTTTCATGAAAATTTAAAAGACTAATAATAATGAAATAACAAAGAACTAGAAATAGATTTTATAAAAAGATTAAGGAATATATTACTAAAATTTTCAACTAATGTATAATTATTTTTTTGGCTCCTATATATAAGATCTAAATTAAGAGTTTTTTTAATAAGACCCAAATGTCTTTTAGATTATTTGTTTTCAGACTAAAATACCCCTAATTAAAAGTGAGAGAAGTATTAATGATAATGTTAGTTCTAATAAAATTACAAAATTAAGTACATATTTATTTTTATAAACTAAATTAACAACTTTTCTTATCCAATAAATTAAATAATTGGGACTTATAAGTAGAAACAAAAGAGATATATTTTTAAGAAATTTATTTACTTTTTGAAAAACTATAATTTTGATTTTTTTTTTTTGAAAAACTAGTACTCCAAACCCAAATTAATTAATATATTTTGAAAACTAATAATATTATGCACCTCATTAATCTAGTCAAAACCAAATCCAAACAAAAGATTTATTAATTTTATAATAAAATATAATACAAGCAAACTCAATTAGAAGGGCCTCGTTACAGTTCCAAATAAAGCTTAATTAAGGTTCCACAAATAGAGAGAGAAATTATTAGAAAATAATAGAATGAATTATTAGACTTAAACTTTCCTATCACTTATCAGTTGAGTGTTTTTTCAACTTTTCAACTCTAAACTTCTCAACAACCCATAACTTTTTTATGCAAACAAATAAAAACAAAAGTAACGTTCTTGGTGTGCATACACAGTTGTTTTGAATTTCGATATTATAATAATAAAAATATAATTAAATTATAATATATAAATAAATTATAAATTTATTTTATAAGATAATTTCGTAAAATTAAATTAATTTTTTTAATATGAAATTAAAATATATTATATGTTAAAATTATATTATATAAATCAAATATAAATATGATCAAAATTATAATATAAATAAAATATAAATTTAATCGTATCAATGTAAATAGGTCATATATTTTATGTAAGAGATCAAATCCAATTTCTAGTCTTTATATCATACTGATACAAACAAAATAAATGTAAATTTCTGAAATTTTTTTTGAATGATTGATATATATTTAATTAACTGTTACATAAGGTAATGTTAAAATTGTAATGTATGACTTATAATGTAATTTTTTTATTTACTTTAATTTAATAATAAAAAAATATTTTATTTTATTTTTCTTTTATTTAAACTTGAGACATAGTAAACAAATTAATGTCTATATATATATTAGAATGGGAGGGGTAGATGTATTGCGACATAGACAATATCGGTGCGTGGTAATGGAGGCAGAGCAGAGCATTAGCATTGGAGACAGTGGCGACATTGTCGAGAAAGAAGAGCTTCTACACAAAAACAACCATCGACGAGGAGGCCTCAGAACATTACCCTTCATTCTTGGTACACATGTTACTTCTTCATTCTCACACTTTAATTTCTGCACTTTCCTCCTCATACCTTTTCTTTTTCCTTCAAATTCTCATATGCCAGAGAGGGAGAGAACTAAACCATCGTCTTCTTCATTCATCTCACATTGTTGTTCGAACTAAAGAAATTTTCAATAAACTAGTTTTTTTTGTAAATTTTTAATTCTTTCATTTATCTATTTAAATTTAATCATTCATTATTTATTTCATTGCATGAAAAAGAAGAAGAAAAAAAAAAAAATGGAAGAACACAAAAATAAAAGATCTCAAAATAATTGCATAGTTGACAATCAATGAAAAACAAAGTAAAACAAGGGAACACACTTTAAGAAGAAAATTATTCATTACATTTGTATATTTAAAAAAACAATTCAATACGTAAAAACATAATTGATTATTTAATTAGGACGTTATCTTATACAATGATAAAAAATTCATTATATATGAACTATTCTCTGTGTTAACTCATGTATAATCTCTTATATGTAAGGATATAAAATTAATTATACATATTTATTAATTTAAAAATATTGTATGATTTGATTTTTATACATTTATTTATTATTTTATTCTATTTTATAAAACTAAAAATTATTGTTTTTACTTTAATTTTTTCATCTATTTATTTTCCTTTTTTAATAATCAAATTATCAGCTTTATTTATATTTTTAAACACAAATTTATTAAAAAATTCAAAATTATATTATTTTCACTTATTTTCTTTATAATTTTTAACGAATAAAAAATGAATTAAAATAATATATTGAAGAACCAATGATGTCCTCGGGAAAGCTAAAGTCCAGTGTCTGCTAGTGTTGGCATGTGGTTGTGACAAAATGCCGATCCTTTTTTTATTTTATTTTGTTTTGTTATTATTATTTTAAAGATGTGCATGTTAAAATACATCTTTGAATGTTATCTAGAAATGAAGTAGTATATATAATATATAAATTACTATGATTTTATTTAATTATTTATGACACTTTATTACATATTTTATCTAATAATTTTATCATAAATATTGATACTACAATTTTCGGAAAGAAAAATTCTAACACTCCTATAATTTATATGGAATGATTAAGAGAGATAAGAGAAATAATTTATGATTTAAAAAAAATTTAAATATAAATTTGAATTGTTTTTATTTTAATTATTTAATTTTTAAATTTTTTTTATAAGTTAATTTTATTTTATTAGTTTTGATTTTTGTTAAAGATGAGTATTTTAATTAATATATATACAAAAATTATTACAGTTTGGTCTAAATATATGATATTTGACCTCACCTATATAGATTATATTGAATTGAGATAGATTAGGATGAATTCCATTGAATCATTTTAGATTAAATTAGATTAAATGAGATTGAGATAGGTTGGTAAGGTTGAGTTTATCCAAGTTAAGTTAAGTCAAACTTATTTGAGATGAATAAAGTTTATTTAGGTCAAATAAAGTTTATTTGGGTTAGGTTGGTCCAAGTTGAACTAAGTAATGATAGGTGAAGTTAAGTCGTGTTGGGTCGATCTAGGTCAAGTTAAATTGTTTGGTTAGGTTAGGATTTTTCGAATCAAATTAGACTTATCTAAATTAAGTTATTTCAAATTGAGTTAGACTAAATTAGATCGGGTTGAGTAAGGTAAAGATGAGTCTTATTAGGTTAGGTCTGGCTAGTCTAGGTTGAGCCTAACTGGGTTTATTCAAGTACGATCAAACTAAGCCAAGTTGGGTTGAGTTTGACAAGGTCAAGGCAAGTCATGAAAAATTAGGTTGAATCAAGAAGGGTTAGGTAGGTTAGGCTAGGTTGAGTTTATACAAGTTAGGCCAGACTTATCCATCCCAAGTCAAGTTAGGTGGAATCAAGTTAGGATGGTTCAAGTTAGGTTGAACTAGATTAAGTTAGGTCGAGATGGGTCAAGTTGAGGCAGGTGAAGTTGATCAAAGTTGGGTGGCCCGATAGAGCTTGTCCTAATAAGGTTAGGATTATTCGTGCTAAGTCGAATTGGAACAATCTATGGTGCATTATGTTAGGTCGGATGGGGTTGAGTTAGTTTAGGAGGAACTAGGTTTGGTCGAACCAAGCGAGACTTATATGAATTAGGAATGAACTTGTCTAGGTCAAGTTAAGTCGAGTCTAGTTGAACCAAACTAAGACTGGTCAGGACATGTCAGGTTGGATAATGTTGAGTTAAGTTAGGTTAAACTAGGTAAGGTTTGTTAGTCCAAGTCTAGGTAGGTCAAACTAGACTTAGTTGGGCTAAATGAGGTTTATTTGTTTTTGGTTAAACTTATATAGATCATATTCTTATTAGCCTATATCAAGTTAGGTTGAATTTATTCAAATTAAGTCGAGATAAGTAAGATTATGTAAGGTTAGTATAGGTTGAATCAAACAACTAAACTTAGTCGAATTAAGATATTCAAATTGAGTTAGAATTATTTAGATGAAGTTGAAGTTAGAGTTAGTCAATATTATGTCTTAACTATAACATAACAAAATATGAATAAAAAATAATTGAATCAAAATTAAATAAAGAGAACATATAAAGAAAAGATACATAAATTTAAAAAAAAAATTAAATTCTTATTTTTTTAAGATAAAAATTAAAATATTTTAATTTTAAATAATCAAATTTTTAATTTTTTTTTAAACTTTTCTATCAAATAATTTATTTTATCATAAAATATTTATTTATTTTATAAAAATAAACTATTTTTTTTAAAAAAATTATCTAAACGTAACTTTGAATAATATTTTTATAAATCCAGCTTGTAGCTTGTGCATAAACATCACATTCCCTTTATTTTAGTTTTTTTAATATGTCTTCTTGAAAATTTTAAAGAAAGATGTGAGTTTCTCTTAAAGATATTTTCGAAATTATAATTTTTTTATTGAATAATTTTATACATTTTTGTAAAAGAGAAATGAGATAAAATGGTTGATTTGATAAAGAGAAATAAAAAGTTTAAAATATTATAGAAACTACCACAATTATAACTTCTTTTCTATTAACCACATATAATGAAACTGTAGATTCTATTATAGAGTGGACATGGAAAAGTGAACTATTATTTTACAATAATTGCGCCAAATTCTTCAAATCATCTTATAATAAGTAAAGTATGTATAGATCTTGATACACCTTATTCATAATTTCTGAATTAAAAGAATAAGAACTTAAAATGTTTACACTACTTCCTAGTTGCATATATAAATAAGATTAATTAATTTGGACTTGTTGGATGTGTGCATTACATGCAGGAAATGAAGTTTGTGACAGATTTGCAAGTTCTGGTTTTCATGCGAACATGATAAGCTACCTCACTCAACAGCTGAACATGGCAATGGTGCCTGCCTCCAACTTGCTCACCGCCTTCGCTGGAACTTCTAGTTTCACTCCTCTCTTCGGTGCTCTAATTGCTGATTCCTTTGCTGGCCGCTTTTGGACAATTGTTGTCGCTTCAATCATCTATGAAATGGTCTCTTACACTCACTCTACTCATATTAAAAATTTGTATAAAATAATATATTTAAATTTTATAAAGAATAAATTAATACAATTTTTTTTATAGAAACTATTTTAACTAGATAAGAATTGAAAATATATTTTATTTATATATATATATATATATATATATATATATATATATATATATAAATCCTACCAATAATTTTGGCATACTATTGTTCTTGATACAGGGATTGGTTATTATAACTTTATCAGCTATACTGCCCCATTTGCGTCCCCCAGCATGCCCAACACAAGTAAATTGTGTAGAAGCCTCATCCTCTCAGCTGTGGATACTCTACCTCTCTCTCTTTCTCATAGCCCTTGGCACAGGGGGCATTAGACCTTGTGTAGTGACCTTTTCAGCAGACCAATTTGACATGACCAAAAGTGGGGTGACATCAAGGAAGTGGAACCTCTTTAATTGGTACTATTTCTGCATGGGGTTGGCTTCTCTAAGTGCCTTGACCATTGTGGTTTACATTCAAGACAACATGGGTTGGGGTTGGGGCCTTGGAATTCCAACCATTGCCATGCTCATATCCATCATTGTCTTTGTGTTGGGCTCACCTCTCTATAAGACCGTCAAACCACATGGTAGTCCAATGGTTCGTTTGGCACAAGTAGTTGTGGCTGCTGTAAAGAAGAGAAAGGAAGCTTTGCCTCAGGATCACAAGCTTTTGTACCAAAATTGGGAGCTAGATGCTGCTATTTCCTCAGAAGGAAGGCTTCTACACTCGAATCAATTCACGTATGTCATCAAGTCATAAATTTGGATTTGGATCTTTTTCACTTCAATAATGTGGTACTTTAAAATTTCATTCTTAACCTTACCACTACATCACAACCATATATCTCAACCATACATCTTGATAGCTTAATGGATGAATTGGCATTTTCACATTTAAGTTTAACATCACCTGACTGTATAAATATCTATATATTTTTTTATGGTTTTCTCAAGATTGAACAAGCTTTTATATATGCAGATGTTTGGACAAAGCTGCAATTGTGACAGAAGAAGAAGAAAGAGATCCAAATGCAAAACCAGACTTATGGAAGTTAGCTACGGTGCACAGAGTTGAGGAGCTAAAATCCATCATTAGAATGCTTCCAATTTGGGCCTCAGGAATTATGCTCATAGCTGCATCATCATCTCATAATTTTGTGATTCAACAAGCTCGCTCAATGGATAGACATCTCTTTCACTCACTCCAAATCCCCCCAGCAAGCATGTCCATTTTCAATGTCTTAACCTCGATGGTAGGTATTGTTCTCTATGAACGCCTTTTTGTTCCATTTATCCGTAGGTTCACAAAGAACCCTTCAGGAATCACAAGCTTACAAAGAATGGGAGTAGGTTTTGTGGTTAGCATTATGGCCACACTAGTCTCAGCATGGGTGGAAATGAAAAGAAAAAAAGTTGCTGCCAATTACCACTTATTGGACAGTCCAAGTGCAACTATTCCTGTAAGTGTGTTCTGGTTGGTACCTCAGTATTGTCTTCATGGGGTGGCTGACGTTTTTGTGGTTGTGGGTCATTTGGAATTTCTCTATGATCAATCACCTGAGAGCATGAGGAGTACTGCTGCAGCTCTATACTGCATAACTACTGCCATTGGTAACTATGTTGGCACAGTTATGGTCTCACTAGTTCATAAGTATTCTGGCAAGGAAAGGAATTGGCTGCCTGATCGGAACCTCAACAGGGGTAGATTGGAGTGCTACTTTTATCTTCTTAGTGGGATACAAGTTCTGAATCTTATTTATTTTGTAATATGTGCATGGTTTTACACTTACAAATCCATGGAGGAAATTAGTAAAGTTAATCAGCTAGAAGATTTGGACCAAGACAAAGAAAAATGACTTCAATATGATCCTTATTAGTGATAGACACTCCAACAATAATAAGTGAATCAATACTCTTCATGATATCTTGAAGATAAATAGTTATAGTATGATCTTGTTCTGGTGCACACAATTGGAATTTAAGTTTTTTTATCTTTGCTCTTTCTTGTATGTCTTGCAAACTATACTTAAAGTCTTCTCCAAATTTGATTTGTAGTGAGAAGACCCATCATCTTTGTCAAGATAGGTTGGTCATGGATGTAAGAAGTCAAGTAACAAGCAACCCCTCTTATATTATTCATGATTTATGAAATCAGTATCTATAATATTGTTGAGTTCTTCAATCACAGTCTTGAACCTTAGTGGCACGAAATCTTCTTCAAGAAATTATAGTAACTTAAGTCATTTAACCATTCTAAGAACTTCTTGTTATCATATAAAAAAAATTTCATCATCAAGTTTTCGTAAAATAGGTGTGGTGAAGGTATAAGGATGAAAAGAAATTGGAGTAGAAAACTAGACACTTCCATGGACATAAATGGAGAAGAGGTTGTTGCAGAAGTCATAGGTAGAACTTAACTACTTTTGATACCATGTTAATAGTCTTGGAGGAAAGAAAAGAAGTAGCATACAGAAGACTTTATTACATATTGCGAAGATACAGAAGATTATTAAATAATCATGCATAAATAAAACCACAAAGAGAGAATATATGCAAATTGCAACTAATAAAAACAACTAAAAAAGTCAAAATATATAGCCAAATCGTATGTAATGATACTTATATTGAGACTCTTATCAATCCTAAACAATTTAAAAAATTTCACATTTTTTTTTACAAGATTAAAATCTACTTTAATAGAATTGTGTCTAAGATTTAGAATTTAAGGTGTACAATACAACATACATATACTCTAAAATTTGCATGATATCATATAATTTTGCATTATCAGATAAAAAAATTATAAAAGAAAAATAAAATAAATTTCTCTATAAATTAAATTTAAATTATGTATAAATTAAAAAATAAAAATTTAAATGATTTTATATAAAGAAACTTCTACCAGGCTTATATATAAAAAAAACATATACATAAACAAATTTTAACGAATAAATTCATTTTGTATTTATCGGGACATGTTTTGAAATGGTTCTCCTACGGGTCTTTTACGTATCTTGAAATACTCTTAAACCTCGTTGATATACGATGAAAGAATATTTATGATTGTACTTCGACGCTTAAATAAGTAATACAATACATATATTATTTAGTATGTGATTAGAGATAAATAATAATACCTACTCAATATCTTTATTTATAATGTTACTTAGTAATAAATTACTTTAATGGATCTGAACTATAAAATTTAATAAGTATAGCGGATTGGTGAAAGTTGTGGATTTATTCCAACAAATTAGTAAGAGTTATGGATCTTAATCAACGAATTAGTAGAAGTTGTAAATCTTAACTAACATATTAATGAGTTATTGGGTTTAATTCGTTAAATCTAACTTATTAGATTTTATTATGTTATTTTGTGATAAGATCAAATATCTTTTAAATATAATTGAGATGTTCTCAACCATCAAATATATATTTTAACTTATTATGATAATGTATATTTTAACTTATTATCTAGTAATTTTTTTTTAATATTTGTTCAACCAATATTGTATTATACAAAAAGAAGCAAGTTGACGAGAAAATTTAGCCATCTCAACAGAGTTATTACATTTTCTAGCAACTTGCATGCACTCAGAGGATAATATCGATTAGTCAAGGGAAAGAGTCAATTATGATTTATTTAATTATATTACAATGTGGCTTGTCTCCTCGAATTAAGATGGCTACACGATTCTCCGGTTTTAAAATCTTTTACAGTCAACGAAGAGAACTACAATTTGCAAATAAAAACAATCAAATTGTGTTAGAAAAATATAAACCTGAAGTATCTTTATTAACTATTGATTAATTTATAACTATATTTTCATTTATTTTGTGCCAGCTGCAACTAATTTCCATTAGAAAGATGCTGTTGCTATTTAATACCCGTTAGCCATGTAAAAGTTAGTGAAAATAAGTGTAATTTCAAATAAATTTTATAATTTTGTGAGTTTTAACAATTTTCTAATCCATTATCATAAACTCAAAATTTGGTTTGATGTCTCTTTTATATAAAAGTGACTATATATGCGAGTTCAACTGCTTCGTTTTGGTCTTTTTTTATAATTTTTTTTCATAAAATATTAACATATGAATTCATTCACACTAGTTTATCTTATAATTGTGGGCTTATAAATTTATTTATCTATGAAAAAAATGAAAAAAAAAACATTTTAATACATACTAGACACATTCTATTGCAGAACAGAAAAAGCTACTAATTTCAGTGTTTGTCAATTACGTAATAGAATAAACTATAATTATCGACAGAAAAAAAAATATAGAGACAAAAAAACACTGAAAAACTTGCTTAAAGAATAAAATAAACCCTAAATTTTCAAATCACTTATTATCAAAGAAAACTTGAGAGTCAAACTAGAGTGACAATTATTATGAAAAGAAGACTTGATTATTAGATGTGTCAACATCTATTGACATATGTTATCAACGCGAAAACATTTATATTGAAAAACAGAAAACAAAAAACTTAATCAAAATTACCCATAACTCAAATTTAAAGAAACCTATAATTTAACTCTTGGTTTGCTTATCCTCTTTCACAACCCCATATGAGCAAATGAATTGAAGACACTCTTTAAAGATTGAGACACTAACTAGAACAGCACATGCTAATTAAAGAGGTACGTCACCCTATATTGCTTATTCCTTTGGTCACTATTATATTATTATGATTATATATCATTATTGTTACCAGTGGAACATTATGGAGGTATATTGAATAGTGTGACTAATGTCTATATATAGATCTAGATGCAGACAAAAACTGCGAAAGGGTAAGTTACAGTACAGATATCAGAAGCGAATACGATATCATAAGTAGATATGGAGGAGATGATAGAGAAGAAGAGTGTGGACATGAACAGTGGCGAGGTCAGTGAGAAGAAGAAGAAACCTCGTGGTGGCATCAGAACATTACCTTTCATCCTTGGTGAGCCAACCATTTTTTTTTATTATTGTTCTTATCAGTAACATTTTGCAGTTAGGTTACACTTTTGCATAGTCATTTCATCCTCAATATCTAATAATTCTTAATAATCTTTTTCCAATATTGACTAAGAATCTAACTCATATTCAAAACTTCATAGTTGTAAGATCTTTTCGACATATTTTGAATGAATTTGTTGGTCGGATATACGAGAGAGGTGTGTTCCTCATTCATATGACTCAGTTTCTGAGAAAAATAAAATTGCAATTGCATGAACGACTTTGATTTTGAGTATTATATAACAGAAAAGCAAGAATTTTAATGACTTAAACCACGCATCTGTTTACTATATGACCACTTTTTACTACGAATAAACATTACTATTCATTCACAAGTATAGGACTAATTCATACCATTTAATTTTGTGTATCAGCAATATTTGAATTTTAGCAACTCTTCATTGCATTTTCTAATTTTCTTTTTTTGGAATACTGTAGAGCATTATTGTTGAATCAATTGATTGTTTCCTATTAAATTATGTTTCTTCAAATAGATATATTCCCATTTGTTAATTGTAATAATTAATTACGTGTGTGAATCTGTATGTTTTTCAATTAGTTATAATACCTATTTTAGTGGGTCTTATTTTGTCTCTTAAAATGTTTGAACATTAGAAACTGTTTACGAATTAGAAATCAACAATTGAGATTTTAATAAAATACAATAATAATTTGCGAATATTTATGAAATCTGGATTATTGTATAGACATTAGTTTCCTTTATTAATTAATCATTATTTGATAGGATAGGATAGAAAATACCTCATGAATCATGTGCAAGTAATTTAACCATTTTAAGTCAAGTTGTCACTTAATTTACTCTCAAAGTGACTAGATTTTTGGTCTTGTACGGCATATACAATTTATCTTTCAAACTTATCATTATTTTAAAGTTTAATAAGATAAATTTTGCAAACTAATTCTGTCTAATAGTAATCTCTCATAATCAAAGTGAATTGTCATCTAAACAAATCATCTAAACAAATCTTACCTGTAATATTTATTTTAGGTAAAATTTTACTAAATAATTTCCGTTTAATAATTATATCTAATAATTTTATATTGATTAAAAATGAAATTAAATTAATTATAATATCTATTTTTTATATAGTAGTTGAGTATGTGCTAACTATTTATTAAATTTATCATAACACTTTATATTTATTTCAGTGTTGATAAATATTCATTTCTTATCATGGGTTATTATGTTGATGATATGCATGGATCAGAGATGAAACGAAAATATACTCTTTTGGACATACTAATTATTATTGGATTTTACAAAAAGTAAATCACTTATTATTTAAAAAACTAACATAGTTTTAGTAAATTTTAATAAATTCTAACCAATGTATATTTCTAATATTTTTTCTATTTTGAAGCATAATGTTAACCTTACACTGGATGTGTATATGCAGCAAATGAATTCTGTGATAGATTTGCAGTAGCTGGTTTCAATGGTAACTTGATAAGTTACCTGACCCAAGTGCTGAACATGCCACTGGTATCTGCTTCCAACATTCTCACAATCTATGGTGGAACAGCTAGCTTCACCCCTCTTCTTGGTGCTCTCATTGCTGAGTCCTTTGCTGGCCGCTTTTGGACCATTACTGTTGCTTCTCTCATCTATCAACTGGTTTCTCCCCTTCTCCTTTTCTCCATACAGTCTCATATTCTCACTCACTCACTCACTACTCAATCTTTGATTACACTTATCAACCTTCCAATTACACTGCATATTTCAATTACAATGCAGTAAATAATTAAGAATATATAATTACTCTCAACTTGTATACAGATTAGTTTTCCCTATATTTGAATCACTAAATAAAGAAAAAAAAAAGTGTCTATAAGTTGACAGTGTTTGACCAGTAATTTTGAACTTTTAAAACCAAATGACACTTTCCAAACTTAAATACTAAGTAGTCTATCTAAACTCTTCTATTGGATCTGCATTCCACAGTTCAATTCTCAACATGTGCCTTGGAGCTACTAAAAGGCTTTTGATTTCTCCTAAAAGAATAAGTCCATGGTTTTGTAGTACAATCATCAATGCAAGTAATTAAATATAATTTGTGTCCATTAGAAACTGGATTTATCCGTCCACAAATGTCAAAATAAACTAATTCCAACGAATTTTTGGCATTCCATGATTTTCCTTAAGGAAACTGAGGATGATGTTGTTTGCTGACAAAACATTATTATCCATAAATTTGAGAAGGCATGGAATTTTGTGGAAATGCAGTCTTCGTGTGTTTTCTGTTGAACAGTCTTCAATCCACCAAAGTTCAAATGCACATAAGCAAAACCATGAAGCCCATTCTTCATGTTCCAATCCAGACCATGTTTTTCTGCTAGTCTTCAACCACCAAGCAAGATTGAGCACTCTCGATCTTTAATAGAAATAACCTTTTTGAACACATTTGAATGATAGCAATAATTCCACTAAGGGACCATAGATCTCACAAGCACCTTTCTCTTTTAGTTAGTTCATAAATTTTCCCCAACAGTTGATCACCACTAACATTTGCCCTTCAACTTGGTGACATATGTAATAATCTTAACTTTACGCTTCCCCATTACATCAAGATTAGAGCAACATCCACAATTCATACTAGAACGAAAATCTTTATTTGAGTAAGAAAAAGGAAGAAATACTTCCACTCATATGGTTGCTGCTACAACATGTTTCCACTTCATATCAGACATCCAAATGAATTTGTTTATTGTCTTGCACGGCCATCAACAAGGTTTCTACTTACTTTTTCTGCAATATTTGATGTCCCCCTCTTCTTTGTTGTTAGAAGTTTAGTATAGTGTATCAGACTAATGCTTAGTGTTTTGTCATTCTCTCGCTTGATACAGGGATTGATAAGTTTAACAGTATCAGCTATACTGCCCCATTTTCGGCCCCCGCCATGCCCAACAAAAGTGAATTGCCAAGAAGCCACACCCTCACAACTGAGCATATTCTACATCTCTCTCTTCCTCACGTCTCTTGGATCAGGTGGCATTAGGCCTTGTGTTGTACCCTTTTTAGGGGACCAATTTGACATGACCAAAAGTGGCGTGGCATCTAGGAAATGGAACCTCTTCAATTGGTACTTTTTCAGCCTGGGATTGGCTTCTCTTAGTGCCTTGACCATTGTGGTTTACATTCAAGACAACACGGGTTGGGGTTGGGGCTTTGGCATACCAACTATTGTCATGCTGATTTCCATTATTGCCTTTGTGTTGGGCTCACCACTCTACAAGACTGAGAAACCAGAAGGGAACCCTTTGGTTCGTTTGGTCCGAGTAATTGTGGCAGCTATAAAGAAGAGGAAGGAGACTTTGCCAAATGATCCCAAGTTTTTGTACCAAAATAGGGATCTCGATGCTGCTATTTGTTTGGAAGGAAGACTTTTACACACAAATCAATTTAAGTAAGTCAAATATTTGGTTCTCAGGTCTTATTTTCAAAATAGTGAAATCACATGAATTTCAAGTTTCAACCAATAAAAAAAGTAAGAATCTATTTCTAACATTTCTTATGTATGAAATGTGAACTTAACAAACTAGTAATGGAGTTGCATATTGATTCCATGAATTGCTAAAATAACATCAACTGAGGGGGACTGACCCAATATTGCTAACAAGTTCATAATACAATAGTCAATGGATTTTCTCACTAAACATTACTTCACTAAATCCACAGATGGTTAGACAAGGCTGCAATTGTCACAGGGGAAGAAGGCAGAGACCCAAATGCACCACCAAACTTATGGAAATTGGCCACTGTTCATAGAGTTGAGGAGCTAAAATCAATCATTAGAATCCTTCCTATTTCTTCCTCAGGAATCTTGCTCATAGCTGCTTCATCACATCTTTCCAGCTTTGTAATTCAACAAGCTCGCACAATGGACCGACACCTCTCCAACTCATTCCAAATTTCCCCAGCCAGCATGTCCATTTTCAGTGTACTAACCTTGATGTCAGGAGTTGTTCTATATGAACGCCTCTTTGTTCCATTTATCCGTAGGTTCACAAAGAACCCTTCAGGAATCACAACCCTACAAAGAATGGGGATAGGCTTTGTGATTAACACTATAGCCACATTAATTTCAGCACCTGTTGAAGTAAAAAGAAAAGCAGTTGCTGCCAAGCACCACTTATTGGATAGTCCAAATGCCACTATTCCTATTAGTGTGTTCTGGTTGGTGCCTCAGTATTGTTTGCATGGCTTGGCAGATGTTTTCATGTCTGTGGGGCTTTTTGAGTTTCTCTATGCTCAGTCACCTGAAAGCATGAGAAGCAGTGCCACTGCTTTGTACTGTATAGTAATAGCCCTTGGGAGCTATGCTGGTACACTAGTTGTATCACTTGTGCATAAGTATAGTGGCACGGAGGAGAATTGGCTGCCTGATAGGAACCTCAATAGGGGTAGATTGGACTACTATTACTTGCTAGTTAGTGGGATTCAAGTCTTGAATATCATTTATTTTGGACTTTGTGTTTGGTTTTACACTTACAAGCCCTTGGAAGAATTTACTGGAGTGAGCATGGAGAAGGATTTGGAATTGGAACAGGCCAATAATACAAACATCTCATCTGCCAATTCCAAAGATGGTGGAAATGTTGAATAAAGAAAATTTAGAAATGATTAATTGATGTATTTATGTTCGTGTACACAGTGTCTGATTTGCTATATTGCACTCTCTCATTGTTCAACCCCAAACCTCAACCTCAACTAGTGCCTTTTTCCTTTCTTATTTCACAAATGCTTATTCAATTGATGATTATTTCGTGTTCTAATTAAGTAATAGAATTGCCATGGAGTTACTATATGAATCTCAACTCGCTATGGTTATAGTACCTGGAAAATTCTGCGTGTAGGAAAAAAGCAAGGGTTCCCTGTTACAAAAATATGCAGGAACTATACAAATTCTGCTTCAACCAATTAAGTTAACATACTCAATTAAGTAGTCACCATACAAATTAGGGAAGAATATATTTGGACCAACTCCCATACATACATTTTAGGATAAAAAAAATATTTTTCGGGAATTATAAAAAAAAAATAGTTTATGTAAAAGTTAAAAATATAAATATTAAAAAATTATACAAATTAATTTTAACATTTTTTTAATTTTTCTTTTATCACTTTATACATTTTTTTTATGAATTGTTTGAAAAAAAATTACCTTTTACGAAACTAAAGCTATTCTCCCTGATATTACTGTCGTATGAAATACGACTTAGAAGGAATAAATTTTGTTTAATAACACAATTTCACCTTTGATTAAAAAAAATTAAGACTAAAATACGATTTTCTTATTTTTCTATTTTTTTTATAGAAGTCGTATTATAAAATATGATTTTTTTTAATTTTTATTTAAAAAAACATATTATGAAATATGATTTCATTATTTTTTTAAAATTAAAATTATACTATGTAGTACATTTTGATTGTTTTATTTTTTATTTTAATTATTTTAATTATTTAATTTATAGTTTAATTAAATTTAATAAATAAAACCGTTTAATTTGTAATTGATATATTAAATAAATATTGGTAAATATTAAAAGTAAAATTAAAAATAGTATATTAGTAAGATAATAAATAAATTGTAAAAAATGATATTAAAGAAAAATAGATTCATTGAAATACAAATAAATGAAAAGACATATATTACAATTGAAAAATAATTAATTAAATATATATACAAATTCAAATGACAGAGATGAAAATGAATTATAAAAGATATATTAAAATTGATATATTATATTTTTAATATTATATATCTTATTTTTTCTTTACTGTCAATGTAAAGACGATCTCTTAAATCTCGTCGACTTTCTTAAGTTGTTGTTGTTGCATAGCGCATATCAATAGTTTTGATAAAAAGTTCAATCTTTCTCCACGTCTACTCACATTGCACGCTTCTATGTATTGTTTGAGCCTTTTTCCATCATGTAATCATTTGTTGCACATCAAAATCAATTTTTATTTCTATGGAGTCGTGGAATAGTTTATGATTGACAACTTGTATGGGACGTAGTTGATCTTTGTTATCTTTTTATAATCTCCATATTCTAGTATTTCACTGAATTTTTTTTAAAGAATTGGCTGAAAGACTAATTGTGTTCAACTATCATTTTTCTTAGGTAAAAACTTGTGTATATAAGGCCAAAATCGTATGGAGATCCTTGATGGTAACATGTTGAAGAGGTCTACCAAAATAAAGTATGACTTTTGTGGAAGTAATGAGTTGATGGTTTGATTAAGAAGTTGTAGGAGGTGGGTTCAGAAACATGGTAATCTCTTCAGCTGATCTGACCAACATGGCGTACAGTTCGATCACTATATCAATAGAAAATTGAGACTTCCAAGTAAACATTTGCGCTAAATGACCATCAGTTAATATAGGAACGATATCATATATTAGTATATTTTCACCGTTAACATTTAGTTTACGATAATACAACTTCCTGAATGTTGTATCTTGAGGAAGACCTATAGTAGTGTATATTCTTTGTTTGAACTCCATGAAGGTACACTGATGTGGAATTCGAAATAATTTAGGAGATGGACCTTGGAAGCTTACATCTTGTTCAGTGTGTATAATTTGACCATTTGTAAAGACAATAACTAAGTAAGAATTTGTGAAATCTTGACTGTTGGTGATGTCAAAATTCTCAATCTGAAGATTGTTTAGAGAATGAGAATTGTAATGATAATTTTGTATTTCGTAGTTGTAGTTCATTTGTTGAAAGATGTAATGTATGATAATTATACACATATAATAGAAAAGGTGAACAAAAAATTTGGACAGTGTAAATTTATTATATGTAATTGAACAATTGAGATTCGTTATTCGTTTTTCTAAGCATTATTGATGTGTCACACTCGTTATCACAGTAATGAGAAAAGTGGTAAAAAAAATTCTACAATGATAAAGACTAAACATTATTGATGTGTCACACTCATTATTAGAGTGATGAGAAAAGTGGTCAAAAAGTTCTACAATGATAAAGATAGTGAAAGAACATTGTATAATGTGATAGTTGAGTAACGTCATTGTCATAATTTATAGAAGTATTTTTTGTAAGCTTGTTTTAAATTGATTATATTAGTTTAGAGTTTAGGTTGTTTGAGGCTAAGGTTTATGTTTAAATATACTTGATATATTAGACAGAACTTAGGTAAATAAAGAAGCTATCCATACATATTTAAAGGATGTACAAAGTACAAAATATTTCCAAGACATAAATAAGTATGAATAAATTAACTACAAATTAATTAATGACGTGAACCGATTCCATAAGGTGGTCTCCTAATTTGTCTCTTTGGTCGTCTCTGTGATTGTTCTGGTGGTGGTGGTTCTGTTGGCATATCACTTTCATTGTTGTCATCCTCATCTTTTGTGCTTTTAGTATTTGATTCTAATGGTCATAATTGTTGGTATGCTGATGGTGGTGTAGCAAATAAATTTGTTAGTATAGGGAACATTTGGAATGCCGAAACAACTTGTTGTCCTCCAATATGTAGTTGACTAGGGAAGGATTGTAGTTGACCCATAAAACCATAAGAATGTTGACTACTTTGACCAACATGTGGTTGGCTACATTGACCATATTGATGTGAAGTTTGACCAAATTCAAGAGGCATTGTTGGTTCATCATACTGCAAATAAAATTAGGGAATGAACAAATATATTATTGAAATGGAGTGAATGTTTTCTTGCCTCATCATTTGTGTATTTTTGTTGACGATTGTAAAATAAAATCTCTAACCTTTTTCCCTCACCTTTCATCTTTTTCAAGATCCAAACATGCCATTGTAAAACTCTCGAGGAGTATATTCTTTTAGACCGATTGAAATCTCGTTTTGGATAAGTTCTCCGTGCTCTATTCTTCTCCTTAAGGTTTGTACGGGGTTGCTATTTTGGGCATTGGGACCCCATGCATGTGTCTTCTTCTTCCTCCATGTAGTTTTATGCTAGATTGGGTACATAATGATGGGGTTAATTTGGTCTTTAGACACTCTTGAAGCATTTGGGAGTTTGATCAAGGAGAGAGACTACAAGTTTTTAGGAGTTATCTAAGGTAAGAAACCTAGTCTCTTGTGTGTTCTTCAGCTTGAAACTGTTATTAGAACTGTGAAATTTGGGGTTTTTGGGAATCTAAGAGTTTTGTGATTTCATGCCTCTTTTATGAGTAATTCTGTGTTGAAATGAAATTAATAGTGATTGTAATGGTATAATTGTTGTTTTTAGTCCTGGAATGTGTTTGGATGTGTGACTGTGTTGATGAAAATGGTATAGGTATGAGAATTGAAGCATTGTTTTAATTTATGGGATTGTATGAAAATTTGGGGCAAAAAGGGGGGAAATAGTGGGGAGATGATACTTTGAATTATTTGCCCATCATTTGATTAAAAATGTATATTTTAAACCATTTGGAAAGCCTTTAGATGTATAAAAATGAAGTTTGGGCCGAGTAAATCAAAGTTGTCTTTTTGCATAATGTGTCATTTGCATAAAATCTGTTGAGTGCACCCAAATTCATTGAGCAGATTTGGTTTTAGAGGTTAAGGGGTGTTAGCATTAGATGTTTAAGATTCATATGGTCTTCTGGAAGACATTAATCTTAATTGTGATGTGTAAATTTGGTTATGTGTAAAGCCTTAGGTAAACTCTTATACTTGGATGTGATTGTAATAAATATTTTGTACAATTTATTAAAATTATGCATGTTCTTTTGTATCATTAGGTTACACAGCTTATTTTGTTGTCTTTACTTATATACTATGATAATTTACTTTACATAAGAGCAAGTGTCAGGTCAGGATAAAATTCCTTAAAAGATGATAGCAAGATTAGAACTTATATAATAGAATTCTAATATTAATGAATCATTAAAATTTTTTATTTAACCTATTTTAAAAATATAATAGAATTAATATTCTAAAATATTAAGATATTATAAATAATTTTAATATAAACTAGTTTACATTAAATAAAAATGAAATTCATAAAAAAAAAAAAACTTTATACAATTTTATCATTGATATATATCCACTAGTAAAATTAAATTTGTTAAACAGATTATAGGCATAAACTTATAAATCCTTCAAATTCATTAACTCATCTAAATTAAACATCAATAATCAATATAATCTTCACAAATATTCCATCATAATACAAATATAATCTCAACTTATTTCTAAAATTTTACATTCAAAAATATTTTCACAAATTTTATTTCTCCCTATATTTATAGTCTCAATTTAACTTTACATATTAAAATTAGTTTATTTTACCTTAAAATACCTTTCTTCTAATGAAAATTTAAACTCTAAAAAAAATATAAAAGATATTCCAGAATCTTTTATGTTGCTCCAAAGGAGATTAACACAGTAAACAAACATATTACAACCAACTTATATTATCAAAAATTTATATTTTTCTTTTAATCACAGAGTTAAATAATTATAGAGATAGGAAAGAGAAGGACTTGAAATTCAAGAAAAGAAAAAAAGTAATTAACTTATTCCTAACAAAATTCTTCTTATCAACCTAAATGTGTTAGAGTAAATTCTAGTTTCCAAAATTCGAAGAGAGAACAAAAACTTTATAATCTCTAATGAAAAATTGAAGAGAAATTAGAGATGAATAAAAAGATTTAAGTTTTATATAAATGATTGGATTTATAGAGATAAGAATTAAATTGTTTATTCTTTTATTTATAACTTAAAAAATTTAACTTAAAATACAATTATAATTTTTTATTAACTCTAAACTCTTTCATTTAATATTTATTAAAAATAAATCTTAGAATTTCAAAAAACTAAATTAGTATAAAATAACATTTAATTCGATTTAAAATTAAAAATGAAATTATAATTATAAAAAAAATTATTTAAAAAGGTAATAGGGTTAGTTATAGCTTAAATAAATAGAATATAATAAAAGAATTGATAATATATAATAATAATGTATGCCATTTATTTTAAATTTGAATTATTATAATTTCAAATGAAACAAAATTAAAATTTGAAAATAATAATGGTCTTCCTTTGCCTAAGGACTACAAGAACAAAAAAAATGACATTTTGGATGTATTTAGATATTATCATGTTTTGAGAGAAAATAACAAAATAAAAAAGTCAATTAACTTAGACTAGAAAACTGAGAACTGACGAGAATATTCAAATTTATAATATTATTTCAGTTTAAAAAGGAAAAACAAAAAACAAAAAATTTGTCACATCACCCATTATTGATGAACGCACTAACAAAATGAATCACGAATCCACTTGTTGACATAATCTTAAGGTAGGATCATTCAGTTCACACGTTGCAGAGTTCCATGTATAGTGCTTCCGAAAGTCAAGAGGGGTTTGAATACATCGACCATGCAGTGCCACAGCACGGTCTCCTTCATTTTATGGTCCCTCGTTCTTCTTGTCAGTCTCTGCTTAGAAGAATATTTTATGGTTAGTAAGAATTCAATGAACACTGCTAGAGAAACAATTTTTTACGACACTTTATTATATTCATTATTTAATAACCCTTTTAAATAAAAAATACGATGAGTGAAACATATAATATTTTATCTATAACACAACTATTTTAAGATAAAATACTTTTTCTTTTAATTATTTCTCATAAGAAATAATTTGAAGAAATCACTTTTTAAATCGATTTTTTCTATGATAAAATTATCTATTTTTTTTTAAATCGATTATCAAAAGAACTATTTTAAAAAATAATTTATAAATTAATTGTTTTAAGAATATTTTTAAAAATTATATTTTTAATTGATCTAAAATTAATGTAATTTTTTTTTATTATGATTAAAGATCTTACATTATATAAAAATAAAATTAAATTAAAATATATTAATAAATACAAATATAAAAATAATTAAAAGAGTTTCAACGTAATACGAGAAATATGTATTAAAATTTTTATTATTAAACTTATGGAATAATTTGTTATTGAATTATTTGCTATCGAAATATTTTATTTTATTAAAATAATTTTATAAAGATAAATTAAATTTAAAATTCATTTATTTTTTTAAAATTGATGTCAAAATAAAAAAGTTGTCTATTTAACGAAAATATTTGCTAGGAACGATATGAAATTGGCTAGGAAATAAAAAGTCAAGATGATAATGAAGTACCATGGTTCTCTCGGATATGCATGTTGAGCACATGTTTATGATTTGTTAAGATAAGATCTTATAGGTATTAAAATAATTATATAATTAAGTTTTAATATTAATAAATAAAAATAATTTTTTAATTTTATTAATATTTAATATAAACTTTCTAGTTAATTTGATGTTTTATTTTTTTAATATAAAATTATATTATATATATTATAAAATTATTACAAGATAAATTTATTCAAACTTATTCAAATAACTCTTAGATATTTTATTCAGATGTTCGTTCAAACTTACGTGTGTTTTTCAAATACAATAGAAAATGTTCATTTTTAAAGAGGACGTTTAGGTATCAATGCATTACAAATAAAAAAATTTTAAAAGATACTTGTTTTGTGTAAAAAAAAATCAACACAACAAAATTGTCTAAGATTAACAACTAGTTTCGAGATTATTATAAATTAAACATATCTTTACGTAAAATTATAAAAAATATTTATTGTAAATTATTTTATATTTAAAATTTTTATTAATTTATTTTAATGGATTTGAGATCAAAACAATAAAATTTAATATTAAAAGTATATTAAAATACAAGAATAACATATTTTTAAAAATAAACATGTGCTAAAGTCGAAAATATCCTACCATGTTGATTGAAATACGAGACTAATAATTTATATTCAGAAAATAATATAATTAGAGAATGGTAGATGAAGACAACACATACACAATACAAATATATCTAAAACGAACTAAAAAACAAATCTAACACGTTAATTGAAGAAAGGTATGAACTGACAAATAAATTATATTCAAAATAAAATATTTATAGAATGATAAATTAAGACAAGACAGAGAATATAGATAGGAACATCAGAGAAAACAATCAATTTATTATATTTTATTACTTTTTTATTGGATAATTTACTAGTATGAGTTCGATATCAATATCCGAATGAGTAAAATATATAATTAGGTAAAGTCCTTTTTAAAATAATCATTATAAAAACCAACTTTTAATATTAGAAGGAAAGTTTATAGATAAAAAAACATCAGAGAATCTAATTTTAGAAATAAATATATTAATATTTAAGTATTATATTTATATTTTAAGATATATAAAACTTTCATTGTAAAAAATTCTCCCTCCAGATTTTACTCCATATTTTACTTTATAACATCCAATAAAAATAAAGCTTGTTCTCTAATAAATTATTTATCTGATCTTAAAAAAATATCACAATTATTATAAATTTCTCCTTTATCCTAAACGAAACAAGTAATATTTATGTATTTTATCTTTCTCACAATCTTTTATCGTTTTAACTTTCTCTTGAATTTATTACAACATTTAATTTTATTTTGTTCTTATTATTTCAAACGATTGATAATAATATTATTATAAAAAAATAAATTCTCAAAAATTTGTTTATTTCATTTATTATTTTAAATAATTATTACTATTTTAGTTTTATATTACTTAAAAAAAATTATACTATTTTATGATTAATAATTATTATATTTTGTGGTAGGCATAAAACTGCAACATTTTATTAAAAAAAATTCACATCAGCGTAAAAAAGGAAATTTATTTAATTTTTAGTAGATTTTAATTTGACATGTTTTAAGTGAATAAAGTTCAATTTAAGAGATTTGACCTTAAACTTATTTCAAATTAATAGATTTTGCATTTTTCCAAAATTATTATTTGAATCCAAAGATGGATTTATTTGTGTAAAAAAATTTACAGACCAAACATAAACATTGAAAGAATTATTTATTTCACAAACAAAATTTATTGAACCGACTGAAAACCGCAGGTTCAGAAAACAGATAGAAGCAATCCACAGACCAATCCTCACGCATTGAATATATGAATATGAATAAATGGAGGAGATCTGAGTTTATGGTCTCTTGCTTTTGTCTTTGGGCTTGATAATTAAACATGCTTTGTTTGATTGTTAATTTGTAATATAATAATGTTAGATGTCTAGTCGTCATACTCATTAGACAAGACACGGATCCTTAATATAATTATTTCATATACTCCTTCCATTTATTTCATATACTTCTTTCATCTTATTATTACCATCGATATTTTATTAATTCGAATATAAAATTAAATATTTATACGATAAAATAGTTGAAATAAGACATATGAAAATAAGACTAAATATTATAGAATAAAATAATTATGAGATAAAGATATACGAACATAAGATTAAATATGTATGGGTGAAAGATAATATAATAAATTCATCAACCTTAATAGAATAGACTCTTTACCCACTAGGCCCAAAATTACTAGGTTAATGCCAGATCGAGATATATTCAGTAAGTACATAAAAAAAGCGAACCTAAATTCTTAAGGCCCAATGATAATAACTTCTTATTATTATGAAGAGATTTATAAGAACGTTAAAATAATTAGGAAGATTCCTAACAGAACACCAAAATAAATAAAAGATATGAAAAAATTTTACAAATAAAAGCTTATAAAAATCATAAGGTATTATAAGTAGACATACTCGACATGTATGAATTCACTGATCTCTTATTCTTATATATAATACTTGCATACAATGATATATTAACTTGAGTATCAGAATGCAAATACACGTCTCCCTTATACGGCCACTAATAAAGTTATTGGCCGATGTATAACCGACCAACAAGAATAAAAAAAATATTTAATTAGAGCGAAAGAGAAAAGGTACTCGACCTTATAAATACTATAATAATAAAAATAAACTTTAAATCTAATTTAATCTTATAAAATTAACTTATAAAATAATATACCATCTTATATATATTAATTTATTATAATTTATTGATCTAGAATATATATATATATATATATATATATATTTATGACAATTTTTATTTTACTGTTTGTTGTATATTGTTATTATTAGAAAAATATGGTGGTTGAAGATGATCCAGCTGTTGGAAAGAATCTAAGGGCATCCATCCATGTGTGGGTGGAGAAGTGGGGACTCTCGTGTTCACGGACATCACTGTTTAAATTGGCCTCTTCTGTCACACTCTCCTTCCTCTCTACTGTCCCTATTTGGAAATATAAGCTCTCCTTTCACACTCTTTTATATTCACTTTCCAATCATTCCTCTTCATTTTACGTAAGACACGACGTCATCACAATTTTCATTTTCTTTTCTCATTTTATAAAAATTTTAAATATATTTAACTCTGAACAAAAACAAAAGTAAAGAAAGTTCCAATGCATTTAAATTCATTTTCTTTAGTCCAAAATCAACATTAGTAAGACCAAAATAGACAAATGGAGTTATCATCCTTATCTTAACTCAGAAAAAAAAACTGTTTCTCTATCTGTAGCATTTAAAAATTAAAACAAAGAATATATAGAAGTTCAATACAAAATGAGCGTGTATTATTATTTCAAAATTAGACCTTTTATTAATTAATTAAGTGATTTTTATAACATACAATTATAATAGTGAAATAATTTTATATCATTACATAAGGAACGATATATTAAAAAAAACATAGGGACAAAAAAGTCAGTATGGTAATTGTAATAATTATAGATTATATTATTGTAAATATCATTTTTATTACCCTAAACAATTATCTCGTTTACTAAAAAAAAATGCTAGGACGGTTGAAATTATTTAATGTACTTTAATAAGTCTTTTTTAATTGAAATTCAGATTAGAAAACAAATAGTGATTAAAAATAGTGGCGTAATTATGATTATGAAATGGGAATTATATCCCTTAGACAAATCCCCTCTTGCTTGAACACATTTTTCTCTTTATTTATTTTGTCTCCATGAATTCAAACTTGGTAGCTAGTCACGGTCTAATCAAAAGCTTAAAATATGGGATTTGATTATAAATGGTTTATAATAAAGCAATAATGTTGATTGGGTATAAGAAAATGTTGCCTCTTGTTTACGTTATGGTAAATGTTTATTTATTTATTAAAATATATTCTGTATTTTTCTTAAATTTATCTTTATTTTTTATATGTTAAATTAATTAATTCCATTTTTCAAATTTTAAAAATATGAGATTTTAATTTTTTATATTTAATAATACTTTTTATTTTAACAGAATTTATACATTATAAAAAAAATTTATTATCTATGGAATATTTTCCACAAAATTTTTTTGTGAAAAAAAAATTAATTACCCATTGAATATTTCTCACAGATTTATTTTTATGAAAATTTTTTATAAATGTATTTGTGGGAAATTTTTTATAAATTTGTTTATGAAAAAATTTCTCATAGATTTGTTTGTGAAAAATTTCCATGGATTTGTTTGTGGGAAATTTCTCATGAATTTTTTGTGATTTTATGTGGAAAATTTCCTACTAGTTTTTTACCCACAAATTTTCCACAAATTTTCCACTACCACAAATTTGTAAGTAAAAGACTAGTAGGAAATTTCCTACAAAAAATCACAAAAAATCTATGGAAAATTTCCCACAAACAAATCCATGAAAAATTTTCTATAAACAAATCCATAAAAACTTTTTCATCAACAAATTTATAAAAAATTTCCCACAGATAAATTTATAAAAAATTTCTATAAAAATAAATTTGTGAAAAATATTTAATGGGTAATTAATTTTTTTTCTAAAAAAAAATTCCATGAAAAAAATTCCATAGATAATAATTTTTTTTAGTGATATAAATATTAAACACAATCATAATTATTTTTTATATTTAAATATAACATTTATTTGTTTATTATCTAAAGATTGATAAAAAATAAAATTTATATATTTTAAAAGTATAAAAATAAAAAATAAATTTTTAAAAAATACAGAAACTAAAAATATATATGAAAAAATGTATCTCAAATTCTTTTCATGGGTAAAATAGAAAGAAGAAAGGGAAAAAAACATAAAAGGGAACAATCCTCTTTAGTTTTCGCAGCATAATATAATAAGTTGTGATATAATAGTAATTTTAATAATAATAATTATATAATGATAATTATTATAATGAAAATAACTTAGTAATTAGTGATGTGATGAATGATTCTATTGTCTTCTAACTCAAGTTTTTCCTTGAAACATAAAATATATTACAGAAAAAATATAAAATTTTTTAATTTTTTTTAATTCTTATATTTTTAAATTTACCTTTTTACTTAAATTTAATATTTAATAATATTTTTTTTTTTACTTTAAGGAAATTTATAAAAGAACTAAATGTGATTTTTATTAAACTCGTATTTTTTTAATAGAGGATTCATGAATTAATTTTGAAATACAAATACCAAAACTAATTTTAACAAAAAATAAAAAATTATAAATATATTTAACTCTATATTATATTAATAAAATTAATTAAATGATAAAATAAAAGATGATATTTTATTTGAATAAGGAATTATAATTATTATATCTATTTTATGATAGTGAGTCTTGTTATTCACTTATTTAGACATACATAAATCCATAAACATTGAAAACAGATGCTGTATTGTACTAATGTAAAAAAAATTTTTATTTTTTTCTTTTATAGATTGATTGTTTTTTACTATTTAGATTATTTAGATATAAACATAGAATCAACTTATATATATATAAAAAATTCAAAGTATTCTAACAAACTACAAAAGTATAGCAAAATATTACAACTAATTGATACGCAAAAAAAATGTTCAATTTATTACAAGTAATTGAATTTAAATGAAAATAATTACTAAAAATAATAAAGTACAAAAAATCATACGAGAAGAGGAGTTGATACGATATTCCACAATTTGTTGTAGGAGTAATGTAATATTGGGTGCAATGGTATAATTGTAATTATCAAATTTGTGGTAAGAGATATCATATTTGATTACATAAGTCCAATTGTTTATTCTATGCGTTCACTCTTTGCATGGATTATATTTAGTAATCAATGTTATTATCGGAAATATTTAGTAATCAATTTTCTTAGTGAAAAAGTAAGAATATGGATTGATTAGAGTTTTTCAGGTGAAAGGTATCGAATTTTTTTATGTAACATATGGGGGCTTCGTTAAGGGATAAAAGGGAGGTTTTTAAGAAAACATTTTAATGTTTAAATTAATAATTGTATAATATAAGTAATTTGAATATTAGAGTGGAGTATTATCGGGTATTTTAATATATTATAGTAGAAATTTAAATTATTATTAAATATTTTAAATTAAAATATATAATATTTTATTTTAATATCTCAAATAGGTATATAAATCTCTTAAGTTTATAATCTTAAGTTATTTAAATAGGTGTATAAAGAAAAAGTTATTTAAGTAGGTGTATAAAGAAGGAATGAGTTTATGAATTTCTTTTAATATTAATCAAGTTTTTTTAAAGTAGTTTAAATAGCTATTAGGCCGGGTTAATTATCAGACGAATTTCTTTGTATAAAACTTTTATACTAGACTTGTTTAAGGGATTAAAGTTATATGATGAATTTATAACCATTATAATTAAATTTTTTAAATAGGGTGGTCTGAGCATAATAGGAGAGGAAGTAGGTTCTTTTTTATTATTGATCTAAACTAGTCTTGGATACTCATTAAGATAGACCACTATGTTTTCGAGTTTAAATCAAATTTGTTTGTCTTGACCTTTTATTAGGATTTTGGTATATGTGAGGTTAATAAGATCAATCTTATGGTTTTTAAGGCTTAGTTGATAATTGATAGAGTATATATATGAAGTATCCTATTGATGGTGAGGACTTCTTTATTTATGAATGTTTATTTCGAGAATTCAATATCCTTCTTCCTTTTTCTGATTTTGAGTGTCGTATGTTTATCGAGCTCAATGTGACTCCTAATCAATTACATCCAAATAGTTATGCCTTTCAAAAGCTTTTCAAATTTTGTATTTCCTTTACAATATTTACCTCGTGTAAATGTTTTTAAATATTTCTATCATTTTAAACACGGTGCTTCAGTCGGTTGAGTTTCCCTAATTAACTCACCATAGTGGTTTATTTACTGTATATACTCAATCGTTTTAAAATTTTTAAACTAAAATTTTCAAAGTTAAGTGTTCAAGCCAAGATCTAAGTAAGATCCAAAGTTTGTGGACTTAATTTGCTAGTTAGATATTCTAATTTATATGCTTCATTGTGGTAGGACTCAAGGACCTTATATGGTCCTTCCTAGTTAGGTGTGAGCTTACTATTAGTTCAATCTCATCGAGCTTCCTCTACCTTTCCCATACCAAGTCTCTTTTCTAGAAATTTTGTTCTTGTAATTGTGAATTATGTTTTCAAGTAGCTCTTAATTATGCTACTTTCACTTTTTTCTGGGCTGCTTCTTGGATTCCATTGATTAGTTCAAGTTCTATTTGTAATTCTTCATTGTTTTATTGTTCATCAAATACTTGTCTTCTGAATGACTCTTCACCGAGATCAACGGAAATCATGGTGTTGACTCCACAAGTGAGTTGGTAAGGTGTTTCATTAGTAGTTTATTGTAGTGTACAATGATATTCCAATAAAATAATAGGGATCTCATCGGCCTTGACACCTTTTGCATGTCCAAGCTTCTTTTTGAGGTCATTCAGTATAATCTTATTAGCTGCATCAGCTTGGCTAGTAGTTTGGGGGTGCTCAACCAAAAATACCCTATAGTTTATCTTGAGTTGTTGTAGGAATTATTCAAAACCTTTATAGATAAATTGTTTTTCATTGTTTGTTATTATTTTGTAAGGAAGATCATGTCGGCATATTATATTTTTTCATGTGAATTTTTAAACTTGTTGATTGGTAATACTTGTAGAAGGCTCTACTTCCATCCTTTTAGTGAAATAGTCAATAATTACAATAAAAAAATTTACTTGGACTTTTGTTATAGGGAATGCTTTGAGTATATCCATTCCCCATATTCAAAAGGTCAAGGTGATGATGTTATGTTATGCACTTCCTTAAAGGGCCGAACTCTTACCATTTTTTACATTTCAAAATGAATTCTTTGGTATCTTTTTTCAATTGTGGGCTAGTAATACCTACCTAAACCCTAAACCATATTTAAGTAACGATGTGGATAAACTTCGTTTAAATATTTTCCCATTACGTATGTTATTTTTCTACAAAAAAATTCATGACTTTTAAAGCATCGTTAGGTTCAATGTTGTGGGAATAGAATGATTATTGTCATCCAATTGGGTGTAGATGATTAACAATGGAGCACCTCGTCTTGGTTCCAACACAAAAAAAGATAATATTTCTTGAACAAATGTTCGATGTTGTCCCAATTTCTTAGTACTAGTTAGTTTGGATAATACATCAGTTCTATCATTTTGTTCTCAAGGAACATGTAAACTATCACTCTTTTGAAAGTGGTCGAGGAGGTCTTTAGTTATATGATAACATTTTTGTATTAGTGGTTCCTTGATTTGTAATTCTCTATTAACTTGGCTTGATACGAGCTTAGAGTCACCAAAGCATCTTAACTTCTTAACTCCTAATTCTCTAGCTAGATTTAGGCTGACTATTAACAACTCGTATTTAGCCGATGCAACAAATTCAAATATCAGTGGTTGTTCTATAATGATGTCATTTGTTCCTTTTAGAATGATTCCTGGTCTGCTTCCTTTCTTGTTAGATGATCCATCAACATTCAATTTGCATCAATCATGTTATTCACCGAGTTGTGGTAGTTTGACAAGAAAGTTTGTGAGGAATTGAACTTTCATCAGTCCTTGAATTTCGTATTGTAGTCCAAATTCAAACAACTCAATTAACCATGCTATCATGTGACCGACTAACTCGGGCTTTTAGAGTTGTAATTGTAATTGAGACGTGGGCGGTTGCATGCCTTAATACCATTTGGGGGCAGACTCAAACATTCTAAATAAGGAGAAAAAGTAAGCTGAGAACCAAGAATACCTTTGACAAACTAGGAACCCCTCCTCATACAAACAAATCGAGAACTCCACGACAAGATCATATACAGTCATTTCAGTTCTACGACCTTTACGACTTGGGAGGTTTGTGTACTGGATTTTTCCTAGCTAAGATCCTCATAGACTGAAATGTCCTCGACCCGAATTTTAAGATAATGAGTAAATAATAGATCCACCATATCAAGACCAAATCTCTTATATTAAATATCTATCTCAAATCCTCGTTAAAAGATACATGATCTCAGTAGATCCCACAATATCAGCTCTGGAGATCTCACAATATTAGGTCTGAATCTGTTATAATTAAAGATTTGTCCCTAAACCCAAAGATGATGCCTATACTGTATACTAATTTGAGCATTGAAATGTAAATACAGGTACCTTAACGTTGTTCAAAAGGAGATTAGGAGCAGCTGAGAATGAATTAGGAAAGAACAGTCTTGAGGTATTCTATGTGTGTAAGTACAAGAGCATTTGTTTTATAGGATAGTCTACTTAAATTATTATTTAGAAACTTTGAAAATAAGGTTGAAGTCGTTTAGTCGAGATTATTAAAGTAAGGATTAGCTTTTCAATGACTATATATCATCTTTCTACAAATAAGGATTTTGCTTGTGAAGTATACTTAATTTTGTTTGTTATCCTTAATATGCATGAGGACTAGTTTATAGCAGACTTTGCAACTACTAAATATATTAGTAATATTTAGTTTGGTCAAGGACCAATTAACACAGGTAGGTAGGGTATATATTGTTTTATGAGTTTAAACATTTTTTTACATCCATTTAAATTTCTTTGATACTTTTAATAATTTGAAGAAAATTTTACTTTTTTGATTAATTTTGGTAAAAATTGTGCTAAGAAAATCAACTTGTCACTTAGTCGTTGTATTTCTTTAATATTTTGAGGACTTAATGTCATAAGTATTACTTAATATTTATCAGAGTTTTCTTCCATTCACCTTTGAGTGATCATGAAGTTGAAAATTTTTCTTTCACCAACTCCAAAACATATTTCTCAAAATTAAGTTGTATATTATATAGTTAAACTTTGGCAAAAACTAGTTTAAAATGTTTGAATAAGATATTTATAAATTAATTTTAATCTCAACTCCTAAATGATATGAAATTTATAGAGTATTTAATTATACAACAAAATAAAATAAAAAATAATAATCATATTACAAACTAAGTCACAAAATATTTATCAAATTACACACTAAAAGATAGAAAAAAAAGTTAAGTCAAATTACATAATAACTTTAAATCACGAAACAAATTTTAGATATTATAATAACATAAAAAAAACAAATAAATAAAACTTTTAATAATAATATAAAACAATTCTAAAAAATATAAAATATAACTAAATATAAATACAATAAAAATATAAAAAATTATTTTAACTCATAATTATATAATATTCTAAAAATCTCATATTATATATAGATATATATGGAAAGAAAGACACAACAGAAGACAATACCCGCACATATAACAAGGTAACAACACACTACAAAACACTGTCACTAACACACGCAGTGAGGACAGAAGAATGGAGATAGAGAAGTGCGCTAAGGGCAGTGAGGAAATGGGCGGTGACCGAGAAAAGAAGGAGAAGCAGCGTCGACGAGGTGGCATCAGAACATTACCTTTCATCCTTGGTCAGTTACTCACTCATACTTCATCTTCATCATTCTTATCTTATTATTATTATTATTATTTCCTTCAAAATTTAATTAATTTCTATCGTTTTACTTAACTTTAACTTCTTCAAGATTCATTTCTCACAATCTTCATCATCCTTCTCATTCATTTTTTTTCTGTTTTTTTTTACTTGGTTTACTCAAAATCAAATTTGCTAAAGAGAAATATGAAGAAGAATGAAAGAGAAATATGAAGAAAAATGAACGTAAGAGAATATTGTCTAGTTGATGTTAGTTTCATTTAACAGTAAAAAAAAGGAGTAGTTTTCACGAGGATTTTTTTTTTTTTTTTTTCAAACACTATGATTTTTTTACTGAACACAGGAAATGAAACAGTTTCCACATGCAAATGTTCCGCAACTTTTAACTTATTCATGTTATATATAAGCTTTGATCTTATACTATTTTATTTTACATAAAACAAGTTAATTTAATTATTTAATGATATTCATTCTTTTAGGAAACCCGAGATATTCCTTTGTCAAAGCTAATGACTAATATTTCGAAATATTGAAATTTATTTTTAACATATAGTGATGAGATTAATGATATTCAATTTACTAATTTTTCGTATAATTTTTAAAAATGTTCTTAAGATTATTGAGAACTCATTTTTTTAATCTCAATTTACCTAATTAATTAATATATATCTACTTAAGGACAATTTTGTGAAGAATAGTTAATTTGGTAAACAGTTTGTAAGAAATGTTATAAAAATGAACAAGGCATGTATTCCAACAACAACATGTAACAACAGTCAAAAGTAATATATTAAAAAAAAATTAAGAATTAAATATATTTTAAATTTTATTTTTATTTTTATATTTTTAATGGAATGAATTTAATTTTCAAAATTTTATCAATTTTATGATAATAAATAAATATTACTAAATATTAGTTTTAAAATAATATTATTAAAATTATATTTAATTTTTTTAATAATTTTTTTAAATGAAAAAATTATTATTAAATATTAAATTTAGTAAAAAAAATGAATTTATATATTTTTAAAAATTGAAGGAATGAATTCCTAGTGTTTAAAAAATATATTTTAAGAATATTAGTGAGAATAAATTTTTTACTTAATTAGGTTAATTGTCTCAAAATTTGTATTATTTTAAAAAATAAAAAAAATTATAATATCATTATTTATTTATGTCTCACTTTACATTTTAGTCAAAGAAAACCATTTTATCATAATGACTTATGCAATTAATATTTTATAAGACATCACATTATTTCAAAAGAATGATTTATAAATTAAAAATCACATGAAAAATATATTGATATAATTAAACAAGTGAAAAATTAAGTTTTCACTCTTTCTTTCGGATTCAAAGCATTTTCTTAACTTTTTCAGGAAGAGATTTATTAGATAAACAGTAATTTTTCATCTAATAAACAACAACTTTATTTTAATTTCTTTTTTTTTTTTTTCGTAAAGAGACTTATTAAATACAAAATTACGATATCCACCCAGGATTAACTCAGACAATATCATAATTTCGGTAACTAACAAAAATTTGACGTAAAAAAAAAAATATATATATATATATATAACACATTATTAAAAAATATATATAACTAAATTACTCACTCACATAATTTTTTTTTTAAAATAATTTGTCAGTCTAATTATAATATTCTATTTTAAAAAAATAATATAATATATATATATATATTCATTTAATTATTTAATTAAATAAAACATTTAATTGGATTTAAAAAATAAAATAAAAATAAAATTAGATGAAAAAATATCGCGAAATTATTAATATTTTAATAAAGATAATATAGGGTTATTAGATATTTAAAAGGATAATGTGAACATGTTAATATTTTAAAGATATTATTAGTTGAGTTTAATTTTAAAAATCCAATTTTATCTATATAAATATATGTTAAACTCTTTATTTTTTATTCTAAATTTTTTCTAAAATTTGGAGATGAATCTTAAAGGAGATTACTAAAGACGACACGTGAGGAGTTGAGAATGTAACATCTAAGACATCACATTCATTCGAGATAAGAGATGTATAATATATCTGAATGAGAATTTTGGATAGAGAAGTAACTAAGTCTCAATATGAGTTTGTTTGTTTTGAGGTAACCATAAACCCTCAATGGATGAATTATTGTGTTTTTAGTTTATTATAAACTTTATATCATGTTTAGGAAAAGTTATAATCATTAAGTGTTTAGGGTTGAATTTATCATTAAGATATCTAAGAATATATTATATGTAAGTTATAATTCTATTTTGGCAGATTTTTTTTGTTATAAATTTGGGAAAGAGATCTTCATTTTATAACCCTAGATGTTAGCTAATCAATAACATTAATTTCTGATTAAAGTTTATACGGTTAGGATATTTCAGTGAATTTTTTATAAATTAATTTTGCACATGATTCATCTCTCTTTCTTATAAATTTACCTAATGTATTGGTTTATATAATTTATTGTTGTTGTTATAATAAATAATATTACTCATAATAAAATATTTCTTTACTTGTGTAAATTTTTATTTAGGATATGTAAATTCTTTTACATGTTATCTTCTACATTATTAATTAAAAAATATTTGTGCAGTCTCAAAAATCAAGTGTTCTTAATACAAATTTGATACAAATGGTGCAGCAAATGAATTGTGTGACAGATTTGCAAGTGCTGGTTTTCATGGTAACTTGATAAGTTACTTGACCCAAGAGCTGAACATGCCATTGGTATCTGCCTCAAACACATTGACAAACTTTGGAGGAACATCAAGCTTCACCCCTCTCATTGGGGCTATTATAGCAGATTCCTTTGCTGGACGCTTTTGGACCATTACTGTTGCTACTCTCATTTATGAATTGGTATCTTACCCTTTCCTTTCCACTATAATCTAATATAATCAACTCTCATTTCATGTCTAATCCTCAACTTTCCCATATTTATACTACCTAACATATATTACTTATTTTAAACATTTTATATTTGATGTATTTTTCTTAAATTATTACAATTCATTATCTGCTGCTGACATAAAAACATCCCTTTCCATGTTTTCAGATCTAACCCATAAATCTTTCTCCAACCATTTCTATTACGTTTTATTTGATACCTCCAAATCAAAGACCATTTAATCTGTCATTCTAATTCAACTTCTTTACCTTAAAATAATAAAATAAAGCATTAAGATGAATCACATTTTCTTTCTGTAATGTATTCAGATTTTCAAACTCTCAAACTTGAAACATCACCACAGTTTCAGTTAGATAAAGTTTCAAATTCAAACAAGTGATTTCAATTACAAGCATTTTCCATTTTTGTACACCCTACCAAATAATTTTTGTCAACTATTCTGCCTGACACAGGGATTGATTAGCATCACTGTATCAGCTATACTGCCACAGTTTCGACCTCCACCGTGTCCTACACAAGTGAACTGCCAAGAAGCCACATCCTCACAACTGTGGATACTCTACATCTCCCTCCTTCTCACATCTGTTGGATCTGGTGGCATTAGACCTTGTGTTGTCCCTTTTTCAGCAGACCAATTTGACATGAGCAAAAGTGGTGTGGCATCAAGGAAATGGAACCTTTTCAATTGGTACTTTTTCAGCATGGGATTCGCTTCTTTAAGTGCTTTGACAATTGTGGTTTACATTCAAGACAATATGGGATGGGGTTGGGGCCTTGGAATTCCAACCATTGCCATGTTGATATCCATCCTTGCCTTTGTGTTGGGCGCACCACTCTATAAGACTGTCAAACCAGAAGGAAGCCCCTTGGTTCGTTTAGCCCAAGTAATCGTAGCAGCTGTAAAGAAAAGGAAGGAGGCTTTACCACAAGATCACAAGATTTTGTACAACAATTGGGAACTTGATGCTCCTCTTGCTTTGGAAGGGAGACTTCTACACTCTGATCAATATAAGTGAGTTAGATATTTTCCTCTTTTGATTCAAAATAAATACTTGAAACATAAATTATGGTGTGGTTGGCTATTCTTGGCTTTGCCTTCTAAGTGTTGGGAAAATCCGATGTTGACTAAAAATGAGACCGAATTATAATATATAAGTGAGGTGTAAATCTCACCTTCTGAATCGGTTTTAGGATGAGTTAGGCCCATAATCATTTTCTACATGCTATCAGAGTCAGGTTAATAAGATTGTTAGGCCTAGATTCGACCACTTGTTTAATATATTGAACTTTAATTGACAAGTTGTTGGGCCTAAATTGGGTCACCTATTAATAGATTATGATCCCTTTCTACATTATTTGAGGAGCCCTGATTATTAACAGAGTTATTAACGGGCCGCTATGTAGAGCCTTGATTGTTAGCAGGGTTGTTAGATCTAAATTGGGTCACCTGTTAACGGGTCACACGTGAGGGAATGGTGACTTAGACCCATAATCACTTTCTACATTACATTAAATTAAAAGATTTAAGATTTATTTAAACACCAACTTCAAATATTGATAGCCTTTAATAATCAACTATGTTCCACCCTCCATCGATCCTTCACTTTTTGTATTTATATGTTATACGAGCTAATGAACAACTTTACATTGATTGCATGAACTACTAAAATTGACGTGAGACTTCACTAACCCCAATATTTGATAGCACACACATAGTTCAGTGTAAATTTGCACGTGCACACTTTGGATTATTTAACAAGATAATACCCTATGCAAATGTTCATGTAAATATGTTTTTACGTTATCATCTAATCACAAATTGAAATATTTAAAACAATTTTATTTTTTATACTAATTAACTTAAAAGTAATAATTAGTGTTGTTTCTGATATTAACTATGTAAAAGCTGTTATCCTAATTGCAAGCAGAAATTAAACTCTGAACTACTCGGTGTATTCGTAAAAATTAAACTCTTAGTTAACTACTCAGTGTATTTGCAGATGGTTGGACAAGGCTGCAATTGTCACAGAGGAAGAGGCCAGAGATCCATCTGCAACACCAAACTTATGGAAACTAGCCACTGTCCACAGAGTTGAGGAGCTAAAATCTATCATTAGAATGCTTCCAATTTGGGCATCAGGAATCTTGCTCATAATGTCTTCATCACATCTACACAGCTTTGTAATTCAACAAGCTCGCACAATGGACCGTCACCTTTCTCCCTCTTTCCAAATTTCCCCAGCCAGTATGTCCATTTTCAGTGTGCTAACCATGATGTCAGGCGTTGTTCTATACGAACGGCTTTTTGTTCCCCTTGCCCGTAGGTTCACAGGGAACCCTTCTGGAATCACTTGCCTACAAAGAATGGGAATAGGCTTCATAATTAACATCATAGCCACTGTGGTTTCTGCACTGATTGAAATGAAAAGGAAATCAGTTGCTGCCAAATACCACTTGTTGGATGATCCAAAAGCCATTATTCCTATAAGTGTGTTCTGGTTGGTACCTCAGTATTGTCTGCATGGGGTGGCAGAAATTTTCATGTCTGTTGGGCATTTGGAATTTCTCTTTGAGCAGTCACCTGAAAGCATGAGAAGCAGTGCTACAGCTCTGTATTGCATAACCTCAGCCATTGGGAACTACTTAGGTACATTACTGGTGTCATTGGTGCATAAGTATACTGGCAATGAGAGGAACTGGCTTCCAGATAGGAACCTCAATAGGGGTGGATTGGACTACTATTACTTTCTTGTTAGTGGGATTCAAGTTGTAAATCTTATTTATTATTTGATATGTGCTTCGTTTTACACTTACAAGCCTGTGGAAGAAATTAGTGAAAGGAACAAGGAAGAAGATTTGGAACAAGCCAATGAACATATCTCATCTGACAATTTAAAAGATGGTAGGGAAGAAGAGAAGAAAGGATTTACAAAAGATGGTTTTTAGCAGTTGAACTCTATGTTATTTTCCTCGTCAAATGACAAATGTAAGCATAGACTGCAACATGTCTTATGTTTTATGTGTAGTTGTACTTCTATTATCATCTAACTTCAAGGCACTGTTTTCTTCAAATATTTAAAAACGTTAACAAAATTTGATCGTATAATATATTGTGAGATGAGTCACCAAGGTTCCAATAAACAACCTCTTAAAATCTCATTCCCAAAGGTGGTACTATAACCTTCAAATTAAGATGTAGAACAAGAGATGTTGCCTATGAATTTAGTAACAGTAAGGGCTGAGTTTGAAATCTGAACTAAACCATAAAAAATCGTAATATTATGACTATAGAAACAAGGTTTGTTTGAAAATCTAGAAATTTTTTAAAGTCTTTTGGATTCTTAATTTTGGATTCCTAATTTATGTAAGTACTCTTAATGTTGATAGATCTAAAATTGATCAAAGAACTTCTAAATATATTTTCTTGGATATAAATCTGTTTTACAAAAGGTATATCATTTACAATCTTCACTTTAAATCCTTTTGTATTTCTACAAATGTTATTATTTTTCATGAACGTATATTTCCATATTTCTAACATTCTTCTGATTTTGAAAATTTTAATATGTTTCCTAGTATCAATTCTTCTGAATTTTCTAATTATGATTTTTTTTTGTCTCACCTTCTCTTCCTATCCATGATGTGCCTAGTACTAATGTTATTATTGATATTGATATTGTTCAAAACACTATTGTTCCAACTAGAGTCTCTTCTAAAATTAAAAATAAACATGCTTATCTTAATCAGTACTATTTGATACTACTTATGCGTCCCAATCAAAACATTCTACCCCTTACCTTATGCATTCTTTTGTTTCCTATGACAAATGTTCTATTGATCATGTTTCTTTTTGTCATTCTATTTCTACACATATTGAGCCTACCTCCTTCGAAGAAGTCTGTTCTCAAGATTGTTGGCAAAAGGCAATGGCAAGTGAGTTTCAGGCTTTGGACAAGAATCGGACTTGGTGTTTGGTTAATCCTCCTCCTGGCAAAAAGATTGTTGGATGCAGATGGGTGTACAAAATTAAATACAAATCTGATGGCTCTATTGAAAGGTACAAGGCAAGACTTGTTGCTAAAGGGTTCACACAAACAGAGGGGGTTAACTACTTTGAAACTTTCTCTCCTGTTATCAAGCTCACTATAGTTCGTGTTTTATTAGTTGTTACTGGTGCAAACAACTAGTTTCTATACCAGTTCGATGTTGACAATGCTTTCCTCCATGGCGATTTGAGTGAAGATGTTTATATGAAACCTCCTCCTAGCCTCACTCTTCCTCATTCTAAAATGGTTTACAAGCATCAAAAGTTTCTCTATGGTCTCAAGCAGGCTAGTAGAAATTGGAATCAGAAACTGACATCTAAGTTACTTTTCTTGGGTTATACACAAAGTTTTGCTGATCATTCTTTGTTCATCAAACTTTAAGGTACTACTATCACAATTCTCTTAATAATGATATTGTCCTTAGTGGTAATAGCCTTTCTAAGATTCAGTTTGTCAAGAGCTATCTTCACTCAAAATTTCATATCAAGGATCTTGGGCCTCTTAAGTTCTTTCTTGGTCTAGAGGTTGCAAGGTCTAGGTCTGGTCTAGTTTTGAATCAAAGGAAATACTGCCTTGAGTTGTTTTCTGAAGCTGGTATGTTAGGATGCAAACCAACCCCCAATCCTGTTGATCCTTCTGTCAAATTACATACAGATCAAGGTTCTCTTCTTCCAGATCCTTCTTCTTATAGGAGACTTATTGGTAGGTTGTTCTACATCACTCATACAAGGCCAAATATAAGCTTTGTTGTTCAACAACTTAGCTAGTTTATTTCTACACCTAGAGTATCAATCATAATAAAAACTAATTATTATATTACAATAATCAGCTTTTATTATCATAATTAGCCAGATTGTGTATATCTGTTTTTCCTTTATTTAGGCTAATTGTTAGTGTTAAATTAGTGGAATTTATGTTATTAATTTATATATTTATACTACTGTAACTCAATCACAAATATCAATAAAAATTCATTTTCCTATATGGTATCAGCCTAATACGATCCTTTTCTTTTTTTTTTGTTTTTTTTTTCCAACACAGGACGCCGCTCCTTCCTTTCTTTTTGCCTCTCATGGCCAACGACAACTCCTCCTCTATTAGCAATCCTCATGAGCCATCAAAACCCTTCATTTGCATCACCCTCAGCAGTGTAACCAAGCTTCTTCCCTCCAATTACCTCACCTGGAAACTCCAAGTTGAAGCTCTCCTTGATGGCTATGATCTTCTTAAATATCCAGATGGATCCTTTCCTGCACCGGCGACGACGATGACAACTCTGAATCCTGCTTATCAAACCTGGCGTCGACAGGACTGCCTAATATACGGTGCTCTCCTCACCACACTTTCCTCTGAAGTAGCATCCCTGGTGTCTCAAACAAAGACATCACATGATCTCTGGACTCTTCTCCAACGCACCTATGCCAAAGCATCTTGCAGCCACCTCAAGCAGTTAAAGGAGCATCTCCACACGGCGTCCAAAGGCACCCAATCCATCACCACCTACATGCACTCTCTGAAGCAAACTACAGATCTCCTTGCATCACTTGGCTCTTCTGTCCGTTGAAGACATGACTGACCATGTCTTGCGTGGTTTCGATGATAGCTACAGAGCTGTCATTGACGGTGTCAATGCAAGGGACACTGTCATTCTTTTTTATGACCTTCTCGAGAAGCTTCTCATTCACGAACTTTCCCTTGTTGCTGCTCAATGGCAGGTTCCTGCTCCCATGACAGCCTTGAATGCACAGGCTCGACCCAACCATTCTGACAAAACTTGGTCTGGCAATCGCAAACCGTTTCTTGGTCACTATCAGTGGTGTAATGTCAAGGGTCATGTTCTGTCTCAGTGTCACACCTTCAAGCAACAGCACCCTGGTGTCCTGACGCCTCCTCGTTACTCTGGACAGGTTCAGGTCCATACTGCAACTACTGACAAATCTCAACCTAATTTTCTGATTGATAGTGGAGTGACACATCACGTCACCAATGATCTTGCCAATCTAGCGCTTCATTACCCATACACGAGTCCAGACTCACTGTTTATAGGTAACGGTTCAGATTTAAACATCTCTCATTCTAGAACACTTTTACTTAATGATTTATCCCTCTCCAATACTTTGTGTGTTCCTTCCATGCAACAAAACATTCTTTCTGTCTCTCAACTTACCAAACAAACTAACTCTGCTTTTGTTTTCTTGCCAAACTCTTTTCATGTGAAGAACTTGCAGACAGGTCAAATAACCTATAAAGACTCATGTGTGGATGGACTCTATCTCTGGCTAGCCAACTCCCTGTCTGTCCCCGTCTGTCCACTCTGTCTACACAGACTCCTCTGCTTCATGGTACCATAGACTTGGGCATCCCTCCTCTTCTATCTTCACATTTATTCAGAAGAATTTTTCTTTGGGTTCAAATAAATTCCAACAATCAGATTGTCACTTATGTCAAATTAGCAAAAGTCATAAACTTCCTTTCCATGAATTCACTCTTAAATCATCTTATCCTTTGGAAATAATTTTCTCTGATGTATGGACTTCCCTTATTCTATCAATTTATGGTCTTCGCTACTATTGCATATTTCTTGATCATTTTACTCGCTATATTTGGTTGTATCCGATAAAATGCAAATCTGATGTGAAAACTCTGTTTCCCAAATTTAAATCGCTTGTTGAAAATTTCTTTAATCACACCATCAAAATTTTTTACATAGATAATGGTGGCGAATATATTGGTCTTCGTCCTTTTTTAAACGCTCATGGCATAAGTCATCACACCACCCCACCTCACACCTGAACATAATGAAATTTCTGAACGCCGAAATCGGCACATTGCTGAAACTGGTCTTTCTCTTCTTCATCACTCGGGTTTGTCTCTCACATATAGGCCTTACGCCATGACAATAGCCGCCTATCTCATCAATCGGCTCCCAACACCAATTCTTTCGTACCAGTCACCCTATTCCAAATTACTCAAAATTAGCCTGGATTATCATAAGTTAAAGTGTTTTGGTTGTTTGTGTTTTCTCTGGATTAAACCATATGCTAACCATAAACTTGCACCAAAGTCTACTATGTGTGTTTTTGTAGGTTACTCGGTTGATCAACATGCATACTTGTGTCTCGATCCAGCTACTGGAAAGATCTACACCTCTCGTCATGTCAAGTTCGTTGAATCTGAATTCCCGTACAACTCTCTAGTACCTCAAGCCAGTCCGAGTGTAGAGCAACAACAAGGCCCACTTCAGCTCTCCATACTTCATCCCATAAACCAACCCATGGTTAGTCCCACTCTAAACCCACTAGCCCCCCCCTCCACTAGCCACTCCGAGTTCCCTCACTCACCTCCATCCTCAACACCATCCCCACAATGTTCTGTGCCACCATCTCAACTTGCTGTCAACCCTCAAAGGAGACCCCAATCTGATGAGGGTGGCATCATCACCCGGTCTAAAAATAACATTGTCAAGCCCCTCAAGAAGCTTAACCTCCATGTCCAACCCTCTCTTCCACTCGAACCCAGCACCATCACCCAAGCTCTTCGCGACCCTGATTGGCGCTCAGCTATGCAAGCTAAGTTTGACGCCTTACACCGCAACAACACTTGGGAACCTGTTAGTCGGTCCTCTGCTCCAAATTTGGTTGGCTGCAAATGGGTTTTTCGAATCAAATGACACCCAGATGACTCGATTGATCGATACAAGGTTCGACTAGTTGCCAAAGGTTTTTACCAACGCCCTGGTTGGGACTATACAGAGACATTCAGTCCGGTTGTTAAACCAGTCACCATTCGCATTGTCCTGACACCTGTATTCCATCAAGGATGGTCCATTCGCCAACTTGATGTAAACAATGCGTTCCTTCAAGGGACGCTCAAAGAGGATGTATTCATGCTTCAGTTCCCTGGTTTTGTCGACAAAAGTTTCTCTGATCATGTTTGTCGCCTAAAAAAGACACTCTATGGGCTAAAGCAAGCACCCCGTGCCTGATATACGGAGCTTCGTGCGTTTCTCCTTTCTCTTGGCTTTGTCAATTCAACTGCAGATGCCTCTCTTTGTCTACCAGAAATCAGGTTCCACACTATATTTATTAGTATATGTTGATGATATCATTGTCACTAGGAGTTCCTCTACAGAGCTGTCCAACCTTATTTTCACCCTTGCTACTCGGTTTTCGCTGAAAGACCTTGGATGTCTTAACTATTTCTTGGGCGTCGAAGTAATTCCTTTTGCTACAAGACTTTTTCTTTCGCAAAAGAAATACATCACTGATCTACTCCATAAATCAGGCATGACTAACACCAAATTAGTATCCACTCCCTTGTCCGCCAGTGCTCCATTACTCAAGGATTCAGGTGATCTCCTACCTTCCCCAACTGAGTATTGCGCTTTCGTGGGAAGTCTTCAATACTTTTGTATTACTCGTCCGGATATCGCCTTCAGCACCAATAAACTTGCGCAGTTCATGCAACACCCCAAAACGACGCATTGTTCTGCCCTCAAACAGGTGCTTCATTATTTGGCAGGCTCTTGTGACAAAGGCATCTTCATCTCGGCAACTGATCCACTAACCTTTCATGCTTACTTCGATGCAGATTAGGCGGGTGATAAGGACGATTATATCTCCACCACTAGTTACTTGTTATATCTCGGTAGCACTCGCATCTCTTGGAGCTCCCGGAAACAACGCTCTGTTGCTCGTTCCTCGACCGAAGCAGAATACAAAGCCTTGGCTGACACGGGTAGTGAGCTTCTATGGGTCCTATCCTTGTTCACTGAACTTGGTCACATGCCCGCAACCAATCCGGTTATCTATTGTGACAATCTTAGTGCCACAATTCTCAGCGCTAATCCTGTTTTCCACTCTCGGATGAAACATATAGCCTTAGCCTATCATTTTGTTCGTGAAAATGTTCAAAAAGGCAAGTTTCGGATGTCTTTTGTGTCTACTGATGATCAGCTTGCTGATATACTCACAAAACGTCTGCTTCGCCCTCGTTTTGATTCATTACTGTCCAAGTTGCGTCTCTCTTCTAGATCGTCCAACTTGCGGGAGGATATCAATCATAATAAAAGATAATTATTATATTACAATAATTAGCTTTTATTATCATAATTAGCCAGATTGTGCATATCTGTTTTCTCTTAGGCTAATTGTTAGTGCTAAATTAGTGGGATTTATGTTATCAATTTGTATATTTATACTACTGTAACTCAATCACAAATATCAATAAAAATTCATTTTCCTATATAGAGAACCTCATTTACAACAAGCTATGCGTATTTTTCAATACTTGAAAATGCTCCTAGTGTTGTTTATTTTATCCAGCTAACAATCCTCTGCAAATACAAGCTTTTTTTTATTTTGATTGGGCTACATGTTCTACTACTCGGAGATTCGTTACTAACTACTGTATTTTTCTTGAAAAGTCATTAGTTTCCTGGAAATCTAAAAAGCAAACTACTGTATCTCCAGATCATCTCTGAAACTAAATACAGAACTCTAACTTCCTTAACTTGTGAACTACAGTGGCTTCAACATTTGTTCAAGGATCTTCACCTTTTGTGAGAAATACGTTTCTACTTTTCTATTAGGATTGTCAAAGTTAGCTGGCAAGTTAGTTTTGCCTTACTGTCAATTCCGTTATTCTTGCTAAGTTGGCCAGTTTGTTAGGATGGTTAGTTATTTTTCTTTTTCATTTTGAATTGTCTATGCTGTATATATATTCATCATCCCTGTACCTTACTTATTACATTGGCAATAATGGATGATTCAAGCATTTCAAAACTCTCTTAGTATTTTTCTCTGTCATGGTATCATCGTTGAAACCTCACCTTTCTTCCGTTTAACGTTCTCATCTTCTTCCTCAATACTTGACCATGGCTTCCCCAGCCAGAACACTACACAGATACCGGATCACCTGGTGAATTCGGCAAATTCGCTCTACCTGCATCCTGGAGAGCAATTTTTACCAATGGGAGAGAGACATGGTAGTAGCACTTGAAACAAAAAATAAGGAGAAGTTCATTGATGGTACTCTTTCTTGTCCACCTATTATAGATCCACTACACGAGGCTTGGCGTAGATCCAATTGGATGGTCATGTCATGGCTCACTCGTTCCATGACTCCTTCGATCAAACAATCGGTGATGTGGATGGATACGACATTGGAGATTTTGAGGGATCTCAAGGATCGCTTCTCTCATGCTGACAAATTTCGGATGTCTGATCTTCAAGATCAGATTATTGCCTGTCGTCAAGGTGACTTCAATGTTTTTGAATACTATACGAAACTGAAAATCATGTGGAAAGAATTGGAGCTCTATCGGTGTGTTCTGACTTGCACCTATTTGACACCTTGTGTGTGTGGTCTTCTCTCTAAACTTCACAAAGAAAGAGAGGATGATTACGTGATTAGATTTCTACGCGGACTTAATGAGAGCTATGCACAAGTTCGTTCTCAGATCATGATGTTGGATCCAATGCCTTCGATTGTCAAGACTTTTTCTATGGTTCTTCAGCATGAACGTGAATTCATTGGCATCAATCCGTAACATTCTATTTAAGATTTGACTTTTACTGCTATGTCCAATAATCAACCAAGATTCAACTCCTCCAACAGGACCAATTCCAATGCAAGCAAGAATAATTCCAAGAACAACAAATTTTGTGAAAAATGCAAGAAAACCAATCACACCATTGAGACTTGCTACTTTCGTATCGATTTTCCTGCTGGTTATAGAAAGAATAAAACCAACAACAAAGCTTCTACCAGTTTGGTTGAAGTGGATTTAGTTGCCTCTATTCAGCAACTAGATTTGGATGACAGTCCTAACAATGACCAGTTCACTTTCTCTAAAGACTAGTATCAAGCGATCTTGGCTTTGCTCCAACACACTAAGGATCATTCATCCTCAATGAATCATGTTTTTGTCCACAACTCAGGTACATCTTCTTTTTCTAATCATTGGATCGTTGACAGTGGTGCTACTGACCACATTTGTCAAACCAAATCTTTATTTCATAACCTTCAAGCCATAAAACCAATACACATTAAACTTCCTAATCACACTACTATCATTGCCAATTTTTCAGGAAATATTCATATAGGTGACTTATTACTTGATGATGTCCTGTTTGTACCTGAATTTTCTGTTTATCTCATATATGTTTCCAAGCTTGTTTCCACTATTGATTGTATGGCAATCTTTTGTGATTCTCACTGTTTCTTTTACCATAAATCTTATTTCAAGATGATTGGAGTAGCTAGGAAGATTGATGGCTTGTACTGTCTTGAAGAATTAAATGATTTGAGTTGCAATGAAGTTTTACAACATTTTGTTATAAATAAATCAAATATTTCTGTTGTAAATGCAGTAAATACCGGTGAATTGTGGCATCATAGACTAGGCCACACTTCGAATTCCATTTACAATTATTATCTTCTCAATATAATGATATTATATACAAAAATTGTAAGCCATGTGACACTTGTCACTTCGTCAAACATAAGAAATTACCCTTTCTTGTTATCACCTCTAAAAGTTCTTATTTCTTTGAACTGTTGCATGCTAACATTTGGGGACCTTTACACACAATTTCCATTGATGGTCATAAATATTTCTTAACGCTTGTTGATGACTTCAGTAGGTTCACATGGGTCCATATTTTAAAATCAAAAGCTGAGGTCAAAATTGTTCTTCCTAAATTCATTAATCTCATTGAAAATCAATTTGGTATAAAACTTAAAAGACTAAGGTCTGACAATGGAAAGGAATTTTTCATAACTGATTTTTTTTTTCTTCTTTCAAAGGCATTTTTCATGAAACATCATGCATTGAAACACCTCAACAAAATGGAATAGTTGAGCAAAAACATCAACATATTTTGAATGTAGCTCACGCCTTACTTTTTCAATCTAATTTGTCTTCTGTTTTTTGGTCATATGCTTTAAAACATGTTGTTCATCTCATCAACAGGCTCCTTACTCCTTTTCTTGAAAATAAATCTCCTTATGAATCAGTTTTTCAAAAAATTCCTGACCTTAGCACACTTAGAGTTTTTGGTTATTTAGCTTTTGCTAACACTATCACTTCTAGCAGAACCAAATTAGACAAAAGAGCCTCTAAGTGTATTTTTCTAGGTTATCTCTTATATAATCTCACTACAAAATCTTTTTTGTTATCTCGCAATGTGATTTTCTATGAGTCCCATTTTCCATATGCTTCTAATTCCCCATCTGTTTCTAATAACCACCACACTGGTACTACTGTATCTCAACAGTCATTTGATTCTTTAATTGCTTTTGACATTATTTCTGTTGTTCCTAATCATGTTACTTCTGACATTGTCTCTAGTAATATTGATAATAATGTTGTTGAACCAGTTATTCAATTCAATGATGATTCTAATGATAATGTGCAAATAGTTAGAGTTTCAACTAGACCTAGGAAACCACCTGCTTACTTATCTGATTATGACTGTCCAACTCTTTTTTCTACTAATACTTTCTGTTGTACTTCTTATCCTTTACAATCATATTTGTCATTTTCCAATTGTTCTGACTCTCACACTGCCTTTTGCATGTCTCTATCTGCCACCATCGAGCCTACTTCCTTTAAAGAGGCTTGTCAGCATGATCATTGGCAGCAGGCTATGCTTGCAGAAATTCGGGCTCTTAAGAGGAATAGAACTTGGTCTATTGGTTAGATTGCTGCCAAAGAAGAGGGTTGTTGGGTGCAAATGGGTCTATAAGACTAAACTAAATGCAGATGGGTCCATAGAAAGACATAAGGCACGACTTGTTGCCAAAGGGTTTACACAAACTGAAGGCATGAATTTTTTTGAAACTTTCTCACCTGTTGTGAAGTTAACAACAGTCAGATTCCTTCTTTCTATTGCAATTTCTCACAACTGGTTTTTACACCAGCTTGATGTGGATAATGTTTTTTTGCATGGTGATTTAGATGCAGAGGTTTATATGAAACCTCCCCCGGGATTGATTCTTCTTGAACCTCATTTGGTTTGTAAATTGCACAAGTCTCTCTATGGACTCAGACAAGCTTCTCGGTAGTGGAATTCTAAGCTCACCTCTACCTTAATCTCTTGTGACTTCTCTCAAAATTCTGTTGATCACTCCCTCTTCATCAAACACTCTTCTACTTCTTTAACTGCTCTGTTGGTTTATGTTGACGATATAGTTCTTACTGGTGATAGCATGCAGGAAATTGTTGTTGTTAAGCAGTTTTTACATCATGAATTCAAAATCAAAGATTTGGACAACCTTAAATTTTTTCTTGGTTTTGAAGTTGCTAGATCGCAGCAGGGTCTTATTCTAAACCGGAGAAAATATTGTTTAGACATCTTGGCTGAATTTGGTTTCATCGGTTGCAAGCCTGCCAGTTCCCCTTCGAATCCTACTGTTAAACTCAAGGATGATGGCGATGATCTTATTCAAGATCCTACTGCTTACAGGAGATTAATTGGTAAACTACAGTATTTAACAAACACTCATCTTGACATTTCCTTTGCTGTTCAGCAAGTTAGTCAATTCATGTCCAAGCCAAGATACTCTCATCTAAATGTTGCGTTCGGGATCTTGAAGTATCTCAAAGGATGTCCCGACTTAGGTCTTTTCTATCCTTCTGCTAATCCTCACAGAATTCAGGCCTTTTCTAATTCAGATTGGGCTAATTGTTGTATCACTAGAAAATCCACCACTGGTTACTGTGTCTTCTATGGTAATTGTCTTATCTCCTAGAAATCTAAGAAGCAATCCACAGTTTCTAGGAGCTCTACTAAATCTGAATATAGAGCTTTAACTTTTGTTGCTTGTGAACTACAGTGGTTAAAGTATGTTGCTGATGATTTGTGTCTCCAAATTCCACTCCCATTTCCTACCTTTTGTGATAACCAGTCTGCCATTCAGTTGGCTAAGAATCCATCCTTTCATGAACGAACCAAACACATTGAAGTAGATTGTCATCTTATTCGTGCTAAGATTCTTGATGGGCTCATTGTTCTTTCTCATGTTCCTTCAAAGCATCAATTGGCAAACATGTTCACTGAGCCACTTTATCCCGGACCTTTCAATGTTAATTTGTCTAAGATGGGCTTGCTGAACATTCATTCACCACCCATATTGAGGGAGGGTGTGAGAAATACGTTTCTACGTTTCTTCTAGGATTGTCAGCTTTAGCTGGCAAGTTAGTTTTGCCTTACTATCAATTCTGTTATTCTTGCTAAGTTGGCCAGTTTGTTAGGATGGTTAGTTATTTTTCTTTTTCATTTTGAATTGTCTATGTTGTATATATATTCAACATCCCTGTACCTTACGTATTGCATTGACAATAATAGATAATTGTCAAAACTCTCTTAGCATTTTTCCCTGTCACCTTTCCATTTCTGTTCATTCTCTACTTACTTAGATAGCCAGTCTGCCATCTAGATTGCCAAGAATCCTACTTTTCATGAAAGAATTAAACATATTGAGATAGACTGTCACATAATTAGGATCAAGATTCAAGAAGGACTTGTCAGATTAATGTATGTTCCTTCTTCTCAACAGTTGGCCGATGTGCTTACTAAATCACTTTATTTTGTTCCTTTCAAGACTACTATGTCCAAGATGGGTCTTCTTAACATCCATGACCCACCTTAAGAGGGAGTATTAGAATAATAAATAATTTATGTTATTATTAGAATAATGAATAATTTCTATTATTATTAGTTTATTTCTTTATTTGTTAATTTATTAATTATTTTTCTGTATATAAACAAGTGCTTTTACAAGTTTATGATACAACAACGAATAATACAAGTTATTTTATTTCTCCTTTTTCTCATTTTTCTTCTTTTCACTCACAACAAGTAAAGACTACAGTTGTTGAACCACTTAAGGAAAGGAGAGGAAAAGATGAAACTTATATGCAACGAAACCATATTCATAAAGAAATAACAAGTGGACAAGTAACAAATGACTTTGAAAGAACTATGATCAAATATTGAAGAAATGTCATCTAAAACACAAATGTTGAAGATGTTGTTTCATCATTACAAAAAGGAAAAGGAGAATGTATAACATAAATGCAACTAGACATCTGCACTTGAATAACTCAACTGAAGATTCTTAGAAGATATTAATTATAGTAATCGTTAGTGTTTTATTGATATTATAAAGTTTATTGTTGTATTAACGAGTTTTGTGCTTTGGTACAAGTTTTACCAAAGTTTTATTAATATAAGAGATTTTTTTTAGATAAAAATAAATAAATAAAATGATAAGGTATTAGACAATAAGATAAGAATTCACAATTAAAATAAAAGATGAATAAAATATCAATAATAGATAATAATATAATTTTACGATAAAAAAGAAAGTACAATCTTTTTATAAATATAAAGAGGAAATAATAATCTCTTCTTTTAAAAATAAAGAAAAAAATAACTATTAAAAGAATCTTAAAAGAAAAATTATTTTTCTCTCTTGATTTTTTTCTCTTAAGTATTACTGTAATAGAAAAAAAAACTAATTCCAAGAGAATTTATAAGAAAAACACTATACTCCTTTTATATAACAAGAAAAATAAGAAATAAGCATTAAGGTAAAAAATTTCTGATGTAGAATTTTTCTTTTCACATTCTCTCACTTGAAGATTTTGATTAAATTAATTAAATCTTCATACCATATTTTATTCTCTATCATCCGTGTGACTTATTTTTCTAATAGGCCAAAGATCGACTCAATATAAATTTATCAACACTAACTAGTTTTGCCATAACATTTGTTAAGTTCTCATCAATGTGAATCTTTTGTATATTCATACTTTTTTCTTCCATTACTTCTAGAACAAAATGATATTTTATTCCTATATATTTTGTCTTGGAATGAAAGATAGGATTCCTTACAATGAGTAACGTATTCTGACTATCACAATACACAACAACTTGTTGCTTGTGCCTGAGTTTCTCCATTAACTTTTTAATCCAAATAGCTTCTATACATGCTTGGGTGATTGCCATGTACTTAACTTCTATAGTAGTTAGCACTACAATATCTTATAACTTGGATAATCAACTTATTGTCCCTCTTACAAGTATAAACACATAACTAGTTGTAGATATCCTTTTATCCAGATCACCTACAAAATTTGAATCAACATAATCTCTAACAACTAATTTTGATCCTCCATAACATATGCAACACCTGAGGGTCCTTGATGTATCTAAAGATCCTTCTAATAACACTCTATTACTCTTCGCCAAGACTTCCCATGAATCTACTAATCACTTGCACTACTTGTGCAATGTCGAGTCTTGTACAAATCATAACATACATAAGATTTCCCACCATTGATGCATATGGTACTCAAGACATTTCCATCCTCTCTACTTCATTGGTAGGAATCATATTTGAAGATAAATTACAATTGATAAGAACTGAGGGTGAAAATTACCTTACAATCTTACATGTTGAAGTGCTATAAAGATTTTTAGTAAGTAACTTTTCTAAGAAAATCAAACCTTCCTACCTTTTCTATCTCGATAAATTTCCATCCTTAAAATCTTATGTTATCATGGTTTTAAACTGCCTTTTGTAATTCTCAATATTAATAATATGACCAACTAAAACAACAATAGTAAACCGTTGGTCATTAATGAACACACTTAAATATCAAGTCTTCCCTTACTAGAACTCTCTTAAACATACACTTTCACATTACCAAGTTTTATATCTAGTAACAAAAATAAGTATTTTCTAATGTTGAAGATCGTATTAACTACAATTACAAACCATATTAAGAATTTTCTCTAACACTATTCTAGTGAGACTATAACAATAGAATAATGTCACGACCTAGTGGCTTTGATACCATTATTAGGTATCTAGGAGGGGGTAATATGGAGAGATATTCACTAATGGGTAGTAAATACTAATTACATAAGAGAATATGACTCTATCGTCAACCTAAAACCTTAAGACTACATGTTTGTGGATATTTCTTACTTATATATTATTCAACTTTCACATTCTAATGTGGGATTCCAACTCACCCCTCAAGTGTGAGGCTCTTCCATATTGGTATACTTTCCCTCTACTGAGGACATTTTCTTTTAATCACGAGTACATGAGTGGTGACCTTATTTTTTACTTGTACTTCCATTATTTATCAAAACAGGACATGCTTGCTTGAAACCCATGTTAAAGGGATGAACCTAACTCTAATACCATTGTTGCCTATTAGATAACAACATAAGAAATCAATAAAATAAAAAATGAACAAAACACTGACAATAGATAGTATTGAAATTTTACTAAAGGAAAAAAATTATAACCTCTTTTTATAAATTCAAGGAGAAAATAATAAAACACTCTCTTGAAAATAAAGGAAAAATAACTAATAAAAAAATCTTAAAAGAGAAACTAATTTTCTAATTTACAAGGAAAACATTATATTCCTTTTATAACAAAAAAAGTAAGTATTAAGGTAAATTTTTTCCAATGTGAACTTCTCTTTTTACAATTAATTTCTAAAGAATGGGGACATGAACAAGAACTTCAAGACATTAGTATAATTGCATAAGTTCTTACTAGAAAATAAGAAGAGAAAATTAATTTTGATTTAAAAGATTGGGGCTCTTGAAAATGATGAATCAAACTCTTTTAAAATGATGTTGGACTCTTTTATTGAACAAGAGAGGAGTCCACATGTAAAAAATTTCAATGCTTATGTCAATATTTATTCAATGTATGAATAATTATTCTCAATAAAGAAGAGTTCCATACCTTATTTATTCATAAAAAAGGTACTTGAATTATAATAGAATACCTGATTGAATATATTTGTATTAATAAAGACAAAATAAAGATAATATTATAAAGTATATTACTTGAGTTATCATATATTTATTATTATATGCCAAGATATTTCAAATAAATATTTTAGGTAGGTACATAAACGAAACTATCCTAATGGATTTGAGGTCAGATCATTGGTATCGTTTGATCATTCTTATCCCGTGGGGAGGAAAGTATAAGGGTTCCAAGGAACTCATATGATTGGGGGACATGTTGTAATATGTTCATAAATCTCACATTGCTTAGAACTCGAAGTCAATGATAGTTTATATACACCTTTCTCTTTTAACCCAATAAAATGTCTTTGAAGACAAAATTGTGATAAAGTTAAATCAAATTCTAAAATGGATAATATCTTGAATGTAATAAAGACTATACAATAAAAAGTTTATCTCAAAATGGTTTTACTATACATGTTTTTACAAAAGACTTAGAATTTACAAATTTTTAGTATATTTAAAGATGTATAATTTCACATAATCACTTCTTATTTTTACATATATTTGTTGTTCATTTATAAACATCTTAGAATACATAGTTATTGAAAGCTTTCATGTAAGATCCATTCTTTATTAGACAAAGTTAATTCATTCCATCACATGTGACACATGCAATTGACAAATTTATGATTATACTATTTCTTTCCTTTCTAGTATTTGATTATTCTTCTAATATGATTAATTTTGAATTTATTAAATGTTTACTTGTCTTCAAAAAAAATTGATTGACTTTAGTATCTTATTTTGTTTTTTTTTTTATAACATTAGATAATCTTATGATTATTAAATATCTTTAAATATCAAATAATCTTATATTCATTAAATTTTATTTATAAAATAATTTAATAATTTTATCTTATATTAAATGTTTATCATTTTATATCTTTATAGTTAATTTATAGTTAACTGGTAAAACCTTATAATTTTTTTATAAAATTTTTAAAATTAATTTCTTTAGAAATATTTTTGTAATACCTAAAACTTCTTAAACTAAAAAAATTAATTCTTAAAACTTTAATTAATTTATTAATATTAAAATTTACAATATATAACTCATTTAATTTATAACATATATTTTAGATTTATATTTTATAAATTATTCGAGTTTAATTATTTTTTTAATCCATAATTTATTATTATTTCATAAAATGATTTCTTTATATCTAAGAATTATAAATTTTTTTTTTTTTAAATTAACAAGAATTATAAATTTATTTTTAAAAAAATTAAATAATTTGTTAATTTTCCTTTTAATTCAAATATTTTGTATACAATTCGTGAGTGGAAGAAGAATGTGAGTTTTAACATGATAAAAAATAAAAAAGAAGTAAGAGGAAGAAATATTGTGAGAATGATAAAAGTGAGAATATAAACAAAGGGTTAAATGAAACTAAAAAATAATATTCTTTTTTTATGAAATGAAACAATACTTTTTCATTATGAAAGATAATTGTGAAGAATAATTAAACTAGATTTAATTCAATTTTTAATTCTTAAAATTGGAGATGATTTTTTTTCATTTTACAAATTAAAAAAATTATCTTAATCCCTTAAATTTAATAAAATATGATTATAGCTATAAATATAAAATTTTAAAAGTTAAAAATAATTTTAAAATTTTTATTTTAATTTCTCAAATTTAATATTTAAAAGTTAAAATTATATTTTTAAATTTAAGAGACTAAAACTTAATTATTTTAAGTTTTAAAGATGAAAAATATAATTAATTTTTTAAAATATTATAATTTTTTTATTAGTTTTGGATAATTGAAAGGTTAAATAAATACTCCCGTGAGGGTTTTATATATAAATGGTTAAAAAGCGGCAGAAACCCAGGTGAATCTCGACAATTTTAACCAAAACAAATTTGCGATTGTGTAAAACGTCATCGGACCGAGGTGTGCTCCCATGGTTAGCCGGTGTTAGACGCGGCTATAAGCGAGAGACTCGCCGTTGTTTGTTGTTTTTTGTCGTTTTCCTCTGAAACTGGCTTGTCTCAGACAGCGAAAGAGAAGAGTAAGAGGAAATTGGGTTGAGTTGAGAGAAGAAGATGACGGAGGTGTCGATGTGTGGCAGCAGCGTCTCTGAGCTGAGTCCGGATGAGGAGAGAATCATGATCAAGGACATTGCTCTCTCTGCCCAAGCTAACAGCAAAGAAGGAGACACCTTCTTCTTAATCACTCAGAGGTTCTTCATTCTTTCCCTCCCTTTTGCAACTGGGTACCCTAAATCACACCCAAAGTTCACAGTTTTTCTATTTTTTTCTTAGATTATGCCAACGTTTCCTTCTCTTGGAAAAATGGGAATGCCCAGAATTTGCTAGATCTTTCTCTTTCTTTGCCCTCGTTTTTCTGACCTGATTTCGCTCCATATAGTCATTTGATTGGAATTTTTTGGAGGTGGCAGATGAATTTTAAGTGAATATCGGTATAATCTTACACTGGTTTAATTTGTTGAGTAATGATGATGATTTATTGATTATAACTGCACATAACCCTCAATCCCCCTCCCCTTTTGGGATACTTTTATGTGATATAATTGTTGTAACCATTCTCTCGCAAAGAACTAGCTTGCTGTTCAATTTTTTTCGTTAGGAAGTTGCATTTTGAATAATGGGCAAATGGTATAGTCTTACTGCGTGATATGAACCCATTTTCCTTGACAATTTGATATCTTTTGAGTAAATACTGTAAATCACTTTGCTTGGGGGAGGGTTATTAAGCTGCTTCAATGTTACGCTTGTGAACTTAGGAGTTATTGGATCAAGGAATTGTTTGCAGCTGATTGTGCTGCAAAGACTTCTTCAAATCCCTTGGTTGCATTGTTGCCTTGACTTGCATTTTATTGTTGTAATTCAAACTTCAAAGACTCTGTTTTTATAGTTCAATTAGTTGTTAAACTTGCTTGTTTTGTTTCTTAAAGGTGTGTCTGGGGTGCAGGTGTTCTGTTGTTGGTGTATGATGAGTATGACGTACTACAGAAATGATAAATACTGCACACTTCCGCAAAATATAGGCATTAATATGATTGTTTACTGCCTATACTCCAAATCTAACAAACTACTTCACTGTATGAGCCTTTCATCCCAGTGTTTCCCTAGAACTTGAAACAAGTTATTCCAAAGGAAAAAGAGCTACTTCACTATTTAAAAGCTATTAAAGCTGAGCCTCTGTTCCAAAGTAGATTTGCACATAACAAACATCTTAGGACAGAGAGTTCTGTTTGAAAAACAAAAAAATTCAGTCTCTTTCTTCATGTCTGCTGGTGGAAGTCCAAAGAGACAGTTTTTTTTCTCTTTTAATCAGTGAGAATAACCTTGAAGCAGAAATGGTTGATAGTTTGTAATTTAATCTTCATTTTGTGTCTATAGACTGACTGACCTAGTTTGAATGAATACCCTCGCACACATGTAATTACAGAGTTAGAAGGGAGTTGTTTCTGATAGTTTTTTTGCAGATGGTGGCAATATTGGATCGAATATGTGAATCAAGACCAGTCAAACACTTCATACGATGGATCTTCCTTATCAGAACATTGTGATTTGGCCAATTCAAGTGCTTTAAAGAGGCCAGCTGGTATTGATAATTCTGATTTGATAGATGATGGTGTGTCAGAGGACTCTGGTGTGGGTATTGAGATTCATGATACTCTTCTAGAAGGCCGTGACTATGTATTACTTCCCCAAGAAGTTTGGGATCAATTATTTAGATGGTGAGATTGTATACTCGTCACATAGGTCATCTATGGTTCATCTAAAATGTGATAAGTGCCATATTGTATATATGATTTTCTTTTTGATTTCTTGATTTTCATGGTTTTGAAGAATCTACAAATTGACACAAACTCATAGATGACTAATCCTTTAATTGGGCTTTAACGGGCTTCCTGACATCCTCCCTCTGCTTGACTAGGTATGGTGGTGGCCCTACATTGGCAAGGAAAGTTATTAGTTCAGGTCTTTCCCAGACTGAATTGGCTGTAGAGGTGTATCCTTTACGTCTTCAATTACTTATGTTGCCAAAAAATGACCGTTTTGCTATAAGAATAAGCAAGAAGGTATGATGTGAGAAAGTATTGAGCCATGATAATTGATAAACATATCTTTAGCTTCTTTTCATTGCTTTGCTAGTAAAATTCAGGTTATACATGCCATGTACCTTAGAGTTGAGATATTTTGGGCAGGAAACCATTGGACAGCTTCACAAAAAAGCTTGTGAAATATTTGATCTTCAGCCAGACCAAGTAAGAACTTCATGGTTCCTTCTTGATATTCTAATTTTTTGAAAGCTTCTCTTTTTTTCTTTCATATTCAGCAAGTAGTGAAAAATAGCTACATTTATTGTAGGTATGTATTTGGGATTACTATTCCCGTCGGAGGCATGCTTTGATGAATGATATGGACAAAACTCTTGATGATGCTAATCTACAAATGGACCAAGATGTGAGTCTTCACTAAGTTTTATATAGGAATGTTCCTCTTGCTCATGCTTAAACATTTCAATTTATCACTCTTGTTTTTCTTTTGACTATTGAATACATTCATACAGATTCTTGTTGAGGTCATCAACAATTCAAACAACACAAGTTTTGCTCAAGAAAACGGTTCTGCACTGAGGGAAGCGAATTTAGCTCTTGTGGAGCCTCCAAAGTCAAGCTTATCAATTGCTGGTGGCTTATCTGCTAGCAAAGGTGCATCTAGAGGCTACAACACAGACCTTTCATCATCTCTGAACCTAAATTCTCCAGTCAGAGATGTGGAAAACCCTTATGGAACCAGTGGTGTCACCACAAGAGGTTCATTTGGTGGTCTGACTGGGTTGCTGAATCTTGGCAATACCTGTTACATGAATAGTGCGATACAGTGCCTTGTTCATACACCAGAATTCGCCAGGTACTTCAGGGAAGACTATCATCGAGAGATAAATTGGCAAAATCCATTGGGCATGGTTGTAAGTATCATCTAAAAAGCTGTAAGCATGAACTTGTTTCCTTTTATTTTTGTACTTTTATTAGGGATACACTTAGAACAAAGGTAGCTTATATATATCTTTCCTTCTTAATACATCGAAACATCTTTTGACAAACAAAACTATGATGGAAGCATTGAGTTCTAAAGTGGACAATACCTTGGATGAGGTGATTGATCCTTATGAGGCTATCTTAGTGAACTTGAGATTAGAATATTGATTCCATCTTTAGGGACAAAAAGAAGGCTTCCAAGCTTCTCCTACTGCTTAGCCCTCAATTGAGAGGCTTGTTGTTCTAATACACCCATAAATCCCACACTTAGGAGCTTAAATCAATGGTAGCTTATGTACACCTTCCTCTTTTAACTTATCAAGAAACCTTTTAATGACAAAATAGTGATGATAGTATCAAGCTCCAAAGCTGACAATACTTGAGATCTGGTAGAGTCATATATATATATATATATATATAATATTATCATTGCAACCTTTGCCTGTTGCTTTCATGATAAATCTCAAGGGTCATGTAAAGTGCCACACTGACTAAAGATTTGTCTTAAATAGGGTTTTTAAAGCTTAGATAATCTTCACTTCACTAATTAGTTTTGTGGGGTTGAATTGGGCCCTTTAGTCATAATTCTAAGATGATATAAGAGTTTAGAATAGACCCATTATAGGGCGACTTGCATTTGCTACGCTCTAGGTTGGGACCTTAGGCGTGGGTGGAAATGTTTGAAAGCTGCCTTAATTCACCCCTAGCCAGCATTACTTGCAGCCTCAAAGGTAGTGTTTCGTTCTATGTTGACTAAATATATGGTTTAAATATAGCGTGTGAAGTTCTCACTTCACAAGTCAGTTTTCTAGGATTGAGTTAGTTCATTAGCCCAAATTCATATATATATATATATATATATATATATATTATAATATAATATTTTGCTTTAGGGTGAAGGTACATGGATAATTTTGTATTTAAAATGCTCCTTCACACTAGAGCCCTTTGGATTTCAAGTGCTGATAGTGTCTAGGCTCACTTATCTTATACTTAGTTTCAACTTATTACGTATTAGTGTTAGTTAGGATCTTGTGTTTGGGCCTAAGCCCATAAACTTAGCCAAACAAAGTATTTCTTACAATTGCTGATGTGGCTAGTTAGTTAGAAGAGAAAAGAATATAGGGAGAGGACATAGCAAGCAACACTCAGGAAGTATCTTTTTTGTTAGAAACCTTAATAGTGTGTTTGGATGAGAAATTTTTAGAAGATAATTCATTTTAATAGAGAATTTGAAATGCTTTATGACAAAATATATTGTTTGGATAAATGTTTTTAAAAGAACTTTAAATTCGACAAATTTACAAGAGTAATATGTTACATAAAATTATATAGTTTCAAATTCTACCTAAAATGTAAGAATTTGAAAGTTTTCATACACTTTCCACTTTCACATCCATGTCTCTTCTCTCATACTCTCTCCTCAACTTAGTCAAGTCTGGGATGCTGGTCAACCTTAATGCAGATGTGGTTGGCTCGGTTGAGGTTGTGCTTTGTTGGTTTGACGTTGTTTTTTCAAATGTGGTCGACAAGGGTTTCTTTGAAGCTATAGTCGATTGTGGTTATTTTTCGGAAAATATTGTCAAACTTCTTTTTTCAGGCCAAAGTCAATTGTTATTTTTTTAATATTGATTGAGAAAACTTTTGGCAGATGTTATTTGAAGAATTTTTAAGCCAACATCATTAGAAAAGTTTGCTAAAAAATAACCCCAAGCAACGAAATTCAAAAAATAACCTCGACCCTTGTTATTTGAAATAATTGTGATGGATATTAACTAAATAACCTCGGCTAATGAAAATCAAGGAAAATCTTTTTTGACTTCAGCTGGAAAATTTTAGTTGACTTTGGCCAAAAATAGCTTTGACCAACATCTACTGGAAAGCAATTCAAATTCAATGTATTTTTGTTTCCTTAATATTGTGAAATTCCCTATTCAAATACATGGTAGGGTTTGGGTAGAGAGAGAATTTATCTCATTGCTAAGGAGCTTTACTCTAGGAATATAAAAAGCTCTCCCTTGTAATATTTTTCACCTTTTTCTATCGATAATACTGTTTTGATTTCTCTTGAACTTGGGTTTTATCAATTGAACTCTTGATCACTTGGTCTTCAGAGGTTCTGATAGGAAATTCCTATCAGTAAATTATGTAAATTGTATTACTGTATGAAAAAAAAAAGGAAATACAAGAAATAATTGAGAACCAAGGCTCCCCCAAGTTAGAGAACAAACTTTGGACTCCCAATTGCAAACATTTCTCCCATACTCTCCATTATTTACCTCGAATCACATATAACATACTCATAATACACTTTCTCTCTCCTGTAACTAACTCCCCACCATTCCACTACCCGCCAATGATGAATCTATGACAGGTCCTTGATGTTTGGGCCTACAGGTATAGACCTTAAGTGGCTTCTCGTTAATACCTACCTCTATTATATTAGCCTTGTCCTCAAGGCAAAGGAAACCTCTCCTTGATAGACACTACTTTCTCCCAAGTAGCTTCTTCTCAACAGATTGAGATTTCCATGGAGTGAGTAACTCCTTGATCAGATTAACATTGCACCTTTCCCTCTTTAGTTGCAAGTACTGAGCTCTGGTTCAGGGGTCGTCAACTTCCATTCCAGGAGACAGAGTAGCTGCCGACCAATGAACCACTTTTTGAGGACCATTTAAGCTGAGACATGGAACATCATCAGATGAATGTGTTTAGAAGGGGGAAGCTGGAATTTATATGCTTCTTCACCAATGTGAGAAACAATTTGGAAAGATCCAAAATACTGTGGGAACAACATAGGATCAATCCTTCAAGTAATCAAATTTTGCCTATGTGGCCTGAGTTTAACATAGACCCAATCCCCCTTAGCATAGGTGACAGGCTTACGATGAGATTCTGCATACTTATTCATAATCTATTATGCACTGTGTAGATGATACTTAAACTGCCTTAGTGCCTCATCATGATCTGTCAACTCTGGTTAACCAGGCTTAAGTGCACTTTTGATCCTTCCAGTTGATTTCAATTTGAATAACATCCTCTTCCTATGTGTTCAAATTGAATTCTAGAGGGAAAAATATATTTCCCCCCGTAAAACTATGGTGTTCATTAATGCAATTAAGCCTAGCCTAAGTCTAAGTCTTAACCTGAGGGAAAGAATGTTCCTTTTTAAATATCTCATTCCTGTCAAATAAGTGACAAGCAAATTCTTTTTTTCTTTTAATTCTATTGTTCTGTTATTTATTGAGGCTATTATTTTGGGTTTATATTTCATATTTTATTTTGAAACGAAGAATATTTGACTTGTTGTGTATTGCTAACATATATAATAACAATGGTGTCCATTGATACCATTTGGAAGAGTTATTATTGTGGGTTGTCTTCATATTGCTTGAATGCCTACATCAATAGTATTGAACTTTTTGTGCTTTACTGTACCATCCTTCAATGACTTGGTCTGTTTGGGTAAAGAATTTTAGTCTACCGTGCGATAACTGATGTTTTATAATTAAGAAGATTCTTTTAAATGAAAGTTTCTATATGTAGGGTGAATTAGCCCTAGCCTTTGGTGATTTGCTTCGAAAGCTATGGGCACCTGGGCGAACACCAATTGCTCCTCGACCCTTTAAAGCAAAGCTTGTTCGCTTTGCTCCTCAGTTCAGTGGACACAATCAACATGATTCTCAGGTTTGCTCGTTGACTGAAATTTTACCCTCCAATTTCTGTGATGTAGTCTGTGGTAACATTTATTTTATTATTTTTTTCAGGAGCTTTTAGCATTTCTTCTGGATGGTCTTCATGAAGACTTGAATCGAGTAAAGCACAAACCATATATAAAGTCTCGAGATGCCGATGGCAGACCTGATGAAGAAGTGGCTGATGAATATTGGGCAAATCATATTTCTCGTAATGATTCCATAATTGTTGATGTATGCCAGGTAACTCAAATGAGTAATCAGTAAAATTTTAGTGCCACAGTTAATGGCTTAATATCAGCTTGTCCGAAAGAGCTTTAACTTGCTTGGTTAACTGGAAATACTGCACTGAATGTCATGTAATAAACATTATATAAATTACTCAGTCTGTCTAAATATTATTCTTTTAGCTGAATTTTTTTGTTTCCTTGTAATCAAGATAGTTCAATATGTGTGCGTGCAACCTGCAAGTAGTGTTACGATCACCATGTTGCTAAATTAGATTTTCATTCAATTGGTATATATCTTGTATCGTGTGGCTGAATTTCACTTTTACTGATGTAGGCTGCTTGAATATTTGCTTACAGCTAATCTAAATCGTGAATGTGGATTTTCATGTGCCACTCAATCCTATATCAATCCTTTTGTAACTGTATCTTTGTTACTTCTAGATATGATTTCAGGTCTCATATTCTATCTATTCAGATAATCTTTCTTAATATTCTGAAAATTTGGTGTCAACATTTTAGAAACCTTTCATGATTCTCTATCAATTAACTTTAAATTAAATATAATCCTTCCTTCACAAACTCAATATTTTCCATTGCATTTCACCTTTTCTTTTTGTTTCTGATTCATCCAGCTCCTAATATTTATTAGTTGCTACAATGAGTAATAATTAGGATCATAACTAGGATCTGTTTGGGACTACTGTATACTATTTTGAAAGCTTTGGGTTGTAGATATTCTGAAAGAATGTTTAGCTTTTTGTCTGGGTAAGAAGTGATGAAATTGTTGAGAAATGCAGGTAACCTTAGGTCTGTCTGTCCTGTAGATTTGTAACAGTTTTCTTTTTTAATTTCATTTCATTTGCTTTAAATGGGGAAAACCCTATCACTTATGGTGTTGTGCAGTGTGCTATATTATCTGGCACCTTTGATGGGGGAAATATTGCCAGATTTTGAGAATTATTTACATTGAAGTGACCTTTTTGGCTTCGGTGATTCTTTGCATCATGGAATTATCTCTTTGGCATTTTTAGTGGCGAAGGATTTAGTACAATGGATAGTATATTACAATACAATTGAAACTCAAGGATAATTTACATGAAATTGAGTGTGTATTCACTTATCTGGCAATGATGTATATATAGTTATATAGAGGAAAAGATAAAAAGAAGTTACAATGAGTACACCTACTGCCTAGAAGTACAAAGTAGATACAGATAGAGTCAGCTTCTAGAAGCTAGACGACAGATAATATTTTATTTTCCAACACAATACATGTAGATATACACATTGTGGGATTGAGGTTTGTTTTTGTTAGTATTGTGTATGGGATTTCTTAAATGCAGATAATATATATTATATGCTTCTTTTGTTGCTTTTTCTAATTAGATTTTATTAAAAAATGAAGATTATAAATAGCTCATTATTCATAAAATACTGGTAAAATTGTTGAAAATATGTTAATTGTGAACTACTGGGGCTGGTGCATCTGGAAAAAGTTGGAGCCAGTGCATCTGGGAAAAGCTGGAGCCAATGCATCTTGCGAGGAAAGTGTCAATCATGCTGAAATTTGGACAAAATGGACAAATGAAGTCATGCTGAAAATAACAGACAACGGAAGGAGTGACTAATTGGAGTTCCATTTATCTTGTTTAGAAGAACTAGTGAAATAAAGACAAAACAGATCATGTAGGATGATATCGTTTTAATACTATGTTGAAAGAGAAAAAAGTAAAGGGAAGAGATGCTGAAAACTGTGTTTAGACTACATAACAAAGTCCATTTTATATAAGTTGATGACAATAAATACATTATATGATATGCCTATAAATCATATTCTAATAAATCTGATTCTAATTATATATTCCTATAATTATATAAGTCCTAATTAAATAAGGAAAAAAAATCAAAACATAAAAGAATAATCCTAAGAGTTCATCTAAGGCACTCTAAAATATTCTAAGATAATATCTTTAGATATTTCTAACAATTCTAAATTTGGTAGGTTATGGGAAAACATGCCTATATTTGGTAGGTTAAAGGGTTTAAGCTTTATGGATTACTTCGTTTGAAATGATAAAAGTGAATATAGGAGGGGTGAAATTTACTGGGAAAAAAGATGTGGGATTATGGTGAATGTACTGGAAATAAAAATAAAGGTTTACACTATTATCTTGACAATGATAGATCTTCTACTTTTGAGCGTAGTGAACTTAACAAAAAGGACTAGCTTATCCAGAGAGGGGTAATTATGAGACAAAAATGGTGTTTACTTACTAGTGTATATTTTACTCTACATATTTGATTTATGGCTTAGCTAGTACTCTTGTACAGATAAATTTTCGATGATGCTAATATATGTTCAAAATATCTACTTTGCTTATCCATTAATAATTGTTTATGCATGATATATATATTCACACATTATATCCTTCCTGATCATGTTCACCAACTTAGATGTTTCTGATAATTCTTCATTTCACAGGGACAATACAAGTCAACTTTGGTTTGTCCAGTTTGCAATAAAGTTTCTGTCACATTTGATCCTTTTATGTACCTTTCCCTGCCGCTCCAGTCCTCCACCACTAGTAGGACCATGACAGTGACAGTTTTTGCTTGTGATGGGGCTGCCCTTCCATATCCTTGTACAGTAACTGTCCCTAAGCAGGGACGAGTCAAAGATCTCGTCCAGACACTTAGCAATGCTTGCTCATTGAAGCACAATGAAAGGCTATTGCTTGTGGAGGTATGCACCATACTAGAATAGAAGTTAAATATATTTGTTGGAATTATTACATATATTTTATTCTAATAGAGTGTGTAATATTCATGTACTATTAACAGATAAGAAACCATTTAATCCATAGATATTTGGAAGATCCTCTTCATTTGTTGTCTACTATCAAAGATGATGAGCGTCTTGCTGCTTACAAGATTCCAAAGATAGACAAGAACACAAAGTATCTCCAGTTGATACATCGCCGGAGAGAGCAGTATGTGACTTTAAATTTACGTTATATGCTTACAGTAGTTATATTTGCCGAATAATTGAATGTGCTTTGATGCTTATTCTTGTCCCCTTATAACTTTATCTTCCTTTACTATTTTTGGGATTCGGGAAAACAGTCTGTCATGCTTAATATCTATAATGCAATATTTTTGACTATTGTAGTGTTGATTTGATTTGATCCTGTCTGTTTGGTGTGGATCCATTAATATTTAAGTAGCAGTCACTTGGCCATGGTATCATATGTCATTTGGGCCTTAAAACATCAAATTGGGCATAATTTTGTATTTTGTTTGTTAAACTGCTTTCTGATATATTGTTTGTAATTTTCTTAGGAGTAGTGACTCACACGTCATATCAGGATGGAAACCATACGGAACACCTATTGTTTCATTGATTTCATGTGATGATACAGTCACAAGAGGAGATATTCAAGTAATAGTTAATCGTATTCTCTCCCCTCTGCAAAGGAGAGGTGGCAATGTAGAACAAGCTACTACTTCTGAAGCAAGCATCCCAAAAGCAGCATCTGATGAATGCAGTCTTACTTATGATGATGCATCTGCTGGCAACATGGTGTCAAATTCATTAAATAAGGATTGTACCAATTCAAAGGCTCCATCAATGCCAACTTTACCTCTTCTCTTGGTAGATGATAACAATGCTTGCATTGATCTTTCAATGGGAGAGGAGAAAGTGGTTAAACTGTCACCATCATCCCAAAAAGTTTTAGTGTATATTGATTGGTCTCAGAAGCTTCTGGAAAAGTATGATACTCATCCAATTGAGACTTTGCCTGAAGTTTTAAAATATGGGCCTGTAACTAAGAAAGCTCGTACAGAACCTCTCTCCTTGTACACCTGCTTGGAAGCTTTTCTGCGTGAAGAACCTCTGGTGCCTGAAGATATGTGGTTAGTTCATCATGCAGCTCACTCTATTCTTTCATCATATCTTTCTTTCTCTTTCCTAGCAAGCATTCAAATAGAATATGCATTAATAGTTGTGTGCTAGATCTGTTTTAACCTGTTTTAATTATGTGTTTCCTAAAAAGTTGACTATTTTTTATAATAAAAGAATCTAACTGAAGAGAATGAAACTATTGGTTGTCACACATGCTTCTTATTTGAAGGGTTATTTGTATTGAATTAAGAGTAAATGCAGATGTGATCCACAGCATTGAATTTTCTAGCATTAGGTTGGTTACACTGTCCTTTACATGGTCACCTGTGGAGCAGTTACCGTAGTTTATTTCAGAGGAATTTTGATCTAGGTGTTTTTCATGAACTATGGGTGGGTTAGCTTTTGATATTTTCAAGTTATTATGGCTTAGATCTGAAATTTTGTGTTAAACTTATTCTGGAATTGGATTTTGAACTTCATTAAGTGCTTTATGCAAATACAATATTTTGTCCAAATGGAATTTTCTGCATCCTGATTTATTGATTTTCCGATTTTGTTGCTACTTTCTGAATATCTGCTTGTTAAGACTTAAGTGCGCCTGCAACCAGTGACATACTAAGTGTTCCTGATCCCAGATGTGTCAACTACTGACCAATTATTACTATAAGTTTATCCAAGAATGAAATTAAAATTGAAAATTCTAAAGAACAAATGACAAAGCAATTAAAAAGTAAATGCAAATACATAACCATCACTAGTTTTGAGAGGGAAAACAATGAGATGAAGTAACAATCACTATGTGAGTCGAGCCAAAGAGACCAAGTCTACAATGACCATCCACAATTTGAAAACTGAACTTGGATTACTCAGTCAGTGGGTACTGTTCATATTTAAGTATATGCTTTCTAATAGGCTTCAGCCCTGCAGCATCCCTTTGCTAGACTTTCTTCAACTTGGATTGATCCTCTCTTAGGTCTTCTCTAAGCCTTAGTCTGTAAAATTTAATAGCAAAACAGCCCATAATTTAGCTTAAAAAGGGTTATTGAAATAGCTCATAACTTCAAGAATTTACAAAGATAGAGAAAATTTAACCAGAAAGCAGACATGAATCAAACATTTAAGTAAGCTCAAAACCTTTGTCCATTTGTGTGAAACTTTAGCACTTAGAAAACACATTTATGGATGAAACCAGGCCTTAACTGAGTTATCAATGCTCTGCTTCTCTTTCTCCTTTCTTTTCTGTACATTCCTTTTGCAAGCATTTTTGCTTAGCAAGCTCCTCCTTCATTGACAACCTCAAATCTTACTAAATACCTTAATGAGTTATAACTCTGCCTTTATAATCTGGTTCTCTTTTTGACCCCAAAAAAATACTACTAAAGAAAATCTTCACGAATCTTTAATTATAAAACCATTGGAACACCCAATTGGGAAACAATTTTTAGTTGTATGTGTGCATTCTTTATTTGTATTCTTAGTCCTATATCTTTCAGGCTATGTCTTCATAGCAGTCTTAACCTTATAATAAAGGAATTTTCATACTAGTCTCTTTGTATTTCAATCGATGACGTGTTTTCTTGCTTGATCTAGTATTTCAACGAAAATCTGACGCCAAGCAAAAATGTGTAACTGCTAGTGAAATAGTTCTTAAAACCTTTCTCTATTTACATATATAAAATTAATACTTGAATGGCAGTGGCTAATATTATATTTATCTGAATCTGGTATAGGTACTGTCCGAAATGCAAAGAGAGGAGACAGGCAAGCAAGAAGCTTGATTTGTGGAGGCTCCCAGAGGTTTTGGTCATTCATTTGAAGAGGTTTTCATACAGCAGGTCAATGAAGCATAAACTGGAGACATTTGTTAACTTTCCCATTCATGATTTTGATTTAACTAATTACATAGCCAACAAAAACAACTCTCGCCGGCAACTGTACGAACTGTATGCCCTTACAAATCATTATGGTAGTATGGGTAGCGGGCATTACACTGCACATATTAAGGTAAAGTCAAAAATTTCAATCCTTTGAAGTTGCTTTTGGTTTTTTGTCTAGGGCTCAGCGTCTAGAATGCTCTCTTCCTTTCAGCAATGTTGCCTGATTCATATTTTTCAAATGTGCAGCTTTTAGATGAGAACAGGTGGTACAATTTTGATGACAGCCACATATCACTGATAAGTGAGGATGATGTTAACACTGCTGCTGCCTATGTTCTCTTTTATCGGAGGGTGAAGACCGACGAGGCAGCCATTAGCAATGGAGCTTAGTCTTTCATGTTGGAAGTTCTATGTATAATATAAAGTAGATGTCAAGAACATACCTTGTTATTCCAGAAAAATTCTAGGAAAGGGTAGTTGAACAGTTTCAAATGTATGCCTTAATTTAGGGATTTTATTTACTGTATGAAAGGCACCAACCTGTTGATACAAGAGTATGTAGTCAATGAAATGTACTTCTTTTGCTTCATTTATTTACTTTGTTTTTGGTGTTTCTTTTGGGGAGGGGAAATGTGAAGTTGAACTTTTGACAGCCTTTTGTTTCCGTAACAAGTGTTTAAGCTGTTCACTTGTTCAAAACACTTGTAACTGTTTGTAAAACAGTAATTGCTAATAATGCCTGGCAATTTAAACAATCTAGCAAGAGCAACTTTGCACCACCACGCATGCAATTTTTTATCTGGTGAGAACTTCTAATTTAATATTTTTAAAAATTAGTTTGTGTATAGTTAATCATTTCTTTGAAGTGATTATAGAAAAATTCTTCTAAACATCTTTTAGTATTATTAATTTCATAGAAGTGTAACGGTTATGAACTCTCTAAAGGGATTTAATATGTTTGATCTGTACAATAGACATACCAGAAATAATTCTCTAGAACACTTCTATCATCAATTTTCTGACCCACCTTATCGATCCAACTCAAACCATAGATGGTTCACAATTGAATAATATTCCAATAATTTTCATATCTAAAAGTATTATAAAACTTTTTCCAATGAATAATTTGATTGAGACACTAAGTCAATTAATTAGGAATATGAAGATTAATTCAGTTTCATCTAGGGTCACTCTTTATATGTATATATAACATAGTTGGAATATATAAATTAAATTTATTACTTAAATATCATATAAAGATAGTGTTTTGGATTGATGCACCTTATGTATTCAATTGGATGGCCCTGCAATTTGAAATAAAAAAATTAGGTTTGACAAGTCATACATCTTAAAAGCTAGGCCAACCATGTGCTACTGCTTCATCTGAAAAAAATAAAAAAAGAAGATAAAAATAATATATTAATCTTACTGAAACTTTTGTAAGAATTTACGCTAATGTTTAGCCAAATTCTATATCTCAAAACTTTAATAGTGTATTTGAATAAGAAATTTAAAAAAAAAAAATTACTTTTATATAAAATTAAAAAAAAATCGTATTAATTTAGTTCTTATAAAATTTAAATATATTTTTTTAAGTTCAACTTTTTAATATTATTAATATATTAATTATATTACAGAAAAATTTAATTTAGAATAAATGAAAATCTGATGGAGATTTTATATGAAATTAAATTCATAAATTATAGTAAGGTATATAGGTTTTCTTCATGTTACTATAAAAACTAACATAAAAACATTTATTAAAATTATTTTAATAATAAAACATCTTACAAGGACAAAAAATATTTATTTAAAAAAAATTATAAATAATTATGTTACGGCATTATTTTTATCTATCACATCATTAATTTTTTAAGGATAATAAAAAATTGGACAAAAAAACGTATTTATATTTTATATAGCAAATTAACACAAAATATTTTATAAGAATTATTTTAATAAATATAATATTTTATAAAAGTTAAAAACATTTTCTCTAAAAATAAAAATTTAAAATTAATTTGTTTTCTTATTTTTTTTTTATATTCTCTTTTTAATTCAATATCGATTAAAACCTTACCAATGTTGAATCATTCTTAAATTGATATTTTTTTTAGTATGTCAACGAAGTTTATTTTATTTTAAAATTAATTATGATTATTTTTTGTCGTCTTTGTTAAGATTTTTTTTTTTCAATATAAACAATGTCGTTTTCTATATCATTGATGTTTTTTAATTAATATCAAATATGATTTTTTTTAGTTGAGATTATTGTTAATTAATGTTAATCAAGATTATTTTTCGACCAACATCGTTCAAAAATATAAATTAAGGTCATTTTTCAATCAACATTAATAAGTATTTTCTCAATTAATATTAGAAATATTATTTTTTTATCAACATCAACCAATTTTTTTTATTTATGTTAATCAAATTATTTTTAATCGAAAGTTAGATTTTTTTTAGTTGATGTTGATAAATATATTTTTTATTAACATAAGAAACGTCTTTTGACAATATTATTAAGAGATGGTTATTAATAAAAAAATTGATAATATTTTTTTAATTAAATTGAACTTTCAACAATAATTATTTTTTAACCGTTACACTAAATCCTGATTAATATGTTCCGATACATAAGTTCCAATACAATATGTTTTCTTTATTTTTATTATTATTATTATTATTATTATTATATTATGGATTTATATTGAGAAACTATTTAACATAATATTAGAAGTTCATTAAAATTATCATTATAACTTCGTTGACAACATTGTCCAATTTTATTTTTAAAAATTTATACAATAATAATTATAATTTTAATCGTCATATGATATACATTCAATAATAATTATTAATTATCATTAAAAATAACTATATTAATAACCAAGGTTATGAAAAGAAAATATAATTTTTAAAATTAATTTTTTTTATTTATCTTAATATTTTTTTTTATAAATTATTAACTAATGTTGGAAAATCTCACATTAATTAAAAATGAGATCGAATTATAATATATTATTGTGTCTAGATTTAACCACTTGTTAATATACTGAACTTTGATTGGCAGATTGTTGGGTTCAAATTGAACTACTTATGATATCTTTCTACATAATTTGAGGTGTAAACCTCACCGATTTTGATGATTACATTCTAATTAAGCTTATACTATTAAAAAAAAAGTTAAACTTGATTACCACTTTATTTTGAAAATTTTCACTACCATTTAATTGAAAATAATTAAAAATATAATTTTTAATATAATTAGCATGAAAACATATATAATTTATAGTTAAATGGCATAAAACAAAATTTGTTGTACTTATAGTTTTACATCTTATCAAGTCAATGCCCCTCAAATTGAAGAGATAGTTAAGTAACTTATGGTCAACCCATGTTTGTAATAGTAATTATGAACATATAAATTCTACAAAATTAAGACTTTTTGTGTTGTTATTTATTCACCAATTGAATGAACTTAAATTCAAGAAAGTTATTTTTCTGGTGTGCCTAAATTTATTGAATTAAACTACTAAATTTCTATGAATACCTAATATTTCTCTCTGTTTTTGTTTTATGTTTTATTTTCACTTATATTTTTTTTCAAATATGGTAAGTCATTTAAACGAGTTGAATTTAAATAATTTATTGCTAAGAAATTATTGGACATTATGGGTTAAATAAACACTCGTGTCAAAACAAGTAACATTAAGGATTAAATTGAAATAAATAAAAAACAATAACATCAAATTAATCATTGTTGGTTTAAAAATAACACTTTTAGAACCTTTACGTAGCTTTCACGCTGATTAAATGAGTTGAATTATACGTGTAAATTGAATACTATATTATGGATATGGATAAAAAATTTTAAAATAAAGAATATAGATAAATCATATTTTAAAAGATTACATTCTATAAAGAAGTTATATTTTCAAGTATAACTTCCATTTCGGTCTAAATTTCAGTAAAATCGTATTTTTTTTTTATTGAAATCATGTTTTATGATTTTAATATATATTTAAAATGAATTAAAATCATAATATTATATTAGTTTAAATATTTTATTTAAACAAAAAATATATTTATAATAATAATTAATTTAATTAAAATTTTGAAATATAAAATAAAAATAATAATATAAAATTAGAATAATTATATCTATTAATAATTAAATTTGAATAGAATATATTAAATTAAAATTTGATAATTAATCATTCTTCGTATAATTAATTTTTTATATAAATATTTTTTTTTTCGGTTATGATTTTCATTTTTGACTTGTTTAAATTTAATTAATTCATATAATTACTAATATGATTAATTATTATTCTTTCAAAATATTTACTTTTATATTTGGATTAGGAATAAAATTTAATTTTATATAAGGAGTTTATTAATTTTTATTTCTAACTAGATAAAATTAAAATTCATAAGTCTTAAAAATTATTTGTAACTTATATATCAAATCAATAAATTATCAAACTTTTAGATGGTCAAAGAAACAAACAGTTATGATATGATAATAAAGTAGTCTTAAAGTTTGAAAATTCTCATAAAATCACACCACTAATTATTTAATTTGACTATATAGGGTTTTAGGTGTTGACCAAGTTGTACATTTGCTAACTCATGCACATAAAATTTGTTATTATCTCAGTTGTACCTTTGGATGTTAGGTATCCAAGGAGGGGGGCAAATCGGGAGATTTTAACCAATGGGGGTAAACCAACAACTATATAAGTGAATACGACTCCACTTCTTTACCTAAAACCTTAAGGCCAAGAGTTTGTGTGTCTTTCTCACTTATATGCTATTCAACCTTCCCATTTCTATCTAATGTGGGATTCCAACTCACCTGGAACTCTAACATTGGACATAACACATGTGTGCACAATCTTCATTTTGTCTAAGAAAAATTGTAATCTCTTCTTAATAGTGGTGTCTAACTCGCAACTAGGGGTGTTCGCGGTGCAGTTTGGTTCGGTTTTTTGCTAAAATATATCCGAACCAAATATAAAAATTATTTGCGGTTCGGTTTGGTTCGGTTTAAAATAAAAAAAATCCGAACTAATCCAAACCAATTTTAGCAGTTTGGTTTGGATTGATTTTTGCGGTTTTTTTTTTTAATTTTTAATTTTATTTTTTTATTAATAATTGAGTATTTTTTAGTCTTTGAAACCTTGAATTTAACCTACAACCAAGTACTCAATTGGGTTAGAACAAAATAAAATTACAGTAATGAAATTTTTCAAGTAAAGGGACACTAAGATGTGTTTAACAAAATATAAGGTGCAATAGATGAATATTACTAAAAATAATAATAACCCTAGTAAAAACGAAATTAATTGAAATAAGAACCTTAAACCTGAAACCGAGAATCTTAAATCCTAAACCCTAAAATGAAATCGGGAAATAATAGAATATTTATTCAATGAAAATCGAAAATGAATCATAAGACAAATTAATGTGAAATTAAAATTAAAATATGAAAAATGAAAGAGGAAAGAATAAGAAAGGAAACATATTAATGAGTGAATGAAATAAAAAAAAATTTACCGCTTGGGATAAAAAGAATGATTAGATAGAGGGTGAAATGGTGTGGTGAAGATGAATTTGAATAAGAGTAAGGAAATTTCAAGTAAGAAACCCTAAGATGCGTCTAATAAAATGAAAGTTGTTGTAATAGACAATAGTAGGTTGTATTTGCAAAATAAATTTTAAAATAAATATAATATTATTTAATAATTGCGGTTTGGTTTGGTACGGTTCGGTTTTGAAATACCAAACTACAAACCGAACCGAACCGAACCACGCGGTTCTGAAAAAAAAAATCCAAAATAATCCAAAAATTTGTGATTTTAATCGGTTTGCGATTTTTTGGATCGGTTTTCGGGTTTTTTTAGATCAGTTCGGTTCTAAACACCCCTACTCGCAACATGCATTCAGCCTTGTACTCACACTCTCTAAACCATAATTTTATATTTTCAAATGTGATTCTAGTTAAAACACTTATAAGTAAGACTGTATTCCTTTTAGAATCAAGTTTAGACACTTTACTAGATTTATATCATATGTCCATATCATTTTCCTTCATTAAAAGTTTGGGTACACTTTTTTTAATGATATGTTTATTAATACTGCTGACGCTTTCATATCATATTTTGTTAAATAAATAAAAAATAGTTAACAATTAAATATATATTTATTGGTAAATTAGAGTAATTAAAATATTTATTACCTATGTTAATAATTTGTCTTTTTAACTCGATATTTTTGAAATTTTTATTGAAGTTTGAAGTGATATGTTTAATGTAGTAGAGAGAGATTAGATTAGGTAAATCTAGTTCCTTATATTATAATATAGACAATATTCATTTCCCTTTATTTGTTATGATAGACAAATTTAGTTGAGATATGATATATTCGTGTAGTAATTAGAAGAACTATGCCAATGTATTCTTAGTTTCTCCTTCAACATCTACAAATGCTAGTGAAAATTTTTCTATTGTCATTTTGTACAATAACAGTAGATAAAGTTTCTTGATATTTTTCAACGAAGAATGTGTCATCCACCTACATAAAACACTTATAATATTTTAAGCTTTTAATTTAAATGACAAAAAACACATTCGAACATATAAATGAATGAAAATAACAAATAAATATGGAATTTAAATTATGATGATCGATAGATAAAATAATTATAAACAAGTATGAGGTGCTTCAATTTGTTTTATTTTTCATTTTTTTCTTATTTTACTATATAATATTCATTAGGCTTCAATGCCAAATATTGTCATATTGAACGCAATGAGCAACATAATGGTTAGACTTTAACTCCACAATATTAAACTTATAATAAATTTCAGTGTTGAACTACTTGATTGCACCTATTACACCTTCTTTACTTTGAAAACACGTAACTTCATAGAGATTATTTTATATAGTATTTATAGTGTGAGACATATGTTTTGTATTCTTTACTTATAAAATGGTTGATGTTAGTTGATGTTACAACTTCAATTTCTGTATATTATTCTTTATCATCTATAAAATCATCAAAAATATTTTGTATGATATATTGATTTTCAGTTATATCATAGAAATTCCCAACTTAAAATCTATTCATTTATTACATAAAAAAATACATTAAGGGTAGTTTAAATTTAATAGGTTAATAATGTAGAAGATCTAAAAATAATTGATAAAATATTTATTTTATTGATCTTATTATACAGGTATAAAAATAATGGTAGACACAGCATACATACATAACATAATTTTAACATAGAAAAAAAGCATACATATACAATAATTGATGTCTAAAAAGGAGAACAAATAATATTAAAACATGATTTAGTGTATTTTGAATTCGTCTTTGGAAACATGAGTTTTGCTTGTGAGATTCATGGTTTTAGGGAGATTCATTGTAGATGGGTAACGATTTAGAAAAGCATAACATTCATTGCCTTTGAATGGTTTTGAATTTCAAATTGAAGCACTTTCGTGCCTATAAATTTGGTTTTAGACATAGATAGATATGAAGTACCAAAGCTTTAAGGCGTTATTCTAGAAAGGAGTTGTCCATCAAATGTAGAGATAATATTGATTCAAGGAGTTATCAGTCAAAGGCAGAGACAGTGTATTTTCTATCAAGTATAGTGTGATTTTAAAGTAAAATCCTTCACGTTGTAAGCATTTTTCTAATAATTATTATTATTATTAAAATTAGTTAATAGAGTAGAATTTAGGGATAGTAGAATTTTTTTATTGTTTTTAGTAAATATTTAATTTTTTTTTCTGATTAAGTTAGTGTAGAATTTTATTATTATTATTTACAAAAATTTAAATTTATTATTATTATTAGATATTTAAGTTAGATTAGAGAGTAGAAAATATATTTATTATTATTATTATTATTTTAATATTTAAATTTATTGTTATTATCATTAGATATTGACAGGCAACAGTAAAATATATATATATATATATATATTTAAACTATTTTTATGATTATTTAAGTTAGATCAGAAAGTAAAAAAATATATTTATTATTAGTTTTTTTTAAAGATTTAAATTTATTATTATTATTATTATTCAAAAAATAATACCAATCATCCCCAAAGATAATTTAAATATATAAACAATTCAACACAGAATATTTACATTATTTGCCTTTTTTTTTTATTATATTATTTGTCTTTTTTATTACAATATTCATATCTTCCATTACAATAAATAATTCTTACCATTTCATAATTAAAATAAAATATGTCTTTCGCATATAAGTCTATTATCATATGTTCTTATATCAAGAAACAATATTTACAGTAACACAATTTTACACAAAACATATCAAATAAGGTATAAATAAAATCTAACATGTTAAAATATACAATTTATATTCTCATCATTACTGTTATTTATTCAATCATATTCAAAATACTCCAATAATCATGATAAAGTATTAAGTCACACACAATCATCACACTCATTCTTTCACACGTATAGACTTTTCTTAAAAATTATATGAAGTTCTTAACCTCAACGGCTAGTACTTGCTCATGCGTATTGGATACCAAGTCATAGACACAATTCCTAATCAGTCTTGTCTCACCTCAAAACCACCAATCTATCCCTATACTGACAACCATAATGATAAGTGTAGTTGAAACCTCCATTGATTTCTCACTACATGGTATCTTTATTTAGATAAGAGATCTTGAGAATTCTATATGTATACTAAAATTATATCAAATAGGACATTGTGATAATTATCTAATTCACATACAAGCAACACATAATCATTTTATAAATAACAAATCACACAATTCATTCTCACAAGCATATAGCTCAATATATAGTTCATCTTATTCTCCTAGACATATAACCATCTCAAGCACACATCCATCTCAAATACATAGTCATCTTAGACATACAATTATCTCATTTCATAAATAATTTCCAATATCTATCGTATAATCAATTTCATTTTATATTTAATCTCATATCGATGTATAGGATAATGATAATTATACCCGTTAAATGGCTAGGGTTTTAATAGTAGGGAAGGTAGCAACACTTGTGTATCTGTTCCTTGCTTCTATAAATAAGAAGGGTGGTGGGGCTTGCATTGTTCACTCCTCATCCTATCTTATATCTTTCTCTTGAGATATTTTTACTTTCATAGTTTTTGTAAATTCCTTATAAGACATATTACCTAATTGATAAATATTAAAATATCTCTTTATTGTGTTGTGGTACTCGCAGTGAAGTTTGAAGTTTTAATATTTTGAAGTTTGGTTGAAAGGGTGCATAACCGCATGCATAAATATTAAAATATCTCCTTTCGATGACTAATGTGTTCTTGAAGGGATATCTATATGAGAAGAGAATTCTATTTCTATTCTCTATTAATTGAAATTCGTTTGAGTTAACATTGAAGCCAACTCTTTTTTCTTTTTCTCTGCTCTCCATACGCACATGGAGCTATTCTCCTTCCTCTTCCTTGCGCTTCTCTTACCTCTCTATCTCTACTTAGCAAGACAAAAACCCCGCAACAACAAACCCTTCACAGTCTACCCTCTCATCGGAAGCTTACCGGAATTCCTCAAAAACCGCCACCGCTTCCTCCAATGGACTACCCAAGTCCTCCGTCAATGCCCCAACAACACTATTGCCGTCTCCCGCTACTACAAATTCAACAGCGTCATAACGGCCAACCCCGCCAACGTCGAACACATGCTCAAAACCCGATTCCAAAACTACCCAAAGGGCGAACGTTTCATCAACCACCTCCAAGACTTACTCGGCCACGGAATCTTCAACTCCAACAATGAACTCTGGAAGGTACAGCGAAAAGTCGCAAGCTACGAATTCAGCACCAAATCACTCCGTAATTTCATTGTCAACTCTGTCACCGCAGAACTTCAAACCAGGCTTCTGCCTATTCTTTCCAAAGCCTCCCAAACAAACAGGGTCCTCGATTTGCAGGACATGCTAGAGCGCTTCGCCTTCGACAACATTTGCAAGCTAGCCTTCAACGTCGACCCCGCATGTCTCGGCGGCGACGGAACCGCCGCCGCCGAGTTCATGCTCGCGTTCGAGGACGCCGCCGTGCTGAGTTTTCAGAGGTTCATGACCGTGTTTCCCTTCGTGTGGAAACTAAAGAAACTGATCAACGTTGGATCAGAAGGAAGGCTCAAAGAATCAATCACCACCGTCCACGCGTTCGCTGACTCCGTCATTCGGTCCAGATTGGAAGCCAATGAACCCACCGGCGACGACGAAGATTTGCTTTCGCGGTTCATCAAAATAAAGGAGAGCTCGCCGGAGTTTCTCCGCGACGTTGTGATAAGTTTCATTCTCGCCGGACGTGACACGACGTCGTCTGCACTGACCTGGTTCTTCTGGATTCTCTCTTCCAGGCCTGACGTTCGGAGAAAAATTCGCGACGAAATCGCGAGGGTTCGGTCCACCACGCGTGGCATTGGCGCGTTCGGATATGAGGAGCTGAGGGAGATGCATTACTTGCACGCGGCGATTACGGAGACGATGAGGTTGTACCCGCCAGTGCCCTTTAACACGAAGAAGTGTCTGAACGACGACGTTTTGCCGGATGGAACGAGGATTAGGAAGGGGTGGTTCATCTCGTACCACACGTACGCAATGGGGAGGATGGAGAGCGTGTGGGGAAAAGACTGTACCGAATATAATCCCGAAAGGTGGTTGGAGAATGGCGCGTTCCGAACGGAGAGTCCGTTCCGTTTTCCGGTCTTTCATGCGGGTCCCCGAATGTGTCTTGGGAAAGAAATGGCTTATATTCAGATGAAGTCCATCGCAGCTTCTGTGATGGAAAGGTTTGAGATTGAGCCACTGGATAAGGACACGTGTCCTGAGCATGTGTTCTCTTTGACGTTGAGGATCAAAGGAGGGTTGGCAGTGAGAGTAAGGACAAGGGATGGCCGCTAAGGGTGAGTTCTCTTCACATTTCTCTTCCATGAATGCTTCAACCCTCGAGCACCATCCTCAAATACTTGTAATTTTCTGATATTTTAATGAAATATAATTTAAAAATAATTAAAATATATATATATATATATATATTATGTTGAATGGGTTATGAATAATTGACGTGTGAGTATTATTTGGTGTTGAGTGCTGCATTCTCTTCACTAGAGTCAGTCTCATGTAACATAATATATTAAATATGAGGATTTTAATATAACATTTTTTCTAAAATTATCATTATTTACATTATAAAACCTATCTTTATTTCATGAAAAATATAATATTTATAATACCTAATATTTTAATTGTGATAATATTCATAATATTTTCATTGTGATAATATTCACGAAAATTCGCAAACCCTATATTTCATCTTCTTCCCATCTTCAAGTGTAGTGTCTGACATGAAAAGGACCGACTCAAGTTGAGTTTTGCGTTCTGGCGGCGATTGAGGCCAAAATCAGGTGAGTTCAAGACCAAGCAATCCAACGATAGGGAGAAGTAGACAATGGCAGGATCTAAGGCGATCAAAACCAATGTGGTGATAACACCATGTGGTGCCATGGAGGGAGTTACAAAAAGGTTGTGGTTGATGTAGGTGCCAAGACTATTGATAGGAGATTTGACATTATGTATGTGAGGAGGTAAAAGAGGCTGAAGAAGGAAGGTTCTAGAAGGAACATGGAGGTTTTGTTTTGCATGTTTTCGGTTGTTGTGAATCGTTGTGTTGGGAAGAGTGGTCGATTTTTGAGACTGTTGGCTTTGATGGTGAGGTATGCCAAGAGGGTTTGAATCCTTTCCCCACTCTTACAAGGTTGTATGGTCGAGAAGGCATGAAAGAGGGGATTTGGTAGCTTATTTTAAGGTTTAGGTGGTTGAAAAGTGTGGGCTAGGTGAGGGTGACTCATGGGTCAACTCTTAAGCTTCAAATCACATTTTCCCTCTTCTTTATCGGGCCTAATCCGTGGACCTCATTCTTTATTTAGGTTTGATCCATATTTTCTCACATCTAACTATTAACACAATGATTTTAAGTCCATAAAAATATTAATAGATAAATTTTATAAACATACGAAGTTTTACTAAAATCTTTGACACAAAATAATATTAATAATAATTTTTATTATTATAAATTTTCACTCTTATATACAAAAATAATATATATTTAAAATTGAAGGTGTTATAAAGTGAGAATGAAATTGAAATTCTTTTATAACTTTATTAATAATAGAATGTGAAATCACTTTTATTATTTAGTGTGTTGATAGTAGTAAGGAATTTTTACATTATTTGTATAAATTAGATTTTTTATTAAAATATGATTGTCCAATTCCATAAGTACTTGTAAAGGAGGATTGTTGAAAAAAAATCTATATTATTTTTTTTAATTTGTAGAGTATGACTTATATATTTATTGAATAATTTTATTTAGTACTAATTAGTTTTAAGATGAAATCTAATATGAGATTAGAATTTGTATTTTACTTTTATTATTTATTTTAATAAATTAGTCTGGTTTAGTAGGTATCTATAAAGAAGTGGTATTAAAGAAATCCTACATCATCTGCTTTAATTTACAATACTTATTAGAATAGAATCATTTTATTCGATAGATATTTGTTGAAGAAAGATATTAGAAGAAAACTTACATCACATACCTCATTTTCTGGAGTGCGATTTTATATATATATATATATATATATATATATATAATTTTATTTAATATCAATTAATTTTAAAATAAAATTTAATAAATAATAACAAAATTTATAAAAAAATATGAAAAGAAATCTTATATTATTTATCCTAATTTTAAAGTATAATTATATATATAAATAAACAATTTCATTTAATATTAATTATTTTTAAGATAAAATTTGAGAAAAGTAACAAAGTGGAAGTAATTATTCTCTTACGGTTACTATTTCATAGTACTAGTAAGTATATAGCTTATTATGGATGAAATAAATCAATTTTTTTTTTCTCAATGATATTACAATGTTTATGCTCTATTAATCTTTCACGATCTGTCTTTTGTAAACTCTGGAATATGCTAGTTCTTTGGGTTGTAGAGTTTGTGTAATTGTTTTCAGTGGACTTTTCTATATTGTTCTTCTTTTTTTAATATTTTAATTCTGCGATGGTCTTAAAATTTATGTTTAGGTTACTTGTATTATTTTTCTTTTAGTGTTGTTGTTCTTTTTGAAGTAAGTAAGTAGGTGGAATATTTGTTCTTCAGCAACTACCAGTCAATTTTGTATTGGACTCTTGTCTGTTTATGCACACTTTTAGTAGTTTTGGAAACCATCCATGACACCAAAAAAGTTAGTATAAATAGTTCGTTTTCATTACTTCATACTTCTATCAATCAAGTATATATAATTAAATGATTCAAAATTATCTGCCAGTTAATTAAATTTACATTCAGTGATTCAAATTGATTATATAATTTTATTTTATTCTAAGCATCAAAGCAAAGAAAATACATCATAGATAAATCATCAAAAGCTATGTGTTCAACATAAAATATAGAGAGAAGCAAATTTTTTTTTCTACATATCAATAAATTCATAGATAATCTTCTAATTACATACTACATTATTTTATTAAAAAATTATTTGGTAGAATATATTAAATAACATTCACCAAATAAATAAAATTATTTGGTGAAATAGATATAAACAAAACTTACATAATAAAATTCGTAAAATAATAATATTTGAATGGTGAAATAGATGTTTTAGTTTTAAATTGCATCAATTTGTAGATGATGTAGATGATTTTAGTTTACATTATTTTTATACATTAAAAATTGTTTAAGTGCATGCACGTTATTTTGTCAATTATGTAACAACTAAACGTTGAATTCTATTCTTTTCCAGGAAAAAAATTGAGTAACAATAAACAAAATGAAATAAATAAATTGCTTATTTTACGGTTATAAATCAGAAAATGAAAGAAAGAGTTGTTTCGAATAGGAAAATAGATTGAAAATAAATAATAAAAAAAATCAATTATGTGAAAACTCTGACAAAAAAAATTGATAAGTTTTGTTCTTATCCTCAATCTTTGATAAAAAAAAAAAAAATGTATTTTTTTTTTTAAATCGATTTTAGTTTTTTTATGCTTAAAATTGATTCTAGTTATTAATAGTTTCAGTCTTTTCTTTATAATTAAGAGAAGCATATTCATTATTTCTTTTATTAGTAGACAACCTTATATAGAAGCAAGTTATTAACAACATTAAATTTTAAAGAGACCCAATTCTAACATATAACCGTACAAGCTTATTTATGCAAGTTATTAAGTTATTCTTTGCTTGTTGTTTATCATTAATCATTATCATTAGGACTAACAGAGATTACGACCTATCTCCCTTATTAGTTTTATACTTCTTTCAATTTCGCACAATTAACATCAAAGTTATTTTTGCAATAGAACGCAATAAAAATATAAATGGTTAGAAAGAGAAAGGAATAGAAAAGCTTCGGTATCACAATCCTTGAGTAGAGAAGTCTTAATTTGCCTTAAACTTGAAAAAAAGACAAAAAAAGATAAAATAAAATAAAAGATGTTAGAGTCACACAAAATCGTACTCAATATTTTTAAACCCATTTTATAAATAGGATTTTGAAACCTTACCTAATACATATTATAAAACCTTACCTAATGCATATTATAGAATCTTAACCTCATACACATTAAACCCAAGATAGTTAGTAAAATAATCCTTATTACATAAATCTACCTGTTTTTTGTTTTTATTTGTTATCTTAATAACTTTATAAAATTTGTCCTTTTCTTCCTTCTTTAAGCCATTCGAATACTTCTTGTCCATTCTTTAACCTATAAGAAACTGAAAAAAAAAAAAAAACACATTATATTACAGTTTTTCTTAATTATAAAACTATTTAGAAAACAGGAGAAATTGCTAGGTGTGCCCTAGACACTTGGGTTACTGTGCGCACTTGCTTATGTATCCCTTGTCCTTACTCTCACTGCCAACCCTCCTTTGATCCTCAACGTCAAAGATAAAACATGCTCAGGACACGTGTCCTTATCCAATGGCTCAATCTCAAACATTTCCATCACAGAAGCTGCGATGGACTTCATCTGAATATAAGCCATTTCTTTACCAAGACAAATTCGGGGACCCGCGTGAAAGACCGGAAAACGAAACGGACTCTCGGTTCGGAACGCGCCATTCTCCAACCACCTTTCGGGATTATATTCGGTACAGTCCTTTCCCCACACGCTCTCCATCCTCCCCATTGCGTACGTGTGGTACGTCATGAACCACCCCTTCCCAATCCTCGTTCCATCCGGCAAAACGTCGTCGTCCAGACACTTCTTCGTGTCAATCGGCACCGGGGGGTACAACCTCATCGTCTCCGTAATCGCCGCGTGCAGGTAATGCATCTCCCTCAGCTCCTCGTACCCGAACGCGCCAATGCCGCGCGTGGCAGACCGAACCCTTGCGATTTCGTCTCGAATTTTTCTCCGAACATCGGGCCTGGAAGAGATAATCCAGAAGAACCAGGTCAGTGCAGACGACGTCGTGTCACGTCCGGCGAGAATGAAACTTATCACAACGTCGCGGAGAAACTCCGGCGAGGTGTCCTCTGTTCTGATGAAACGCGAAAGTAAATCTTCGTCGCCGCTGGTGTGCTCCTTGGACTCCAGTCGGGACAGTATTATCGAGTCAGCGAACACGTGGACGGTGGTTATTGCTTCTCTGAGTCTCCGCTCTGTTCCGATGTTCAACAGCTTCTTTATTTTCCATAAGACGGGTAACACGCACATGAACCTCCCTGAACTCAGCACGGCGGCGTCCTCGAACGCGAGCATGAACTCGGCGCCTGAGGTGCCGTCACCGTCGAGACAGGCGGGGTCGACGTTGAAGGCTATCTTGCAAACGTTGTCGAAGGCGAAGCGCTCGAACAGGTCCTGCAAATCGAGGACTTTGTTTGTCTGGGAGGCTTTGGAGAGAACTGGCAGAAGCCTGGTTTGGAGTTCGGCGGTGACGGAGTTGAGGATGAAGTTACGGAGTGATTTGGTGGTGAACTCGTAGCTGGCGATTTTTCGCTGCACCTTCCAGAGTTCATAGTCGGAGTTGAAGATTCCGTTGCCGAGGAAATCTTGGAGGAATTGGATGAAGCGTTCACCCTTTGGGTAGTTGTGGAATCGGTTTTTGAGCATGTGTTCAACGTTGTCGGGGTTGGCTGTTATGATGCCGTGGACGCTGTAGGGGCGAGAGAAGACGGCGGTGTTGGTGGGGCAGTTGCGGAGGACTTGGGTGGTCCATTGGAGGAAGCGATGGCGGTTTCTGATGAATTCCGGTAAGGTTCCAATGAGAGGGTAGTGTTGGAAGCCTGTGTTGTTGGTTTTGCGGGGTTTTTGTGCTGCGAAATAGAGATAGAGAGGAAGGAGAAGGGCAAGGAAGAGGAAGGAGAATAGCTCCATCTGCAGATGAAGGTGAGTGGCTACACTGCTCCAGGGATAAGCTGACAAAGAATATTTCATCCACGTTACTTCAAATAAATGGAAGAGAGAGAGAGCATGCATTTTTTTACAATTTTTTACAATCTAAACCCTCGATTGATATTGAAAATTAATTTTTATTTTTTAAATTTATCTTCATATAAACCTAATTTGAGATGTTGATCATACCATATCAGTATATTTTTAGTAAAATTTTTTATAAAACTTCCAGATTTTTTAAATTTTTGTTAAGATTTTATACAGAAGATATTTTTATTATATTTTTACTATCTCATTTCTATATCTATTTTCATTTTTGTTACATTATTTATCAAAAATCTTATGCCCTAATATATAATATTTTTATACATTTTAGTGCTATTTTCAATAAGGATTCTTTATTATTGTGAGAATATCATCACATTCAAAACTTTTATCAACAAGATTTATTACATAAAAGATGAATTAGAATATTTTGTTTTAGTTTATAAATAAACATTAGATACCAAAGAACAAATAAACTTCACATTTAATATTTTTTTTAAGCTCGTATCCTCATAACTATAATTTTTTATAAATATAAAAATATTGTAATTATAATATGATTCAATCATAAAACAATCTTTAAGTCTAATTATATTTTTACTATTGAATATATTTATTCTTGATTTGTTTTTTCTGTAAAGTAATTTTTAAGAAGAAATGTTACTCAATTTTTTTTTTTTTTAAGTAGTAGTTACGATATTTATTTCTATTACTATATATAGTCTTTAGTTTCGTAAAACATTAATATTTGTAAACATTATTTATATTGTTCGTTATTTTTAGAAGTGTAGTAGTTATTACTACAACACTAATTCTTTATATACTTTCCTTTTTAATAACTTTTTTACTAAATTTTATCTTTTTTTTCTTATTTTTAATATATAGAAAGAATAAAAGGAAAAGTGAAAAACTTGAGTTCATTTTACTTGTTTATTTAATCTTTGTTAAGAAAATAAAATAAAAAATAAATAAATAAATAAATAAATAAATAAATAAATAAATAAATAAATAAATAAATAAATAAATAAATAAATAAATAAATAAAAAGAGAGAAATAAAACAAACAAGAAAAAATGAAATAGCATTATATTGTTTGAGCCATGTGAGGGTTTAAGTACATCCCTTAGTTTTTGCATGTAAATATCACCAAACAACATGTGAAAGATAATTATTAGGGTACTCCGTCCTACATTAAAACATCCAATAAAGCCACTTGTGACTTAAAAAGTCAAAATTTCCATGTGGAAGAAAATCTACCACTATATAGCTATGCCCATAAAATAGGTAGAAGAAGATAGAAACAAATTTAATATACATTAAATGTTTGATTTAATTCAAATCCTTCCTTAACTATAAATAGCAACAATTTTTTTTACTTGTTTCATTCCATTTTTAGATGGTGAGAGATACTTTAAACTCTCTTTTACTTTGATTGATAGCATTAAAAAACATTTATTTATTTTTGACATGCCACACAGTTTCTGAAGCACATTCTACACACATAGAATCGATAATCTTAAAGCTTATAGAGTAAGGGAACATGTAAAATAAATAAAATAAAATAATTTATTTTTAAACTAAATAATTCTAATTTATTTTTTATATTTTTCTTATTTTTACTTTATATTATATTTATATTCATCTTCTTAATTTTACTCATTCTGGGTTGTTTTATTTAAATTTAAAATAAGTGTTTTTATGAAAAAGAAAATAAGAACAAACAAACTCTTTCTCTATTTTCTCTTCTCACTGTTACAAAACACAGTGTTTTCCTCATTTTACGGGTATTATCATATTATAAGACAGAATCTAATTGTTCTTTACTTATATTTAGAATTAAGTTATATTAATTTTCGAGCAAATAATATTAGTGTGAATAGATTATTCAAACTATATTATATTGGCATGATGAGAAAATTCTTAATATCTAGAAATGTAGTCTAATCTTCCACATTAGAATTAATTAATATATTATTGTAGTACAAAAATGTATGTTTATGAAAGTTTTGTGTATGAAACCTAATATTTAAGTGTCAATTAGTACCAGACCTCTCTTTCTAGGAAGTTTACATGGTATATCACTTCATGAATAGCAATCACTATTTCAATATATAATACTATTCTTGGTGAAATTTTGTTTTTTTCTTTTTAGAACTAATCTAATGTTATAATTAAATAATTCTATATATATTAGAGATTGAATAAGTCTAAAGTGAAATAATTTCACTGACTTTAACAGCCAAGAAATAGGTCATTTACTATTTGATGTAAATGAGGAAAGAAAAAACACTTCATATAATCAAATTATAGCTATTCTATTTCTCTATATCTCCATAACTATTTCCATTTATACTTATTTGCATACTTAAAAGAGGAACATTTCAATCTATAAACCTTCTCCTTTTATAACATTTTCTATCAATTCAACTAACAATACGTAAATTCAAGCAAATTTTAAAGTAAGCATCATGTTTTATATATATGTTTCTATTAGTAAAGGAAAAAGGGGTTGGTTCCCCAAATATTTGATATATACGTTCAAAATGATAGTTTGAAGGATTTGCACTTTCAGAAAAATAATCGAAACAAATATATTGTATATTTTTCTTACTATAATTAATACAATTTTCTCCTTATTAGAACACACATATCAAATATTAAAGAATACATTGATATCTTCATACATACAAGTTTTATTAAGAAATTACATGACTAATAATTTTAGAAATTGTTATAAAATATATATAACATCATAATATCTATTTAATTTATTTATATAATATTTGTATTTATTATAAAATAAATTTCCACTAATAAAAAAAATATAAAATCAATAGTACAGATATGGTAGGATTGAACTCCCAACTATATATTTAAAAAAAATTAATTGAATTAAGTTTATTTTATCTTATTTAACGTAATTGAAGATGAGGTTTTACTAAAAAAATCTTATTTTTTATAAAATAAGTTTGTAGGTAATATTTAAAATTAATGAAAAATATAATTTTTTCCACAAATTTATCATAAATTTGCCACTACCACAAATTTATAGGTAAATAGGTTAATAGGAAATTATTTTCCACAAAAAATTCATGAAAAATTTTCCACAAACAAATCAATAGAAAATTTTTTTCATAAATAAATTTATAAAAAATTTCTCACGAAAAAAATTATGAAATTTTTTTATAAAAATAAATGTATAGGAAATATTTAATTGGTAATTAATTTTTTTTTACAAAAAAAAATCCGTGAGAAATATTTCATGGGTAAATACGCTTATTCATTCTTATCTAGGTCAAAGAGTGCAAAAGAGAGAGTATAGAAAAGAAAGGGTTATTTTTCGTCATCTTTGGGAGAGAAAAGAAAAAGTTGTTTGCCACATTTACAGAATAGTTTCAGTAAAATTATGATTCTTGCTTAATCGTTGGATTTGGCTGAAATTTTGACAGCAGGTTCGTGGAATATGGTTTTTTAGTTTGACCATTGGGATTGTCAATTGGAGGTCTGTGATTAGAGTTATCAGTTATTAGTCTCTCACTGTTACTCTATTTTAGGTTTCTCTTTCTTTATTATGTAAATTTGAGAGCATTATTGTTTTGATGTATTGATCATTTGAAGACATTTATTTATGTATTTGATCTAACTCTCTTGTACCCATATTTGATTTTAGTGGAGCTTGATTGACTTGGTTGTACCCATAGATTTTTACTTCTCATATTGAAGGAGTTTTTCCACTTTAAAAATATTGGTATTTTCTTTTGTGATTATCTTGCTATTGTTATTGTTCCTCACAAATTCTTACAAGTTTGGAAAAATTATTTCTGTTGTATATTTTGGTTTTTGGTTGTTCTGTTATTGGTTTTATTGGAGTCGTTGTAATATGCTTATTGTATCCGTCAAACCGTAGTTTCTCACATGGGCATAGTCAGGTTGCAGTGTCATGATTGAGAAACAAAACATAAGGATGAATAAAGAGATGGAGATAGAGAGAAAGAGAAGAGAGGAATGTACTCTTATTAATCTATATCGAAATATTATAATGAGGAACAAATATATACATAAGGAAGATGCAACAAAAAGGAGAGAGAAGCAAAATAGAAAACAAAAAAACACGTTGGAAAAGCCAAAGAGATGATGAACAATACGTCAAATTTGAAAAATATTTTTAAGATCCCCCTTCAAGATGAGAATAGATATTTGTGATTAATTCTCAGCTTGTCACAAAGCTCTTGAAAGGCATTGGTGGTCAAAGGTTTGGTCAATATATCAGCCAACTGATGATCTGAACAAACTGGTATTAGCTTGATAGTGCCATTGTTGATCTTCTCACGAATCATATGACAATCGATCTCGATATGTTTTGTACACTCATGGAATACTTGATTAAATGCAATCTGAATGACATATTGATTATCACAGTACAAAAGTGCAGGTCTAACATGAGGGATGCACAGGTCTTCCATGAGATAAGTAATTCATTGTACTTCACAGGTAGTTGATGCGAGAGCCCTATACTCAACATAAGAAATTTTGGACACAGTCTATTGTTTCTTCGATCTTCATGCCACGAGTGAATTCCCAACATAAATTGAATAACCAGTAACAAATTCCCTTGAAATTGGACAACTCGTCCAGTCGGAGTCACTATAGGCCTTAATATGCATGATGTTACGTCTGTTAAGGAAGATCCCCATTCCTGGATTGGATTTTAGATAACATAGAATTCGGTAGGCACCTTGCTTGTGATGGAGTGCGGGTGAAGAAACAAATTGACTGAGATTGTGCACAACATGCATATATCAGGGCTTGTATTAGTGAGGTAGATAGGCCACCCTATTAGCCTTCTGTAAGAAGAAGCAGATACATCATCTAACTTGATGGATTCATAATTGTGTGAGTTAAAATTATGAGCTAGAGTGACAACTGGAGTGCAAGCTAACATTCCAGTTTCTTTAAGTAAATCCAAAGTATATTTTCTCTGAAATAGATACAAACCTGTAGCACTTCTTGCAATCTCAAGGCCAAGAAAATATGTTAAATTTCCAAGATCTTTTATCTTAAAAATTTTATCAAGCAAATTAGTAATATATGAAATTTCACTTGAACTATTTTCAGTTAGGATTATATCATCTACATATATGAGTAGGGTAGTGGTGGTGTCATTAGCGAACTTAACAAATAGTGAGTGATCAACTATGAAAAGTTTATAACCTTGTGAAATAAGAAGAAGGGATAACCTTTCATACCATTACCTGATAGCTTGGTGCAAACCATGTAATGATCATTATAATATGCAAACCTGAATGTTGTTTGTGATGTATAATCCTGGTGGAGGCTTCATATAGACCTCCTCATGCAGATTATCGTGCAAGAAAGCATTATTCACATTGACCTCTTTGATATCCCAGTCTTTGGCAACAACAATTGCAAGGAGAAACCACATTGTTGTGCGTTTTGCCACAGGAGAAAATATATCTATGAAATCAAGTTCTTCTAGTTGATTGTAACCCTTGGCAACTAATCTGACTTTGTACCTATCTATGGTTCCATCGGCTTTGTACTTAATTTTGTAGACCCACTTGTATCCTATTATTGTTTTGTTGGGAGATAGTGAAGTTAATTCCCATGTTCTATTGATTTCGAGTGCTGCTATTTCATCTCTCATGGCTTGGATCCATTCTTTGCTTTTGGAAGCTTATTCATAGGTTGTAGGTTCATTACTTGTTGATATAGACATGATTGTATTTCTAAACAAAAGAGAAAGTTTGTTATAAGATATGTAATTTTCAATAGGATATTTTTTACCTTTAGCATTTGTGACAGTAGTCGAGTGATCAGTCTGATAGTCCTCAAGATATGTGAGTTACCTTCTAGGTCGAGTGGATCTTCTGAGTTCCAAAGCATAATCCTCATTGTCATTAATTGCATTTTGCTTAGTGTTAGGGGAAATCTCAATATCATATTCATGAAGATAAATGTCAGATATGGGCAAAGGCATAAAATCATTATGAATATGAGAAAAATTATTATAAGGAAACCTATTTTCATAAAAGTAAATATTTCTAAATATTTCAATTTTTTTATCTTTCAGATTGTATAAAAGGTAACCTTTAGTATGAGCTTTAAAATCAATGAACACACAAGGTATAGTACGAAGATCCAGTTTCTTCCTTTAAGAAGTCAATGTACTATTGTAACAAAGACAGCCAAAAACCTACAAGTTGGACAAATCACATTTTATACCATTTAATTTCTCATAAGGTGTCATATTATTAAGTATGGGAGTAGGTATATTATTTATCAAGTAGGTTGCATGAATTATAGCATAACACCAAAAATTGGGAGACAAATTAGATTGAAAGAGCAATGAGTGTATGACATTCAATAGGTGCTGGTGATTTCTTTCCACGATTCCATTTTGTTCTGGTGTTTCAACACAGGAAGTCTGATGTATGTCACCCTTTGAAGCAAAAAACTCTTTCATGCTAAATTCAATTTCATTATCAGATCGTATGATTTTAACACTTTTCTCAAACTGTTTTTCTATGTGAGCAATGAAGTTTACAATATGGCTACGAGTTTTAGTTTTATTGGTCATAAGATAAATCCAAATATAATGTGTAAAACCATCCACAATTGTAAGAAAATAGCGATGATCATGCATAGAAATCTTAGAATAAGGATCCCAAATATCCATATGGAGAAGTTCAAAAGGCTATGATGTGTGTGTATCGTTAGTGGTGAAGAACATTTTTCTTTGCTTTACATGATGGTAAGTATTACACACAAATTGATCATCAAAATCTATATAGGAATAACAATGTTTCATAATACTAAGTCTATCATTTGACAAGTGTCTCATACGACAATGTCATAGATCTATACATTTAACAGTACAATCAGGTTCAATAATAGTAGTGTGAGCAGTAACATGAGTCAGTTCTTCAACATTAAGAGTATATAGTCCATCATACATTTCAACTATATCAATCCTCTCTTTGGTTTTCATATCCTGTATTATGCATTGCGAAGAGGAAAATATGAGTTCATGTTGTAAAGACCTTGTTATCTTAGAAATTGAAATAAAATAAAAAGTGAAAGATGGAATGAATAACACATAAATAAGGATAAATTTCTCAGATATCTCTACAGTTCCAGAATGGGTAGCATATACAGTTTGATATTAGGTGATTTCAGAGCCACATGTTTTATAATTTTGTAAGAACTATAACTGGATAAAGTACATAAATGATCAATTGCACTAGAGTCTATGATCCAGGATATTTTATTAGGAATTTTATCTCTTGGAGACTCATATTGAACAATTGAAGCACATAAGGATCCAATCTGGTTTACCTGAGTAGAGCTGTTGTTTGTGTTGTTTTGATTCTATTGGAGGAGTGATATCAAGGCTTGATACTTCTGTGATGATATCCAAATATCCTCTCCATTGTTCTGATTTTCACCGTCTATTATGGACTTATCCTTACCAGAAATATTGTTGGTCTGAAGATGTTTTTCATTACTAAACCTATGTCCAGGTGGATATCCATGCTTTTTGTAGCACACACCAATGGTGTGACCAAATCTTCTACAATGAATGCAAAACTTGCAGTTGAAATTATTTCTTGAATTCTTTCCATCTTCATTCTAGGGGAACCCATGTTTGCAGTAACATACCTCCTCAGTGTGACCGTGTCTCCCAAAATAGGTGCAATATTGAAAAACTTGGCCGCTTCCACAAGATATTTTTCTAGTATTCCCAATGAAATTGTTACTGGAGAGCTATCATTCTTATTGTGCCACAAACAAGAAAATCTTCGAAATAGGTGGGACAGGGTCTACGAGGAGAACATGCGATTTGATATTGTTGTAATGTTCATTTAATCCCCTTAAAAATTGCATTGTCTAGTCTTCATGTTTTCGCTGATTAATGATGCTAAGAGTGTTACAGGAGCATTTGTTCAAACATATACATGTAGGTTCATGAGCATTTTTTCAAACATATACATGTAGGTTCGAGTATGAAGTTATCTAATTCATCCCGGATTATCCTCAATTTGGTAAAATACTCAATAACATTTAGGTCACCTTGCTTTAGGGAAGACACGTCCATCTATAAGTCAGATATTCTAAGAAGATTGTTCTGTGAATATCTTGATTTAAGATCTTTCCAAATATCACTTGTTTTGTCCATTCAAAGAATGCTCTGATGAATGGGAAGTGAGATCAAGTGAACCAACCATGAAACCACCATATTATTGCATCGGTTCCATGCAGAAAAGGTAACATCAGTCTTAGGCAGTTTTGGTGCGTTGCCATTGACAAATTCAACCTTATTTTTTGTAGTGAGAGTGGTTATCATGGACCTACTCCACAAATGATAATTGCTGGAATTAAGAACTGGTGATACAAGAGCAGTGGTAGGGTTTTCTCTAGGGTGAAGGTACAAGAAATTATGTGTTGAGACGATTTGGTCTTTTGTCATGGTTGTCGTCATCAAGAAACCTAGAAATGCAAGAATGAAAGAAAAGAAGCAGGTGCGTAGCAAAGCTCTTAAAGTTTCTCGCACGGGCATAGTCAAGTTGCAGTTTCATGATTGAGGAACAAAACATATGAATGAATAGAGAAATAGAGATAAAAAGAAAGAGAAGAGAAAAAAATACTATTATTAATCTGCATCGAAATATTACAATGAGGAACAAATATATACAGAAGGAAGTTGCAACAAAAAGGAGAGAGAAGCAAAACGGAAAACAGAAAAACATGTTGGAAAAGCTAAAGAGATGATTAATCATACGTTAAATTTGAAAAATATTTTTAAGATTTTTCCCTATCAAATATCTATATAAATGAATGTAGTCTCATCATACCTTCTAGACTATTCATAGATATATTTCCATATCTTGTATCATTATCTGGTTGAGTACAACAAACACAATCATAGCAATCCAATCAAAAGATAGGAAAATGATAAGTTAATAATTCAAAATAATATACTTATCAATAAAATCTTCCTAATAACTCACAACACATGTCATATCATATCATAACTCATGTTATATCATTTCAATATTCATAATACTTCAAATATTATAATGCATCACATGTCTCATAAGGATCCATATGTCTTCCGGAAGACATTGATTGCTATATCTGAACTTAGAGACTAACACATGTGTATCACATTGCAGATCGGATAATAAACCACTATTATTGATCAGAGTGTCACCTAGGCCCCTTACACATAGGAAAGGATTATTGGCACTCTCCCTTACCAAAGCTGATATACATCTCTATATACTGAGTGCACTATTAACATCCCCTCATTAATTCCTCATCACCTAATCCCATAATCAATATGATTCGGTCAATTTGTACAGTTTTGGATCTCATAAATTTGCTTTAGTATAGCTTACTATACTAATTACAAACTCATACCTCCCCTGGTACTACATAACATATAAACATGGTTAATTTTAGACAACAATGTTAACTATTCAGCCTAGTCACACATAATCTATCACACAACTGATTTTGCACACCAACCCTAACAACTCAACTTGGTCACATATCTCACAATTCAACCAAGAGTTCAACAACTCAACGGTATTGGTAAAGGGATCAATTGTTCAATGGTATTAGACAATAGTTCAACAACTCAATAGCTCAACTAAGAGCTTGACACCTTAATAAGTCAACCAAAATCTAACAACTCAACAGGTCGATCAAAAGTCTAACACCTTAACAGGTTGGTCAAAAGCCTACCACCTCCACAAGTCACCCTAATTTACCAAGAGCTCAACACTCAACAAGTCAACCAAATTAACCAAGAGGTTAACTCAACAGGTCAATCATAAGCTCACAAATTAATAGATTGGTCAGATAAACCAAATTGAACCAAATTGGTCAAAAGTTCACAACTTAACATATCGATCAAGAGTTTAATAGATCAACACTTTTTCCATTACTAAAACATCTTTTCCACTGTCGAATCATCTCTTTCACGGTCAAATCATCTCTTCCACTATCAAAGCTTTTCTTCCACCATTAGAATACTTATTTAACTATCCAAACTACTTGATAAACAAAAATCAATAATAATAATAATAAAAACATAAACGTCATACCAACTATTTATTTACATTCATTTTTCACCCATATTTACTATACATTCTTATTTTTTACCTATTCATTCAATCATTTCAATAAATATTATTTTTAAATAATAATTTTTCTTATCTATATATCTCTCGATTTAGTCTTATGATTCCTTTCAATAATCTCAACTCAATTTATAAAAATTTCAATTTAAAAAATCTAGATAAATATTAGTGTATAGAAGTTTTTAAACTTTTTAACTTAAAAAACAATATTTAAAAGAAAATAAATTACTTACCTGATCAACAAATTAATTAAATATAATTTTTCTTTACTCTTTTAATTCTTCACTACTTATTTTTAAATTTAAAATCTAATAGAGTCTCAAGATCTTTTCTTTATAAAAAAAAACTAAAAAATATTATAATTTAAAAGAAATAGAACTCAGATGAAAATAAACAGTTTTAATCTTTTACTTATAAAATTTTGAAAAACAATTTAAACTTACTCTAATATATTTCACATTCCTACCTAAACACTTTCTTAAGTTTCACAAACTTAGACACTTAAAAGAGGTGTTTGGGAGATATATTTGGTTCATGCATCATTAAGTTAATGCAGACGAAATAGAATTTGAAGTACCATTGAATGAGGATTAGTCCATTAATGTCTTAGAGTACTGAAAAAATTAACACTAAATATTTTGGTTACTTTCTTAAAACAGCATTAGAAACAACATTAAACATAATAATTGTAACCAGACGTTTACCATGGTTTTTTACGCAATACTTAACAATAACTGATTCTTATATTAGAGGTATATGAAAATTTAAAAAATAACATAATTTGTTAATTTCGCGTATTTAATAATATTACGACTGAAATTGATGGATGGTGTCAAATTTTAGAAATCAAGTTGATATAGGAGATTAAATTTGTAACAACGTTCTTAAAGGTGACCTTTTAATTATATCAAATTTATTGGCAACATAATAATATTTAATTTTAGGGGAAAAAAATTTTTTATTTTAAATTCGAGACGACAAAAATTTAGTCCTTTCATTTTGTGATGTATTTATTAAATGCATGCATATTAAAAAATAAAAATATGAAAAATATTATAATATAACATGCATATCTTCTTCTTTTTTCTATGTTAAAAAAATGAGATTTAACAAGAAAAATGGTATACATTTATGGATACATGCACTTACGTCATATTTGCACAATCTTCAGTTAATTTACCTTCAAATTTGTATTTTACACTGCAATTTTGTGCCTTAATTAATTGGGAGGTGTCGAAACATTATTTATTGACTTAACTGGCAAAGGATTTTTGAAGAAGTTGGAGGCCCATAGTTAGAATGGGCTTTGGTTAACCCAATCATAACTCACATTCGAATATCATAAATTGTACCATAATAAAATGGTGAAATTTATGATTCCCCATTTAACTTGAACTAATTAAATTTTATGTTTAACTTAAACTAATTCATATCAATTTTTTAAAAATGAATTTTACTATTTATTTTTTTTAATATAAGATACTACTAAGTTATAAAAAAAATAATTAAAAATAAAAATAAAAATCTAATTTTTACTTTTAAAATAAATCAATCTTTTTATTTTGCATAAATATAGTAAAAATATATATATATATAGATTTAAATAAAAAAATATGTTAAATCTATTTTAGTAAATATGTTATATTTAAACATTAAAAAGTCCATACATACATAAAAAAAAAGGATAAATAAAATCTTTTTTTAAATAAGATAAGAGTCATATTGAAAAAAAAAAGGGAAAGAAATCAAATTTTTTAGTAGAAAAAATCAAAAGGTCTATTATTTGATATAAAATTGATATAAACTAAAATATGATATAAATTAATTCATCTTTTCTCTCGCCCCTAACCTTCTTTTTCTCAATTTGTATTATCTTTACTCTCTCTTTACACCAAATCATCACCATATCGAGTTTGAAATATACAAATAAGTTCACGTTGTCGTCTATACCTAAAAACCCTTTCATTATTTCTAATTTTGTCCCTTCTGAGATTTGGACTTTGAGTGCTTTTAGATCCCTATATTTATTTGATATCTTATTGAAGGGAGAGATTGGTAATAGGATTGAGGCAATGAAAAATCTAAATAGTATTAGCTTGATGAGAAAACGACTCCAAATTGTGTTCTATAGAAAATTTTGAAATAATTTTACAAGTGGAAAACAGGAAAAATTATAATTAATTAAGTCTCAAATGCTTTCTCTTAATTTTTAAGACGAAAGAAAACATTGTATTGAATCTGTTTATTCCTATTATCTCACTTTGCTCTCTTTCAAAAATATATAAAATTATGTATTAATCAAATTTTTCTTTAAAATATTATATATAGATTATGATTTTTAATATATATATATATATATATATATATATATATATCAACTTTTGCTATTTGGTAAGTGTTGTAAGTGATACTTTGACTTCAAACAATAACTCTAATGTAACAATTAATGCAAATAATTATGATGAGAATTGGGATGGTCAATTTAGAATGAAAATTAATAAAAAAACAAGATTATAAACAAAGAAAAGAGTTAGATAGATATTTGGAAGATAATGTAGAAGATGATAGTCCTACTTTTGATCTTTTAGCATGATGAGGATGAAAGAAATTAAGCATCATGTTCTTTCTTTCATGGCTAGAGATATATTGACTCTTTCTTTCTTTCTTTAAGTCCACAATAGTTGAAACATTGGTTTATACTAAAAATTAATTTAAAAGTCACAATCAAAGTGTTATTTCTTTTGCAAGATGAATTACATGAAATAGAAAAGATTGAATTGGATATAAAAATTATTATTATTTCTATAATTTTTTTTTCTTTTTTTTACAATGAAAATAAAAATTAATATTTTATTCTCAATAATGGAATACTAATAATAACAACGTATTTTTTTTAAGGTAAAAATTATTTTTATTTGAAATTTTATATATTTTATTAATTAACTAAATTTTACTAATAATTATTATATTTTATAATATTTAAGAGTTTGGAAAAACTTCTTATATAAAAAAACACTATAATAGTTTACATTTTTAAATTATAACCCTAATAATTTAGATAAATTGATATTGTATTTTCTTTTATATTTTGAATTAGTTTAAAAAAATTATATTAGCTTGAAATTTTAAATTAGTTCTCAAACCTTAATCTAATTAACTCAAATCAATCTAATTTGTTAAATAATAAATTTATTTTGGATTAAATTTTAAAAAATAAAAATAAAAATATAATTCAACCAAGTCAATTATATTTGATTGGATTAAGTAACGTATTTACTCAACTTACAATTTTTCTAATAAAATCTTACAAAATTTATAATAACCTTAATCATTAAGATCAATAAGTGAATATTTTGTATATAGTAAGACTTCTAATTAATTTCACAAGTAAATTGATTAATATAATATTCTACTAAAAACTACACCTAAATATTGTATAAGTATCCGTACTTATTAAAACTAACATAATAAAAGTAAAAGTGATAATTCAATTCTCTTTAAAAACCAAACAATGATACTTTAAAAGTTAATTAAAATATCTTATTATGTACTTTTTAAAATTATAGTTTGTCTCTTATACCATTTTATTCTTAAAAAATATATCTGTAGATTAAAAAAGGAAGATGATTATAAATTATAGTTAATTTAATTTGTAAATAATATAGAATTTATAAATATATGATTGGAGATTTCATATCGTCTAAAGATATGACCAAATTAATATATATAAAGTTATACAAATTTTATCTCATTAAACCAGTTTTATAAGGATAAATTAAGCTTAAAATCCACATTACTAATATAGTATCAGAATTTATTTTAACAAGATTTTCAACCCATTATTGGACTACTCATAAATTTCTTATCAGAATTTATTTTAACAAGATTTTCAACCCATTATTAGACCACTCATAAATTTCTTATTATCTCATCATCAATAAATTTTTAATCTTACGTTTAAGTTTGGAAACTTTTAATGTGAGAGAACGTGAGGAGATATATTGAAAATTTTACATCGTCCAAAAATATGGTCAAATTAATATATATAAAATAATATAAATTTCAATTTATTAAATTAATTTTATGAGAATGAATTAGATTTAAAGTATATTATTAATATATACTCAAATAAACTCTTATAAAACATTAAAGGATAGCAATAATAAAGAATAATCTTATTTAGATGTTTGAGGAATGAAAATTGTCCCTTTAATATCGAATATCCTCGAAACCAATTTTGACGGTTGGAAATGAAATATTGGAATAAATTGGTGAAGCTTTAAAAACTGAAATGGAGGCAGAAGATGAAACAGCTAGCATGTTTACTTTAGTTGACAATAAATGGACGATGATAAAGATGGAAGAAGCCAAAACTAATGGAATCGTAAATGTAAAATAAGGACAAGTCATACATTGGATAATAATTTTTTGATCTACGAATAGAATGATCTCGACAGTGGGACGTGGAAAAACGTTGGTGTGAATGTTAATGATGTGGTCATTATTAGTTAGTGGGTTAGGTGGTGCTACTTTTTCTACTAACTTCAAATTCCACAAAATAATTCACCTTTTCTCCACCTAAACCCTCTACGTTAGGTAATTAAAAAGAAAGGATTATCTACTTGTTTAAAATTTATTTTCGCATATGTATATATTTTCACTGTAAAATTTATATAATATAATATAATATAAAATTTTTAATATATTGAAAATTTTTAACTTGAACGTATTAAGATAAGTTTATAAATTTTGATAATATATTAATAATAGATTTTAAATCTAATATTTTTATAAAATTAATTTAATAAAATAAAATTTGTATTATTTTATATATATTAATTTAATCATAAAGAAAGTAAAATATTTAAGATAAGATAAGATTATTCTTCTTTTTACTTTGTGCATGACACTGAATTTTTCTTTCCCATATACACTACTACAATCACTTGGCTATTAAATGGATTTCTGGATTCCACTATACACCACTATGCATATTGGGTTATTGCTCTTCTTTCCAACAAATTTTCCCCCTTATTCTTCCAAAGTTAAGGATACGATCCATATGTGTAATTAATGACAAATACTAGAAAAATTATTCGAATCACATTTTCTCTTAATTTAATTTTATATTTTTAATTTTAAATTAATAATTTGTGTAGACATTCATAGTAAATAACACCACTTAAATTAACAAAGACTTAAAGAGAAATAGTCTTTTATTAAGATTTTAATTTTAGAAATATCTATATTTAATATTCAAGAGTGCTTTAGATATAATTTCCTTCGAAAAAGGAAATTCTGAAGAAGAAAAACAAAAAAAATAGCAGCATTAAAAAAGTCCAGCACTTTGTATATTAGCCACAAGCACCAACTGTTAAGGAGCAATATTCACCATATATAAGAAAAAAGTTCGTTAACTCGAATCTTCATTTGTACTATACATAAAGATGATTGCCACGGATTGGTACCCACAAAATTCACTTTTCACATCAAAATCTAATGCTACTATAATGATTTATCACATTGAAACAATAGAATTTATACTTTTGATTCTAATATTTGTTTTAAATATAATACTAATACTAATAATAATAATTATTATTATTATTAATTAAAGGATTAGTGGGAGTTAATTATAGGAAAATAATAATTTAAGTAATAAAATACGAAAGTATTTGATAAAATTTTAAAAATAAATTATAATAAAAAAATTTAATTTTTTAATTTTTATTATTTCAAAGTTTACTATTTTTTTATAATTTTTTTTTTAAATATTTTACCTTTTTTTTAATTTTGTTTTCTCACCTTTCAAGATCCAAGCACGTTATTGTGAAACTCTTCCGAAGTAGATTCTTTTAAATCGATTGGAATCTCATTTTGGGTACTCTTGAAGCATTTGGGAGTTTGATCAAGAAGGAAGATTACAAGTTTTTTTTAGGAGTTTTTTAAGATAAATGAAGTTAGTAGTCTTACAAATTTCTGGAAATTATATGAATAAATGGTTAATTTTGGATGTAAAATTAGTTTATACATTTAGGGATTTCTAAATCCGGGATTTCTAGATTAGGGATTTTGATGGTAATTTAAATATGATTCTGATTGAAGCTGTAAAATAGGGATTCTTGAAATGTGGGATTTTAAATAGGAATTTTGTATTGAATGAATTGTAAAATGAGTACTATAATTTTGAAGTGTTAAATGTTGAAATTGAGAATGTGTGAAATGATTTGGTTGCGTGACTTGAAATCTGGTTTGTGTGGGAATATGCTGCTAAATTGATGAAATTTTGTTACAATGTTTTGGCTAGACTCATTTTGTGTAGAAAGATTAATTCATCATCTTAGACTCAAACTTTGTAAAATAATGCGATAGTAGTTTATTTGAACAAATTAATTAAAGGATGTAAACTTTGTTTGAGAATCTTAATTTGGGTCTATAAGTGAGCAACTCTTAGTGCATAATATGTTTCTGCATTGATTTTAGCTAGCGCTGAGCGAATGTCTCCTGATTATTTTGCCGAGATTACATTAACTCGAACGTGGAACTAGCTTATGAGGTGAGGTTTGCCCCACTTATATACATTAATTTGGTCATATCACTAAGTAATGTGAGATCTTTAGCAATGAGTATGAATGGAATGTGATATGTGGTAGATTAGTGTGTATGGATGTAAGAATATGAAATAAGGTATCTAGACCTCAATGTGGATGAAGGTCATATAAAATGAGACCACATGTGGTGAGAGATCGATGGAGGTCCCATCAATTACTCAAAGGAGGAAGTTAGATGGGGTTATCCTAATATGGTGTCGACTATGAGTAGCGAGAGGATGGCGCTGAAGTGAAACAGACTCAGTTAGTTGGTTGTGATAAGACTTTTGGTCCTGTGTTTGAAATATCTAACGCTAGCCTTAGATGTCTGAGATCTATACAGTCTTCCGGAAAGCATTAGTCTTAGACCCTTACACTTGGATGTGATTGTAGTAAATATCCTATACAATTTATTGAAATTATGCATCCTCTTTTGTATCACTAGGTTACTTTGTTCGTTTTATTGTCTTTGTTGAATTGTTATGATCATGTACTTTACACGGTAATAGATATCAAGTCAGGGGAGGATTTCTCAATAAAGAGACAATAATGTTAGAAAAATTAGAGCACTTACCTGGATCCATAATGTTCCTTTGATGAAGAAGTATATTTTCACTTCTCTTACTTCTCTTTAATGGCTTTCCTGATGATATGGAAATTACATGTCACATTTCAGTCACTATTTTCAATCACTGTATTTTCTCTGTTTGCTTTTCTTTTCTGTTTTCAGAAAATGAGACAATGCACGTATGTTTCATTGGAGAGAAGGGTTTTTAAATGGAAATAAGTTAACGTTAAAAGAAGTTAAATAACGTTAACTTATTTTTAATTTAATAAGTAAATAAAAAGAAACTTTTGTAACCTCCAAAACCTCCAACGTTAAGTTTTATTTAATTTAAATAAATAAATAAAACTTCTTCAACCTTTAACGTTGACTTCTTATAATTTAATAAATAAATTAAATTATTTATTAAAAGAGCATCCTGTCCTTAGAAGTGAGAAGAGAGGGAATTAATTTTAATATTTCTAAAATAATCCCCATAACTTTAATCCAATTATAATCTAATAATCATCACATTAAAGTTATTGTACAAATTACATGAGCCATCATTAATATTAAAATAATTTAATATTCTCCCACTTGGCTCATGTATGACTTGAAGATTCAATACCAAACTTTTAAGTGCACACCATACATTGAAATCTTTACTTAAATTAAATGATTGAATCATGGGTTGCAAGTCATTCAACAACATGTTTCCTTCCATGTATCACAACCATCAAATTTAATTTAACTTTAATTAACACTATAATATATATCTTTTATTTCCTTACAAAGATACATCCTGTCATTTCACAAGAACTAGAATATATATATACCATGAAATGTGAATGACAAAAGAAACAAATTTATAATTGTAATTGAATTCACAAGTGTCAAACAATACGAGCATTATAACCATAATGTATATATATACAAAGCAAACTACATCATTAATAAGGACTTATCCATAATACTCATTCTTTCAACATGGCCAGTAAATGCTTTGGGTGATAAACCTTTAGTTAACGGATCTGCTACCATTAGACTTGTACTAATATGCTCAATTGACACCTTTTGTTTCTTTACTTCCTCTTTAACTAACAAATACTTTAAATCCATATGTTTTGCTCCTTTCGATTATTTGTCATTTTTAGAAAAGAAAACAGCTGCAAAATTATCACAATAGATCCTTAATGGTCTGGCTATACTATCAATGATGTCAAATCTTGAAGTATAATTCCGCAACCATAATGCTTGAATTGTAGCCTCAAAACATGCTACAAATTCAGCCTCCATGGTAGAAGTGGCAATCATAGATTGTTTTGCACTTTTCCATGATATCGCTCCTCCAGCCAAAAGAAATATATATCCAAATGTGGATTTCCTTGAGTCCACACACCCAGCATAATCAGAATCTGAATAACCAATCATTTCAAGATAATCTGATCTTCTATACGTGAGCATGTAATCCTTTGTGCCTTGTAAATATCTTAGGACTTTCTTTGCAGCTTTCCAATGCTCTATTTCAGGATTGTTTTGATATCGGCCCAACATACCTACAGCAAAGCTAATGTCTGGTCGAGTACATGTTTGGGCATACATCAAGCTCCCAACTACTGATGCATAAGGAATGGACTCCATTTCACTTCGTTCTAAGTCATTTCTAGAACATTGCATTTGACTAAATTTGTCACCTTTCTATATTGGAACGATCCCTGCGGAGCACTTATCCATTTTAAATCTCTCTAATATCTTGTTTATATATGATTTCTGAGACAATCCCAATAGTCCTTGTGATCTATCACGGAATATTTCTATTCCTATCACATAGGATGCCTCACCCATATCTTTCATTTTAAAGTTATTAGAGAGAAACTTCTTTACATCATGTAACATGGCAAGATCATTAGTAGCAAGTAGAATATCATCAACATACAGGACTAAAATTACAAACTTACTCCCACTGACCTTCATGTAGATACATCGATCAACAATGTTCTCTATAAATCCATATGACGTAATGGTATCATTAAACTTAAGATGCCATTGTCTGGAAGTTTGTTTTAGTCCATATAATGATTTCTTTAAGTTACACACCATGCTTTCCTTTCCTGTGGAAACAAAACCTTCAGGTTGATCTATATAAATTTCTTCCTCTAATTCACCATTCAGAAAGGCAGTCTTTACATCCATTTGGTGAAGCTCTAAATTATAATGAGCCACCAAAGCCAAAACAATTTTCAAAGAGTCCTTCTTAGAAATAGGAGAGAAGGTCTCTTTGTAATCAATGTCATCCTTTTGAGTTAAACCTTTGGCAACTAATCTAGCTTTATACCTTTCAACAGTGCCTTTTGAGTCATATTTGGTCTTAAAGACCCATTTACAACCAATTCTTTTTGAACCTTTAGGCAACTCAACTAGATTCCATAATTTATTATCATCCATTGATTTCAACTCTTCTTTCATAACATCTAGCCACTTTTCCATTGATTTCAACTCTTCTTTCATAGCATCTAGCCACTTTTCTGAATTGTTACTTTCCATGGCTTGTCTAAATGAGATTGGATCCTTATCAATGCTTAAATCACATTCATGTTCAAGTGAATACACAACATAATCGCTTGAAATAGCCGATCTTCTTTGCCTTTCAGACCTTCTTGGTGCTATTTCTTGTGCCTCTTCTATCACTTGTTCATTAGTGACTTGCACATTATTTGTCGGTTCATTAGCCATATATTCATCCCGTGAGTTTTGGATATCACTTTGTTGTCTCTTGTTGTTATTTGACTGTAATACAACCAAAGGGACAATCTCTTGAGAAGGAACATTAGGTGAAGAAGATTCACCATGAGTTTCTTCAATATCCACCTTCCATGATTTCTCACTCCCACTAAATTGGCCATTTTCAATGAATCGAGCATTAGTAGACTCAACTATTCTTGTACTATGATTTGGACAATAGAATCTATACCCCTTAGATTTTTCAGGATAACCAATGAAGAAACCACTAATGGTTCTTGCATAAGTTTCCTTTCATGTGGATTGTATACTCTTACTTCTGCTGAACGACCCCAAATGTGGGTATGTTTCAAACTGGGTTTCCTTCTTGTCCACAGTTTATAAGGAGTCTTAGGAATTGCCTTACTAGGAACCTTGTTAAGCAGATATGCAGCGGTCTTTAATGCATGCATCCACAAAGATAAAGGTACAACACTATTGCTTAGCATAGACTTAACCATATCCATTAAGGTACAGTTCCGCCTTTCAGCAACACCATTTTGTTGAGGTGTTCCAGGCATAGTATACTGTGCACATATGCCTTTACTTTCAAGAAACTTTGCAAATGGACCAGGACATTGTCCTTTTTCATTAAATTTTCCATAAAATTCACCACCTCTATCAGATCTTATAACTTTCATTTTTCTATCTAACTGTCTTTCCACCTCATCGATAAACACCTTTAGGATGTCTATTGATTGAGATTTTTCATGCAGAAGATATAAATAACAATAACGTGAAAAATCATCAATAAAGATGATAAAATATTTTTCACCGCCCCAAGATGGAGCGTCAAATGGTCCACAAACACTACTAGAAGAAGGGCATTCAACGTCATACAACAACGTCGGTTGTAAATATAACTGACGTTGTTTTACATGCGGTGGCAAAGTTGTAAATATAACTACATTTCCACGTCGGTTACAAATACAACCGTCGTCGAAAATATTACAACGTCGGTTATTTATTTAAACGACATTGATAGTCTGAGTATCAACGTCGTTTGGTATTATAATCGACGTTGTATATTGATTTAACGTCGTTTTATTTAGTAACCGACGTTGATGATTATTATTTTAAAACTCCCAGCAGCGCGATCTCTTCTATTTTGTTGCGCGCTTTTCATCGTTTCTCCCTTTCTCGTGAGTCCCTCTTCTATTGCCACCAGCGCTACCAGCGCCACCACCGCCGCCAGTGGTTGTTTGGGTCTTCTCTGCTTGTTGCCGTCGAGGATATTCGTGGTTCGCCGCCTATTGGTAAGGGTTTAGCCCCTATCTCCCTCTCTCGCGATTTTTTTCCCTTTGCAGTGACTGCTGAGTAAATTTTTTCCCTTTGGTAGTTTTTCAGTTCCTGTTATGTGTAAACCACATTATCATAATGTTCTAAGATTAGTTAGAAAAAGGAAGGTATCAGGTTGTCAATCTGTTCTAAATGATTACAACACGTGCTCGCTCGACACCATTTATAGCAATTTCATCGACGCGCTCCCCGTGGTACTCTTCTTCTTCTTATTATGTTTCGGTTCGAATTTCGAATCTTAAAGATTTGCTTTTGATTTGACGTCGTTTCGTTCTTTGTAGGTGAAATACTGTTCGGAGAATAACAAGCGTATTATCCATTTCTCCACTTGCGAAGTGTACGGAAAAACGATTGGAGCCTTTCTCCCTAAAGATAGTCCTCTTCGTAAGGTAACCTTTCTTTTGTTCTTTAACTATTTCTTTTTAGACCGTTCCAGATCTGTGCATTGTGCTTTTACGTTAATTTGGAATTTGTCGGTGATTTGGATTTCGTGATGTGTTGTGGTAATAGTTTTTTGCGTTCTATTTAGGTTGTTCTAAATGATTTATATCCTAAACTTTCAACGTCAGTTATTTAAATGACCAACGTTGAAAGTTTAGGATATAACGTCGGTTGTTCCCTTAACCGACGTTAAATTTAACGACATCTCATTCAACGATGTTACGTTAACCGACGTTAAATGTCCAATATAACCGACGTAAAAAGGCCTTTTTCTAGTAGTGAAATATCAGTGTGTATTAATTCTAAAGGTTATTAATTCTTGTAGCAAAATTCTTTGATATTTGTTTGGTTTGCTTTCCTTTAATGCAATCCAAACATATATCCCAGTCATCAAAATCCAATTTAGGTAAAATTTCATTTTTCATTAACCTCATTATCCTTTTCTTTGGATATGTGACCTAGTCTTTGATGCCACAAGTAAGCAGTATTATCATTATATACATTACGCTTACTACCAACAACACATTCAACATTAAACAAGGATTCCATAAACTTTATATCAAGATTGAAACAATATAAACCATCTATTAAAGTACCAGATTCATAACAGTACATATCCTTAAATAAAGAAAAAATATTGTTTCCAATTTTAAAATTAAATCCTAATTCATCCAACTTTGCAATAAAAACTAAATTTCTGGCACATCCAGGTACATAGAGACAACCTTCCAAATCTACATGACACCCAGTGTCCAAGATTAATATGTATGTCTCAATGCCCTCTATCCTTGCCTTCGTTACCCATGTAAAGAAACTTTTCAATTCCTCTTATGGTTTGGATTGAAAGGAATCCCTGCAAAATATGTGACACATGAATAGTAGCTCTAGAATCAAGCCACCAAGTATTATTAGGTACTTCAACAAGATTTGATTCAAAATTTACAGATATATAAAATATACCTTTCTTTTCAAACCATTTCTTTCTTTTAGGGTAGTCCTTCTTGAAGTGACAATCCTTGTTACAGAAATAGCACTTCTTTTCCTTACAGATTCCACCTTCCTTAACCTTTAATTGGGTCTTACCCTTATCCTTCTTATTTGGCTTGTTCTTACTGCTACTAGCTCCATCATGAGTCATTAGATGAACAGAGTTGTCCTTCATTTTCTTTAATCTCCTTTCCTCCTGAACCAACATGGGCTTAATTTCTTGAAAGTTTCATTTTTCCTTAAAGGTGTTATAATTCACATGGAACTGGTCAAATTTAGGAGGAAGTGAGTTCAAAATGAACTGTACTAAGAAGGACTCACTCACTTCCATTCCCAATGACTTCAACTTTGCTGCCAGATTGGATATTTCAGTCACATGATCATAAATTGATTGAGACCAATCAAACTTTTTATTTGTTAGTTCACTTGTCAAGTTTCCCGTAATTGGCTTATTAGTAATGTCAGACTGGGAGAACTCCTTGACCAATTTCATGAACTCCTTAGCATCATCAGTTTTGGGCATAGATGGCTTAACATTTTTAGCCATAGATAATCTCATCAAGTTCAATGCCAATCGATTAGATCTTTCCCATGCATCATATAGAGACCTTTCTGCTTCTGTACTGGTCTTAGTAAGGATTGGGGGCCTTTCATCCGTTACCAATGCAAGATCTAAATCCATCACACCCAGTTGAAACTGAATCATTTCATGCCAATCAGCATAATTTAAACCATTGAACTTGATCAAACAGTTTCCCAAAGCAATCATATTAGACATAGCTGCATAATTTACACATACTCAAACATTAAAGTTTTGAAATATTTAATGGATATTAAGTTTAATACTCTATCTAAAATCACCTTTGGGTAAATTTAAATACATACCATATTATTGGTAATGATGCCAACTAAATATACTTTAATGGACAATAACTCATACTATTTAACATGCATGACATCTTTGGATAAACACACATTCAACAAGTATGAAAAATAATCTTTTATATTATTAATTATAAGTAACATATCATCTTTGGATAATCATGTAAGCCTTAAAATTAATAATTTATCATCCAAAATAGTTTTATAGCAACATTCTTCTAATCCATTGTATAAATCACTTTGGTGATTAAAACAATATATAATCCACATTTAATCATTTGGTAATTAAAGTAATATATAACTTTTCGTTAGATCTAATAAAGATCTAACCAAACGCTCTAACAACTGAGCTATACGAGTCCCAGGTCAGAACCTGCCTCTGATACCAATTGTTAGAAAAATTAGAGCACTTACATGGATACATAATGTCCCTTTGATGAAGAAGTATCTTTTCCCTTCTCTTATTTCTCTTTCATGGCTTTCCTGATGATATAGAAATTGTCTGTCACCTTTCAGTCATTGTATTTTCTCTGTTTGCTTTTCTTTTCTGTTTTCAGAAATTGAGACAATACACGCAATACACAATACATGTATGTTTCGTTAAAGAAGGGTTTTTAAAAAGAAATAAGTTAATGTTAAAAAGAAGTTAAATAACGTTAACTTATTTTTAATTTAATAAATAAATAAAAAGAAATCTCTATAACTTTCAAAACCTCCAACGTTAAATTTTATTTAATTTAAATAAATAAATAAAACTTCTTCAACCTATAACGTTAACTTCTTATAATTTAATAAATAAATTAAATTATTTATTAAAAGACTATCCCATCTTTAAAAATGAAAAGAGGGAGAATTAATTTTTAATATCTCTAAAATAATTCCCGTAACTTTAATATTATTCCTAATAAATATAATTATGAATTCGTTATCATTAATATTTACAATTTTTTATTAAATAAAAAAGTAAATAACATATTTAAAAGAATAAAAATAAATTTTTATATACTATAATGCCAATTTTTTTCATAGTTTTACCACATGTTTGTTCCATTGGAATTCAATTATTTTATTTTCCATTTTTATTTACATTTCTTATTTTCTTTGTGTCCTTATTCTATATTATATAATAACGTTATATTCTTTATTACACTCGTCTCTTTTTAAATTTCTTGTTTCTATTTTCAATTTAGAGTAAATAAATTTAATAAAATTAAGATGTCATTAGAATAAATTTGTATATAAAATAATTATAGAAAAAACTTATAAATAAAATAGAAAGGATCCACTTATTTCAAAAATTAAAATAAGTTATTTATTTTTAATTTTATCATTTATTTTTTAAATGAGTTAGGAAGTTAGACAACTTTTATTATTAAAGAAAATAATGAGGATAAAAAATAAATTTTTAATTCTTATACTTTTTCTTTTAAGTAAGTGGATCACTTCCTTAAATAAAATTTGTTTTATATATATATAAAAGTTAAAATGCTTTTTTTATAAATTAATTTACGTATACTAATTTTAACTTATACATAAAAACTGTTTCATTTTTATCCTTTTATTTTCTTATCTTATAATTAATATCCAAAGAAAACCTGTATCTAAACAAAAGAAGTGCGTTTACTAATTGAAATGGTGTACACGTTTTTAGTAGGTATTTCTTAACCTTGCTATCATGCTATATAAAAAAAAAGTTAGATAATGATTTATGATTATAACTACACATATAAACGTGTATTCATGATAAACATATTTAAATGTCACTACCATAAAATCATATATCTTTTATTATTAACTTACTTTTGTTTCTTTTTATTCTTCTTACCAGTGTATTTCAGTCTACTTAATTTTTATACTTTCTAATGACATTTTCTGCAATGACGCATACAAATATTGGTGCCAAGAAGAAAATGAAAGAATGATTTAAAAAAATATATAATTAAGAATAATACATTCAAATATATATTGAAAAAAAAAATGGCAAGCACAGTAGAATAAAAAATTATATTGCAAAGAGTTTTACATAAATTTTTTAAAAGGTAAAACAGTGATGTGAGAACAATTTTTTGTAAATAAGTTGAAGGTTGAAGCTCTTTACATAAGTTATCATTTTAATTGATATAAAATGTGCTGTTGTTGATTAAAATTTTAACTAACAAAAAAAGAAAACTTTTACATAAGTTAAAGTTTTAATCAATATAAGAAAAAACTAATATTTTTTTTTACATTAGAGTTCAAAACCACTTGACCTAATATGTAATTGATACTAAACAATAGCATATACGAAATACTATTCACAGTATAACTATTGCTACATCGTAGCATTCAATCAAACATGTAAAACCAACGAAGCTCCATTAAAAAACAAAAGAATGAAGTTCTTTCATATTATTGCTAAACATAGTTATAAAGATGAATTAATGGAAAATATATGAACATTTTATTACATTACAAATGCGTATACTCCTTTAGTTAAGTAAGTTCTTAGAAACATTTGGGCACTCAACATCAAGCACAAAAACATCACTATTTGCGTTTTTCATTTCAAATGGTTCTCTAGGTTTCCCTCTTCAACACGAAAGTGCTTAATAAGGCACATGTTGAGTGAATGAACGTAACTTTTTTTATCTTCAATTATTGCATGAATCTTTATTCATGATGTTATCTGCAATAAACCCTTATGTTTTGCATGAACACGATCTATTCCATCATATTCATATCTCTCGTACATTCAGATGCACTTGCACTCAATAGCCTCGTCAATTTTCCCCATCTCATCTCACTTTCCTTCTACATTTACGTGTTGCCTTCTCATTTCAAAACTCCACCACCTTCCTCGTCACAGGCCCCAGTTAGGTTCAACCAATTAAAAATAATAAACCAGTTTAATCACAGACACACAACTGTTACTCTTGTTATGTTGCGTCACTATCCATTTCATTCGTGTAATAATAATAATATAACATGTTTCTGTATATACGCTTGCTTTCATATTCTTATCCTATTATAAAGTAAAGAAACCATCTTTTATAAATCCAAATATAAATGTTTATCATCAAAAGAAATTGCGTAACGGCACTTTTATATCATAACAAAAGTTCAATCTCTCATCTAAAGTCAGCTTTGAATGATTTTCATATGATACAATTTAGATTATATGTATGTATCCCATTTCTATAAGTAGCACAATAAAAACATAGTCAAACCCTCTTCTATTTTTTTCTATCACTTTTAGTATATATTAAAAAATTATTACACCCATCATTTAGTACATTCTATCTTATTTGATAAAAGAATGACGTGATTAATTTTATTTAATTACAACTTTTCTAAGAAGATATTGTAAATATTTTTAGCACTGGAGTTTCGTATTTTCTTTTGTTATCTTTTATTTACACATATAAATATCATTTATGTTAATGAAGCAAAACAAAATTCGTTTATCTTTTCTTTATTTATTCTTCATTACACATTATTAGTAGAACATAAACACTTTATCACCAACTTATGAGCAATCTCGAGGTCATAGATTCGATAGAGACGGTGGTTGTGATGGTAATCACAAAATTACATATTTTGATCCAAAGTAGAGAAATGTTAAGAAAAAAGAGAGTACAAAATAGGCATAAAATATAAAAAGAAGAAGTATGTAGTATAATATTTAAATAAAATTGTCCATAAATACTTTTTAAGAGAGAGAAAAATGAATTTTTGTAAAAATTAAAATTAACTTATGTTTAAAAAGTATTTAGAAAAATTATATGAAAGCTTTTACACATTAGATAATGTATAAGTTAATTTTAATCTATAAGGAAATGTATTTAACTTTTTCTTTTTAGTTTTCTCTTTTAAAAATATTTACAGAATTTTTGTTTTCAGAAATGTTGGTATCAGTGACAAAAGTTATTAGTATATGTTATGTAATTATTGGTGTGAATTTTGTGACGGGGATATCAAATGAAGAAAGATCTTCAATTATCAATTCTCTGTTAAGCGAGGATTGAAGGAACAAATTTTGTGGTTGGATTGGGTTGCGTCCGCTTCAGAGCTTTCTAGAAATGGTGTGAATGAGGATTTTATGGTGTGTTACTCTTATGGATAATTGCGATTTGAAAGCAATATAAATGGCTGAAAATTAAAGGAAAAAACCAATAAATAAGTAAAAGACATTTTGTAAACACTTGGAAATTAAAGGAAAAAGTGATAAATAAATTTGTAAACGGAAAAAAATCAATAATTAAATGGTCGGAAAGAGAAATTTGATGAATGGTGAATATTTTAGGTGTCCTTTGGCCAAACTGAAATTCAATTGGTTTACACGTATGGAAAGGAAGGTGATAGTGAGAGAGTATCTCTGATGACATATAATTTAGCATTAATAATAATAAGACATCTTGTTGACATTTATCATAAATTTCTATAAAATAAAGAAAAAAAATGAAAGATAGATAGAGGTTTTTTACAATTAATAGTTATTTTTAAACAAAAATTATGTAAAAGAATTAGATTGACTGAATTTTATATTTTAAAATTTAGAAAATGTACTTAATAACCCAACTTGATCTTACAAAATAAATTAACTTAACTTTTCACATAATTTTTACTTAAAACTAATTCTATACCCGTTTATATATATATATATATATATATATATTAAAAATTAAATTAAAATATATACAATTAAAAAAGTTAAATTAAATTATATATAATTAAAGATGATTTAATAAAAATATCTAAATTTAAAAATTATTTAGTCTTAAATTATATAAAGAAATATAAAATAAAATTTAATAAAGATGAATTTAGCAAGTTAAGTCCAATAAATTAAATCTATTACTTTAAATTTATTAAACTTATTCGAAATAATAATTCAGATATATTAAGATAATATATTATTAAATAATATTATAAATAAATAATATTAAATAATTATATTAATTTATATTTAATTACATATTAAATATTTTATTTAAATTATATTACTAAGTGAGTGTGTAATATAATCATAAATACCAGTAAATTAACAAGGTTGTGAAGTGCATGAGGTTTTGAAATATTTTAGAAGACGTACACACTTGTGAATTCTTTATTTTTATTTTTTTGAAATTTTTATAAATTAGATAATTATAAACTAATCTTAAACTATATGGAAAATTATTTAAATTTTTATTTTTATTTTTTTCTTTTAAAAATATTTACAAATTTTTTGTTTTATTAAATTAAATAAATGTTTTTTACTTTTAAATATAATTAAAATATGTTATGTGTGATAATTTTTTATATAAGCTATTTTTATTATGATTTTTTTAATTATGATTTCTTAATTTTTCAATCGAAAATTATAGAAAAAAAAATATAATAATGATCTTTTTAATATCAAATATCTAATAAATAAAATAAAAATATAATTTTATAAGTTTCTTAAAAAAAATTATTATTGAATTAAAATATATATGAATTTCTTATAAGTATACAAAACACAATTTTATATACATCAACAAACACAAATAAATTTATTTCATCGGAGATATTCTAAATTCAAAGTAAACAATCAAATAACTATTATAGGATTTATAAATATATCTTAATGCATTAGTCAAGCGGATCTAACACTTATTATCTTAATGGTCTAACATTAAAATATAGTAAATCTTTTTTGTTAAAATATTTTGAGGTCCACTACAAAACCTACAAAACCTAGTAAAACACCCTCTAACCAACACCTCATTTAAAAAAATAACCCTCATTTGGAGGTTCATCTTCAACTTCCGCTTGTGATTCGTTGTTCTACGTAATGGTATTCTACCTCTGCTCATTTAATTCACAAATAATTTATTATTTCATAAAATTAAGTTTTTCATTATTTTCGTGGAATTAAGTTTCTTATTAAATTAACAATCAATTTATTATTTCTTGAAATTAAGTATCCTAGAATTAAGTTTCTAATTTGATAAATATTTCATCTCAGTCATTAATTGGAGTATTTAATTTTTTATCTTATGAATTAAAATTAGGGAACTATTTGTCGTTTATAATTTATGTCTTTGATTTATATTCAATTCTTAATTGAATTTCTTGGTCTTATGACCTAATTCATGTCTATCTTGATATTTAACGAAATATATATATATATATATATTTATTTTAATATAATGATCAATTTTAAATTATAATTAATTACAAGCTTAATCCTACAAATCTAAACTAGAATAATGTAAATAATTTTCTTTATCATACATCTCACGTTCTCACGTAAAATTATAATATAATAAACTTTAGGAAATGTAATACGTAATTAGCTCAAAATACATATACATTATCATATAAAACTTTATTACTACATCCTTCTATTGAAGTGATATGACCTATTATCTTAACATGTTAACCTCCTATAAAGTAAAGATGCGAATTAGGATTAGGTAAGTAGTGTAGGTTTTATAAATAAATTTCAAAATATTAATATGAAAAATGGAACACTTATTTTGTGAATGTTCTGAAATCAAAGGTGCATTAAACTTTTTTTCTGAATAATTTTAATCATAATTTTATTTTTTAATTTTAATTATAATTTTTTATTTATTTTTCTTTTCAAATTATAATATAAAATTAATAATTTGTAATTTCTTTTTTCAATAAAAGAAAATTACATTAAAGGCGTACAAATTAATAAATATAATTGTAAAATAATTTAATATATATTTTAAAAAAGAAAAATAAATAAAATATCTATTTTTAAAATTTAAATAATATTAAAGAAATTATTTTTAATTATAAATATAATTAATTAATATATAAACTATAATATATAATTAATAAAATATTTTTTCTAAAATATAATTATTATATTTATAATATATAAATTATAAATTTATTTAGATAATAAATTAAATATGTTGTGCAAAAATATTCTAATTCACTTTAAATTATTATTTTGTTTTTCAAATAAAATCGAGAGGGTGATATATATATCGAAACAAAGTTTAAACAAAAGTAGAAACTTTTTGCTACATAGCATGTTCTCCGTTGAAAAATTTGACATCCACCTTAAAACAAGAACATATATCAACCATTTCCCAATTCCCCATCCATATGCTTGATGTCGAGTGGAGAGCCTAACCAAATTGGGAGCTACCTAGGTCTTTATGAAACCCTAAAACAGTAATTATAAGATAAATTGCATATATATATATATATATATATATATATATATATATATGAGTTTTGAATTCCTACATAATGTTTTCCAAATCTTATACTTACTACCATAAATACTTAATTCAATCCTCGACAGCCACAATGCATTGGACAAAACCTCCACATCTAAGCTTGCAGGCCCTTACCAGTTTCAGTCAATCTTTACATATGATTCCCATGCACAATCCTAATCTATGAGTCACTCTTTAGGTTAATATCTACCTTTCTGTCATCCTATCACTTGACATTACATTTCATTTTTACTTTCTTTTCTTTATGTTCTTCCATTCCGTTAGTTAGATTCAATAATTCATATTTACTTTTTAACTTTTTGATTGAGATATAATTTATGAATTAATAGAATAAATAATAATGACGAAATTTTTAGTTTATAGTATATTAATTTTTATTATATATAAATTAAATTAAAACATATATAATGAAAGAATTAGAAAAATAATTATCTAATTAATTATTTATTTTTAATATATTTTTATAATATATATTTAAATAATTTTTTTTATTATTGATATTAATATATTTGTATTTATCAATATAAAAAAAATTTATATATATCACATATCAAATTAGATTATAAAAATTTAATAATTAAAAATAATAATACAATTATTTTAATAAGCCATTCAAACCTTTGATCTACCCAACATAGCCAATAACATATGCGGATTAAATGATGGGAGGAGAAGGTCTCACTGATTTATTTTAGTTGAAAAACAATACACCTAATGAGCTAGATCTAGTCCAAGAATATGGTACCACACTTAGGCACACATCATTAATTCATTCATACAAAAATTGAACAAGGGAGCACTTGAGTAATGCTTTGAAGAAACTCCACAACTTTTACAAATAATAAATATCTTCTAATTTTAAGCTTCCCATCTCATACAAAATCTTCAACCAAAATTACATTTGACCCATATTTTTTTTCCAAAACACAGGAGTAATATAGCTTCAACCTATGAATTAGGACATTAACATCAAACATACATAAAATATATTTCCTCTAAACCAAGAACTCAAGATTCATACATTTTTCTACCATTACAATTAAAATTAGTATAATATTGGTGAACCGAACCATAAATCTGCTTAATCATAATTATTAAATAAGACAAAAAAACCAATTCTTAAGTATTATATGGGTTAGTCTGTCCCTTGACCCATTATTTATGAGACAAATATAGGTGGACTCACCCGTTTTATTACTCTATTAATAAGCTCACAAAGTTAACGAGCAAAACAACAACACCTTTATAGTTCTTTACTCTTTTTTTAAGTATACAATTAAAGAATAAGTACTCAAATATACACGATATTTGTGAATTGGAGGAAAAGTGTAACATGGATCTAATATAACTAATATAGCCACCTTTTAATGCATACCTACATATCTTAATCCTATTACAATGCGTTTCTTCACAAACTCTAAATACAACTTTTTATGGATCAACGTTACTTCAACAAAACCGACTCTCTTAACATTGTGAAGTATGAAGCCACTTTGTCTCTTATCAATTATCAATTGGAGAACTTATTTGATTCTATAGACCAAAACCTTAAAGATGATTTTATACAGGACCTTCGGATTGGTTAAAATGATTAATTTGAAATATAAGAGTTATATTTACAATTTTGCTGAAATTTGAGAAGAATTTAAGTATGATAATGGTATTAAAAATCATGTGTTGATGTGAATTACAAGATAATAATTATAAAAATGTTGATAGTTTTAACATGAAGAATAGATTATTATGTTTATATTCATATCATTAGTTTTTGGGTAGCTACAATTAATAAAAGAAAATATATTTAATATATGGTGTATAAAATGCTAAATTCCTATTAATTGGTCACATCATATTATCCAACATATAAAGAAGTGTAAGATGAATCGCATGTCTCTCCCTTATGACTTTTTAATCAAATGCATAATTGATTATATTAGATTTGATTGATTCTTCAAATCAAGACTATAGTAGAGTGGTCAAATTGATTGAATGAAAAGATTTAAAAAAATTAAATATTGTTAACATAAATTAAGTATAATGAAGATGTTGTAGTAACAACATTATAGTCACAACTTCACCTTGAGAATAAGTTAAAATAAATATGAAGTGGTATTTAAGGATTTCAACAAGATCTAAATATGTTATTCTTAAAAATTTATTAAGATTTTACTCAAATTAATGACAAAATTAATAATTTAAAATAAAGATTTGAAATCTTATTTTATAATTTTAATTGGATATATTTTTCATTATTTTTTTTAATGTAACATTTTTTAATTATTTTATTTCTTCATTAAATTTAAATTATTATGAATATATACTTATAATATTAATTTTCGTAATTTTTATTAATTATTTTATTATTTTTATTATATTTTTTAATTTAAATTCTTTATTTTATTTTTTTAATAAAATTTTTTCTTAATTTAAATAATATCTTAATTAGTTAAAATTGTTTTTCTTTATTATTAATTTTTTTAAAATATTATTTCCTTTTTAATTTTATTTTTTTAAATAATAATTCAATAATATTAATTCTATTTTAACAATCTTTAATTTTTATTAAAAGTTATTTTATTCAATAAATATTTTTTTATTCTATCAATTATAATTTATTTATTTATTTGATATTATTTTTTACTTTTTTTTTTTTTTAATCCAAATAATTTAACTTTTCAAATTGTTTTCACCTCCCTATTTTTTCCTCCCAATAATCCAAATATGAGTTTAAATTCAGTACAAATTTGAAGTGACTTGTGATTGATCTTTATTAATTGAAGATTGGCCAATTAGCAAGCGTGTGAGCTCACAAATTAATTTTACCTTTTCTACTTCTCACTTCAGCAATACCAAGCTTCAATATTTTTCCCAAATACACATCCACTTATATTTTAATGCATGCCATGACCCAAATATTTAATATTTCATGGTTCTACCAGTGAATGAGGCATGAAAGATGGGCAAAATTCGTCGAGAACTTTTTGCATACGTGGAATCAAAACATAGGTTTGCTACTAACTTATCAATTCTTTTCCAGAAAAAAAAAAAAAAAAAGGTTATAATGAGAAAGCTTTGCACTTGAAATCAATTCATCAAACCTTTCTGTAAAGTAAATGCATTCGTGTAGTGAACACACATAAAAAGAAAGGAGAAAGAGATATTCTTATCTCCAACCATTAATTTTCATCTACTTTATATTATGAAATTACCATAACCAATTGTAGAAATTGATGAAATTGTCCTATTAATTTTTTTATAATTATAATTTCTTAACAACTTCTTATTAAAATAAATACATATCTATTTTATTTTAATATTTGTTTCTACTGAAATCTAATTTATATTGGTATCTATTTCATTTTTAAACTTATTTTCAAAATTAATTTAAAAAATAAAATTTATTTTCATTAAAATCTTTTTAATAAAATAAGATTATCTATTTTTACAAAGTTTGTTTCCTACAATTTAGGATCAATCACACCAAGAATCCTATATATTTATTTAATTGGATAATATATATTCATTCTAAATATAAAATCTCTTAACAAATTTATTAAAATAAGTTATAATATCATAATATAAATAGATTTTAAATTCAACTCATTTTATAAAATAAATTTAATGAAGTGAGGTTTATACCTATTTTATATATATTAATTTTATTTTATTTTTAAATGATATGAGATATTTATCAGTAACATTGAACAAACTTATTTGGTGTATTGACTAAATTTAAAGATGGAGGATTTTTCTTTTTCTTTCTATGAATAGTCCTGAAATCCTTTCATGTGTTTAACAGCTATGGGTATAGTGTAACTTTTGTTTGTAAGTGTTGTTTTTATGTGGGTTTAGGTAACCTCATACATTTGATTATTATATGGATGTCTTTACAGATAAAAGAAAAACATGCATGAGATTGCACGTAGTGTGATTAGTGTTGTGAATGAATAGAAAAGATAGGTCTGAAAGCAATTAATAAAGAGAGAGCATTATAGAGGGTTGTATAAATTATGTGAAGACGGTGCATGATTCGTATTAAATTAGAGAAAGAAAGATGATAAAGATGGATGTTTGATTGGTTGAGTGATTGATTGTAAGGACTGAGTGTGTGACAAATGATTTGGTGTGAGAATGATTTTTGACCAGAAAGTTTTGGAGAAGAGGAGCTAAGTGGGTTTCAATAATAGACCCTCTTTATTGCTGAAACGGATATGTTTAAGCAAGTTGAAAGATAGATAAATGATGAAAGTAAAAAGGAGTACAAAATGTGAGGGTTTTTGTTTGATTCATCTAATCAAATTTTCCTTCTTCTTCACTTTAACACAATGAAGAAGGTTGTGTTGTGTTGTGTTGAGTTGAGTACAACAAAATAATGTGGGAGAAAAAGTAGTTAGTGAGAGGGCTTTTTGTTTTGGTTGGTTTTGAAAGATACAAACTTGTGTGCATCATTTATTACTATTATATACTTTTTAGTGGAAGCCCTTTATGTTGTTTTTCATATAAAGATTTTTCACAAAAAGATTATGAAAAAGAACGGTCTCTTCTTCTCTTCCCATTCCTCTTTGAATCAAATCAACGATCAAAATCAGTCAAAGTTTCACCTTGACCGACCAATTTTTTTTATTTTCTCTTTTTTTTTTTTTTACTTCAATTAGCGTATGAGTGCACAGATAAGACACTGTGCCTCAGACACATCTTGCAGCAACTTTCTTCTCACATTATTATTTATCCGGAGCTACATTACTTGAGATATATACTTTAAACTTTGCCAAAACGTATTTAACTATACATATACATACCAATTCATACATAATAAATTAAGAAGCATATAATAATAAACGTGGTACTTAATATTATATAATTATTAGTTAAAAGATAATCTAGTTTTTAATGATATTTTTATATTTTTATTTTTATTATATTTTTTATTTTTATTAATACTAGAATTTTTTTTTATGTTTATTTTTCGTATATTATTATAGTATTATAATTATATACTTTGATATTATATCATATTTTAAAATCAATTCATATTAAATAAATTACTCTAATAAATATATAAATTTCTATTTATTAATCAATATTATTAAAATTGTTCGTTATTTTCCTAAATAACTTCTTATCATATAATTTTTAAAAATAATTATTATAATAATTAATTTTTTAATTATTATAATAATTATCTTGTATTAAATATAAGACTATCTCAACAAATATATTTAAATTTATTTTTAACATTTAAATCTATAAGATGATTTAATTTGAATCAAATTTAAGATTTATTTTCTAATAAAACTCTAAATCATAAATAAAAAAATGAGTAATTAATTTACCTAGATATTAAGAATAGAATTAAAATATTAACATTGATCTGAAGGATGAAATAATGTAAGAACTATACAAAAGAGTTTGATAAATTATATTCAATCTCAATATAAAGGAACTTAGCTACTCATTGTCATAACGAGTCTTGACACAAGAATGAATGTGATGGAAAGAAATAAGATGTGGAATTGTCTTCCTAGTTGACCCAAACCTTTTCTCGAGCTCTCTTGATATAATTTCTCACTTCTTGAAATACCACTAATACTCTATGTGTATCTATTTTGTTTCTAAACTCTCTTTTTATAAATAAAAATTAGGTTAAATCTTTTTTTTAGCCTTGAATCTTAAAGAGAAATAAAAAACTTATTATATTATCAAATATTTTCAATTTTTTTTCTTCTATTTTTCATAACTATTTCTACAAAAAAAAATTACAAACTTTCTCCCTTTAAGGAGATTATTAATTTGTCATCTTTTCATTTAAATTCATCATATAATATTCTCACTTTGAACATGTTTCTTCCTAGTTAAATTATTTAATCTTCATCGGAGTTTTAGACAAGTTATAAAATAATTATATTTCTTATTGTTATACTTGTAAACTTGCTAAATTTACTATTTTGCCTTTTACTAAAAGTTTCTACCTCTCATGCTATTATATCTCATTTATTGATAATTATACTCATTATTATTGGGTTTATCTTTGAAACATCATTCCGAGTCTTATTATGCATAACTTATGTTCTTTCTTTTCTTAAAACTCAACATAAGGTTGTTATAAGTCTTTTTTATGTGATTTGGGTAGTGAGTACACTTCTAATAAATTTTATGAATTACTTATCACTAATGATACTCTTCGTCTAACTTCTCGTATTAATACTCCTCAATAAAATAAAGTTGTAGAAAGAAAATATATTGTCACATTTTTTAAACTAATCATTTCCTCCTATTATTTGCTTTATTTCCTAGTAAATTTTGGGGTGAAGTTAGTCTTACTATTGTCCATGTTATTAATCAAGTCTCATCTTCTTATATATCAAGTATGCCTCCTTTTCAAAATTTGCATAGTTATTTGTTTGATTACTTTTCTTTGAAAGTTTTTTATTATATTTTCTTTATTTTTTTCCACAAGTGGAAGGTAGAAAGTTATCCTCTCATTTTGTTATATGTGTTTTTCTTGGTTATTAGGACAATAAAAAGGTTTATCATTATTATGATCCTACCAACCACAAACTCAATGTTTCTCATCATGTTATTTTTTTTAACACATTCTATTCTATTCACTTTCTTTTTATTTCCACAACCCTATTAGTTTTGATCTCATTTGTATTAATTTTTTTTTTTCAAATATGATAATGATATTGTAAATAATCATTAAATAGAAAATTGTGGAGATGATATGGGTTCTACTTCATGTTAAGATGTCTCCTCAACTTTCTAAGTACCTCTTTTAATTGTTGATTCTCCACGTGTTTATAAGTCTAACAAATCATTAATTTTTGTTTATCATTTTTATTCTTCTCCTTTTTCTTCCTTCTTAACCATAATTCATAATTTGTATAAGCCATCTTCCTATCAAGAGTTTTTCCTTGATCCATTTGGCAACAGGCTATGCAAGAAGAATTTTTTTGCTTTATATAAGATAACTACTTGGGAATTGGTATCTCTGTTTTCAAGAAATTAAATAATTGGATTTTGATGGGTCTATAAGATTAAAATAAAGTCAGATGGGTCTATTTAGAATTTCAAAGTTCATTTAGTCACTAATAGATTCTCTCAAGAATATAATCTGGAGTAGGTAGTACCTTAACTGGTAAGATGATAACTATTCATATTCTTATTATTGTTGTTTCTTCAATACAATATTTTTCAGATAATTGCTAAAAATATTTTATTAAATGGTGATATAAGAGAAGAGGTCTACATTATACCATTTTAAGGTGTTTCTCATAATTTAGGAGAGGTGTATAAGTTACGAAATTCTCATAATGGAGGCTTTGTTTGAGAAGTACTCCATAATTATTGCATCTCTTGGACTTTGGTCTAGTGATTATTATTCTACTTTACTTCTCATGGTTACTCTATTTATAAGTTAACCACATGATAATCAATACAAATAATGTGGATAAGATTGTATGTAGAGTTAAAACTGTAGTTGACAGAACAATTTGAAATGAACAATTTCAATCCTCTTTATTATTTCTTAGGGATTGAAGTTATATATTTTCCTAGAGGTTATTTTCTCTTTCAATTTAAATATATTGTCAATATTCTAAAACAAGTTTGTCTTTTAATACTTGCACATTTAACACCCCTATTAAGTTCAATGTAAAATATATTTCTTTTAAAGAAGTCCCTCTACCTGATCCTATTATGTATCGTATTTTTAGTCTAGTATATATCTCATAATTTTTTGTCTAGATATTGTTTATGTTGTACATGTCGTGAGTAAATTTGTTGTTCTCCTACTACAATACATTAGTCAATTATTCTCCGCATTCTTAGATATTTTCATGATACTTAATTGTAGAGACTTTTTTTTTTCTTCGTATCTTCCCTAAAGTTGTGTACTTATTGTGTTACTAATTAGATTGATGATCTTATTGATTGTAAGTTTATTATAGATTTTTTGTATTTTTTAGGATATTTCCTTATCTCTTAGAAGAATAAAAAATAAAATATTAATTATTTTTTTTCTACTAAAGTTGAATATCATGTTATGACTTTAATAATTTCTTAAATAATTTGATTTTATTGATTTATTTCTAATATAAGTGTTTTTCTTTCTAAACAACTTGTATGTGTTTTTCTTTCTAAAATAACTTATATGTAATATAATAATAAAAGTAATATTCAAATTTCATGAGCACATAAAATATATTTATTGAAATTGATTATATTTTATTCATTATCAATTATCAACTTTAATATATAGTCATTATATTATTTTTCATTTATTTAGGTATATAGATTATTGATTATTTACAAAAATCTAACTTGATTTTACTAATAAATACTCTATATTTTTTAGTACCGTGAATTTAATGAAAATATATACTCTATATTTTTTTTAGTACCGTGAATTTAATGAAAATATTAGATAATATTATATATATTTGCTAGTTAAAGATAATTTAATTTTTATACTATTATTATTATATATATATATATTTTAGATTTTTCATTTTTACTAATATCATATATCTTATTTCTTTTTATTTTTTTTCCATTACTTTTTCTCTTTATATTATAAAAAAAAACTTTAAAAATTTACATGAAAAGTTGATAAAAATAATCATGAAGCTATAATATTGAAAGAATTACAAAAATAATATGTGAATAATTTAGAAAGAACGTTTATACAATAAATAAATAAACTCTTTTTAGAGTATTGAATTGAAAATTATAATTTTATATTGGATCCACACGTGCAAATACTAATGCATATTGGAAAGCTACCTATTAATTTTAAAAAAAATTGTAATAAAAAATAACTTTATTATATTTAACTCTTTAATTAATTTTCTTATTGCTATATATCCATGTAAAATTTCGTGAATACTTGGATAGACATTAACTTAATTTTTTGAACAGAATGGATAGGCATAAGCTGATCTATCAAAATTACAAGAGAAAAGCGTTCCTTTAAATTTTTGAGGGAAGTATAATTGTCAGCAACTTGTTTTAATGCATTGTCTTGAAACAGTACATTTGAAAAATGTTGAGTGAAATGATTAAAAAGTAAGTTGAACAGCTGCCATATTGTCTTCTTCTGCTGCAGTGTAAGATTGTAACAACAACAATATAGTGATGAAAACCAAGTTAGATTTTATTAGGTCCTAAAGTATCTCTTTGATTTGTTTAACAATTTAAGGGAGAAGACCAAAACAAAAAGAGGAAAATGTAATAGAAAATGATAAATTTAAATGATAATAAAATAAAAGACAGAAGATTTTTGTGATCAGGCTTTGTCTTCACTGCCATACTGTAACAAATAAAAGATCAGAATGGTGTGTCCTCTTGTGTGCTAGTGCTCTCCTTGCTAGCAATACATCAACCCCTTGAGGAAGCAAATTGGCAAAACAAAAGCATCAACCCTAGTCACGAATAAAATTCAGGTGGCTTTTGAGAACCTCGACCCCATCACAAGCCCATTATCGAAACCAGTTGAGAGGCCTATGCTTTGGTAGTGGGATCTTGCACACCCTACTGTTCAAAAGTCTATGACTCGAGCAGAAAAAGAGTAATCAAAAGGGAAAGGGAAAACAGAAAAACACCAAACAACTTGTGTGAAGGATCTTCATTGGCTCCTCACTGCTTCATTCGTTTCCAACATTTTCTATTTGAGAGGACCCCTTACAGCTCCATGCTTCCACCCCCACTTGCTCTTTCACTTCAAAAATAACTTCTTGTGAAGGGCACCTAACCCCTCTTGTCCCCTTATCTACCTTTTCTTTTTCTTCCTAGTACATCTTTCAAACTTTTAATCCATTTCATAAACTTAAACAAAGATTAAAAAGAAAACCAACATAGTATTAGTATCATCTCAATGGAGTTGAACTGAGTAATGTCTGAAATTCATACTTCGTACATGAAAATATACATGATTCGAAATCGACATCTGAATGAAAGTGATCAACTATTTCCTTAAACTGAGGTTAGTAAATGAAAAGTCACAATATTTTCACTTGAGACATCATGGAAAGAGAAAAGAGAAAATTCCAACGTTGTCCTTATGAAAGATACTGATCAAAACCAGAATGTTACAAGTTGGTGATTGAATCATGTCATTGGACCTAGCTATATATGTTACATGCATATCACATTTAGGAGACAAAAACGTCGTGATGATTGGTATGTGATTACTGATTAGATCCCCATTTCGCTTCTGTGATGCTCCACTTTTGCTCAAACAGCTATTCCCAGCCACTTGGGGACTGCTCTAATTGCTGCGCTGACACGATGAAGGGAATTTAAGTCATTTCACAAGTTGCATAGTTTCGCCCCCAAACTGTGTTGTGTGCACTGTGCATGGTGGCTTTGGTGAAGTAAGGTGTGCTATGATTGCGAGCTATGAGATACATAGGAGGAATCCCTACTATGAGGACGTTTTGTTAATCTAGTGGTCTAAAACATTGCACGTCTTCTTTGGGGATATTGTGGTCTTTGATTTTCATTTCTTATTACAATTGTCTGAAACTTTTGTTGATGTTAATGATGGGCCACGATAAAGCATGAAACGTGACATAAGCAAATGAATACATTGGAGAATACGTGGTATCAATGATTTGGGAGCAAAGGACAAAGAAAATCTGATGAATATGTAACAACTATGTATTGTTGTCGAATTGGAATACATATACGATATTTGTCTACGTTATTTAAGCTCAATCATATGTTAAAATCTAAATTTATGGCCGAAAAGGAAAGAGAAATATATGCTCTGCATTCTGTGGTTCAATTCATCCTTTCGGAAATATTTGTTTTTTTTTCTCATGTTGGTTTCACTTTATCTTGTCAAAATAACTAATTGACTCAAAACCATTGACAACTTAACTTATTTGGTACTTTTAAGCAGTGTTCTTAATTAAATGAATAAGATAAATGTCAAGTTGCAGAAAGAATTACTTATTTACTATAAAAGTATAAAAGTATAGTACGCACACAGACACCAAATACCGTCACCCAAATCTGCTGCTAACGATTTTACTAAATACAAATTAACTTTACAGAATGCTTTACACTGCGTTGGGCTACATTAATTAATGGTATCATTCATTCCCTCTTCAATTTCATTTTTCTTTCTTCATTTTGTTACAATTTTGAATATCTAGCCATCACGCACTCAAGTTTACTACAGTACAAAGATATTGAAAAGTATTGATTAATGATATATAGATTTTATCGTATGCAGTACAGCCATTTGGGAAATATGAAATGTACTACATTAGCCGAAGGTACTTGATTGCCACGAAGTTTGCAAGTGTCAAAAATCCACACTTGAATCAGCAAATAAAGTATAAAGTATAGTATACATATTGTGTTACTGTGTTAACATTTTATAACTTTTTGTCTTTTGACTTCTCTTAGTTTATTTATCATTGCAATTTCATTTTTATCTTTCTTAACTAGTTAGTGTAATAATGTTATTCTTAGTATATTGGTTTTCTTGATATTTGTTGGATAAAAGTTTAAGTAATAATTATTTTAAAAGGAAAGTATATAGAATTTGTGGAAATGGATATGATATATGTGATGAATAAGCTATCCTAAGAGGTTCGACATAAAAATGGTGCACTTTCCAGCAAAGGGACGACACCTCATGGCTGGCCAGTCCTATCAAAACCCTACTTTTGAATGCGTATCACTTAGGAAGTGCGTGTTGTGTTCTTCTTTGTTTTAGATACAGCACTCTCCTCAGACAACTAGTAGTGACCACTCAAATCAGTGCACTTTCAAACCATTCTGTGGAAATTCTGCTCAAGATAGACTAATAACATGCCTTCTGTGGTCCTAGCTCCTCTGCAACTAATTACTTACTTAATATATTTTAACCACACTTTTTACTACCTAATTAGTTGTTAAATATGATGAAAAAACCAGTTCATACAAGATTATAACATACCATTAGTAATGTTTAAACAACCTTATGAATTTAGCCCATCTGATTATGAGAAAACCCTAATTTCATTTCAGAGTTTTCTATAAAAAAACCTCGTTAAAAATAAACATTTTTGTAGTCCTACCTACTCTTTATTTTCCATAGCTTTCTTTAGCTGCTAGTTTGATAAACATTAATTTAAGTGACGAAGACTTTGAGACACAGCATCTAGAATGCATGAATCATGCATGTCAAGCTATATGGAAACCTATGAATTAAAGAAAAAATAAATAATGAAACCGATAGTAGTCTTTTGATGGAGTAATTACATTTTTTTTAATAGTACAGTGCTTATGAGTTGTGTGGAGTTGCAAGTTATAAATTTTGGTGCTGTTGAATTGTATGAATATTTGAGGAATAAAGTGTAACATATGCTTTATAATTAGCATTATTTATTGATTAAGTACAATAGCTTTCTTGTAATTAATATCGAGTTTATGGTACGTATCAATATATTAATTAGCTAGCAGGCCAAAACCATATGAAGCTTTAAGTACTTGCTGAGGGATTATGATTAAAAGTTAAGCTTCCTTTACAGAAAACCAAAAAAGAAAAGAAGATAAAGTAGATCGAGAAAATAATATTCATTCCCCTCTTCTTTGATGTGGTGAAAAAAGGAACAAGATTCCCTTGGAAGCACTCAGGAGCATGACTTATTATGGGAATTTTTTCCATATTTTTTTTTATTTTGATCTTACAAATCTAAACATTTTGAAACTATTCTGATTATAACCTGTAAGTTAAGATTATAACTATTCTGATTACAAAAAGAAAAAGAAAAAAATCCACCATGATTCTTTGCATGATTGATCACCAGACATGCATAAATATATATTGTATCAACTGCATCATGATTTATCTTGTAATGAAGAAGGGAAAAAAAGGGGAAAAAAAAATAAGAAAGGGTAAGTAAAGTGAAAGAAAAGGTGGTAGGCAGAGACCACACATAATGAAGTTTCTGAATTCTGATATTCACATAGCAATAATATGTGTTATCAAAAGGAAGATACGGCTACACTTTTGGATTTCCACGAAAATGCATATCTCATATAAAATATTTAATTACCAAATATACTTTGGTTTATAATAGGTGAAATTCCTTCTGATCATAATTGCTCAATGCTTTCTTTTTTAAAGAATAACCAAAATGGGGTTTCTTTTCAATAACTATTGATACACAATATATCTATAATAATTTACTTCTTTCGATGATTATTAGAAAAATATTAGTAAAAAAATTATTTTTATAATTAAATTAAGTTTTTGGATCAAAAATTGTGTTAGAATTATCATTCAAAGAATTTAATGATGGTTTTAAAAATAATTAATATGTAGTTCCAATAATAATTATTTTTAGAATTATTATTATAAATAATTATAATGATAAATATTTTTAAAACTATCCTCATAGATCATGTTTAATTTGTTTTAATATGTTATTTTCTTTATTTTTTTTATATTGTTTCATTGCATTACTCTTCTTATCTTGTTATCACACCACACATTTACCTCTACCCCTTCTCTTATCATTGTCTTCGTTCTCTTGTAATCTATCTAGGTAGGTTGTAATTCTTGTATTGTTATTATTAAATATTTAAGTAATTTTAGTAATAATTTTACTCCTTGGTCTTATTCTTTCCCTATTTGATTTTGATATGTGCATTCATATTGTTTATTTCTATTCTTAAAATGTGTATAATCAATACAATGTTATTTTTCTTTAACTTTTACTATAGATATATGGTGATAAAGCACCTAATAAAATTTTGGGATCATCATTTAAATAATGTTTAAGTAAAAAAAAAAAAAATACATATTGTGATGATTATTATTTCAATCATCTTTGTAAACTCTGATTTGAAAGAAAGTTGTCAACAATCTTTTAAAACTTCTTATTTTAAAAAATAATGATTGCATTAACAACAGTTCTTCAACCATTTGCTAAATCAATATATCATTAACAATAGTTCTTCAACCATTTGCTAAATCAATGCAACATATATCTTTTGCAATTAATTATGTATGGTTTCATACTCTAATTTAAATTTTTTAGAATGAGTATGGAAAACATATTTTATGGAGAGAATCATTAATGTGGGGATATGTTATGTTTAGTTGTTCATTTGATGATATCATCTTCTATGATTTTGTTAAAGGTATGATAAAAAAAAGGATGAATATTTGGTCTAGGAGATATTAGAAAATAAAAATCTTCTTCATCTAATTCATCTAATATCATTTCATCAAATGAATATGAATCGATGAAAACTCTTGTTTTTAATTTGTTTGAAGAAATAAAATCATGAAGGAAATGATCACCTTATATATCATTTACAATAATTACAAAAGTTCTTATTATAGTTACAAGAAATTTGTTTGAGAAGCATATACAACTGTCCAAAAGAGTAGCATCATAAGGCATGAATCCTTAGGTAAGTAAATGTTTTTATTTCCTAAAAAATTCACCAAGTAACCAAAGAAGAAACACAGTTCCTATTTCGTAAATCACCTATAACATCCAAGTGAAGTTTCATTAAAAAATTAATCTTACATACTAGAGTTATATAAACATTTTGGACAATTGAGAGTGGAGGTTAGGAAATAACAAAATATAATATGATTGGGTGATTTGTTCACAAATTCAAAAAATCGGAATAATACTCTTAAATTGAAAAATTACTTTATTTGTAATTGGTTATTTCTAACTTTAATTTCACTATGTATTTAATGTTTTACAAAAATTCTACTTTAAAAAAAATACAACAAATACACTTCAAATTTTTCACCCTACAAAATTCAAAATACTCGTGAAACTCTATCACAAGAGTAGATTTAATGGCACTAATCAAGATATATATAAAGAAAAAATAACTAATGAAAAAAAAATATAATTTGATCATTTAATACTATTTACAACTCAAAATAATCACAAAATGGTTGATCTTTTAACAAGAAAACAATTCTTGTTTCTACCAAGACTTCATCAAATTTCTAAATTCTACATTAATAGTAATTTTCCTCTTTTCTAACTTAAATGGTTTTTTTAAGTTATAAAATACAATTTGTATAATTAATGAATATTTTTATCTTTTGAATTAGAACGTATTTATAGCCTATAGCCTTTATGGAGGTTTAAAACTAGTTTTAACCAATTACTCTATTAATTTATCTTTTTTAATATATTAAAATTACTTAATCTGATATTTTTTCCAAAGATATATTTTTACAAAATTACTTTTTAAATGAAATTAATAGATTAAAAAATAGATTTAATCTTTTAAAAAGTTCTAGAAGTCTTTTCATCCTACAATGAAATATTTTATCAGATAAAAAATAAATTTTAATTAATTATTTATATTTACATATATCCTATACAACTTTCTGATATATAAATCAACTTGAGAACATCATCACACTTTGAAATATCATCCAAGATTTATCTAATTTATCTATACATTTTAATTAATACTATATCTATAAAAATGATTTATATTTTTTATATTATTATTCATCCTATAAATAATGATAAAAATATTTACAAATAATTACTATTCATAATTATAAATATTATATTATATGATATGTCTAACCTATTTTAAAAATATTATTATACATAATAAAAAAGAACAATTAATTTCTGATCCACGTATTCTTATATAAAAAAAAAATTATTTTTTTATGAACAAATAACTTGATATGATGAATTCTTGTTTAGATCAAACATCTCAATCCATCTAACTCGTATAAAAGAAATGAAAATGAAAATAAATTAGAGAATAATAAGAATACTTAATTGTTAAAAATTTATGGTATGTAATATTATGTTTTTATTATCTATGGTTACAACTTAAGAAATAACGAGTAGATATTTTAATATTTTTTATATTATGCAGTTGAATACTAAAATTATTTATTTTTATACTTGAAACTTTTAATAGTTATGTAGAAATTTATGTTATTTATTTTATTAATTTATTATATTATTTTAATTAGGCACTTAATTATAAATGAAAAATAATTGTAAAAATTAGATTTGTGAGAGTTTCTAAGAAAATTCATCATTCACAAAAGTTGCATATTTGTTAATTGCAGGGTTGGTCTCTCAACGGTTGAAATATCTAAAAGATTTGGATTATCCATTTAGACAACTAATTTTGCTGATTGTGACAACAAACCTAATGTATTTCTTGCTTCTCAAAATCCTTCTTTTTTAAATCATTATTTAGCCACTAATTTAGGGTATATTTCATTTCATTTAGTTTTGTTTTTATTTATTTTTTTAAACAATTTTAGTAGTCAATTTTGAAAAATTACTTGAGAATAAGTTGGAAAAAAAAATTGTTTCATAATTATAATTTGAAAATTGTTTTACATAAAAGTTATTAAATAATTTTTTAGTTTTTAAAACCTAAAAATCTGGCAACTGTTTTTAAATATAGTAAACAAACAAATCCTTAGTCTCGAATTCAATTAATGCTCATAGATTTATAGATTGAAGAGAGATTGTAAATGAATTTTGGGTAGATTTATTTTGATGCAGACACTTACTTTATCAAAAACAAATTAAGAAACTAACCAATTTTGAAAACCTAAATTACAAATCTAACCAACAATTATTTCAAATTCCGATTACTTTAACTAGTTATTAAAATAAATCCTTAATCATGTTTATTACGGTTTAATTTCTTAAATGCGTGTGAAATAGATCATTGTTAAAACTGGGGAATTCAAATTTAGGTTACATAAAATTTTGATCCCTAATCTATAAATTTAAGTATATTCTTAAATTTAAATTTTTTATTTTGATCTCTTTGTTAGTCAAATTAGTTTTTCATTCAGTTAGTTTTTCACACTAAATTTTATTAATTTAGTGAGATGTGACATACTATAACGATTAAAGTGTAATTTTTAAAACTTAAAAGAATAAACTAAAACATAAAATGTAATTAAAGAATAAAAGTTATATTTAAAATCCAATTTAATAATCTCTCCGTTTAAAAGAGAGTAGTGTTTAACTATTAGTAATATAATAAATATTAAAAAGTTTTTTTTTCTCATCTTAAAAATATACCATTTTAGTTCATTTTTTATATCTAAATTTATTATTTAGTAATAAATTTTTACTTTAATATGAATCAGTAAAATGATTAAATATGATTTTATTGATTTCTTATATCTAAATATAATATTATTTATTTACCGTCACAAAGTTGATAAAAAAAATTAAATTCACATTTTTTAAAATTTAAAAATTAATAATCAATTTTTAAAATAAAGACTAAAACCAATTTTTTTAAAGAAAAAAAGACTAGAAATATTTTTAATTTATTGTATAAATATTAGTTATAATTTTTAAAATTTAAAAATGGAAAGAATGTATTGAAATATTTGACATGATGTGTATTGTGTAATTCATTACACGAAACCCTCAATTTAGAAAAGACATACTCATATGCATAGAGGAGGAAGATTCTTGAATGCCTATAATTAATGGCAATTCGATAACAAATGTGGCGTGGCCACGCTACAACCTTCATCTACGTTTTAACCCTTCAAATAAACCCATCTTCATCAACAACAAACTTCAATTTTTATTTCCCATAATTTCACACTTTTTTCACTGTCAAATTAATACCTTCTGCTACAAAATCAGGTTCTGCATTGGGATTGCAGAATAATAATTTTAACCATGCATGCAGATGCAGAAGTGTGAAAAATAAAGATAAAACAAATTAGGTAAAAGAAAACGATGGCCACCATGTTTAGTTCCTATCGTTCCGATGGATAAGGTGTGGAAGAAACTCGCCGCGGCGTCAAACTCAGGCAGAGAACCTTTGAGAGCGACCTGTGTCCGTTCGCCCCTATAATTTAAACACCTTCATCACATCACCAAACACAACCATTTTTTTTCTTCCTTCAACAACTGGAATCCATTATTATTGCTATTTCAACATCATTTTTATTATATCATTATTCCATTCTTTTCATACAAAAGATATATATAAAAAATTCAAAATTTTGAACCAAACTTATGATAAAATTTGATTTTCGATCAAATGATCAAATAATTCTAATTACTTCTTGTAATTTCTTTCACAAATAAGTTTTGTAACATGAAAGCAACTTAACCAAACAATTTTCTTCGATTATTTGGTTGATGAACTTTACATTAAAAGAATAATTTCATTTACCTAAATTTGATCAGCAAATAAAACAACCCAATCATCGCACGTGGAATCCATAATGTTTCTTGTATACACACAACAAATAAGAATATCCTGTGGCTTACGTATTATACCCATTGCAAAAGGGGGGTCACGTGTGAGCTCCATGGTGAGATTCTTACACGCTTCAAATTAAAAAAGATAATCAAATGTATTTTTGTTACAAACTTTCAACCGTAGTTAGTTCTTAATATGGTTCTGCCACAACACTTCTACGAGGGTTTAGAAGCTATAAATACCATAGTGGGGGTAACGTTTTCACTTAGGAGACACAAACAACCTCAGGTGTTCTTCCTCTGTACACAACTCTGTTCCTAGTTCAGAGTACCGTCCTTTACCTCGTACACATCAAAGAGAGATAACAAAAACAAAAGAAAAATGGAAGGAGATGGTTCTCGTGGGAGTTTTTTTCAGAGGTGCAAGCCTTACATAGCTATGATTTCTCTGCAATTCGGGTTTGCGGGTATGAACATAATCACTAAGGTCTCCCTCAACCGTGGGATGAGCCACTATGTGCTTGTGGTTTATAGACATGCCTTTGCTACTGCAGCTATTGCTCCTTTTGCTCTTGTTCTTGAGAGGTACCTATGGCAGAAGAAAAGTGAAAAGTATTGGCTTCCTTGTTTTGAATCATTTTCTGATCAACCTTCTCTTCTTTTGTTTGTCATTGGCAGGAAAGTGAGGCCCAAGATTACATTTCTTATGTTCATGCAAATATTCGTCTTGGGTCTACTTGGGTTAGTAATTTTCTTGCTCTAGACACCCGTGTTCATTATGATCGATGCTTCCAAAATACATGTTCTAAAATTAGCTTTTTTGTTCTGTTGTTATAGGCCTGTGATTGATCAGAACTTATACTACGCGGGGTTGAAATTTACTTCCCCTACCTACTCATGTGCAATAAGCAACATGCTCCCTGCAATGACATTTGTGATGGCTGCTATTTTCAGGTATATTTCAATACAGTCAGTTAATCTTAATTCTTTTCATTTGTTATTATTATAATTTTTCTATTTCTTTGACCTGACATGGTTTTTCACTCCTCGGGATGAATTAGGATGGAGAAGGTGGACGTGAGAAAGTTAAGATGCCTAGCAAAGGTGATAGGAACTATAGTAACAGTTGCTGGGGCCATGTTGATGACATTGTACAAAGGTCAAGTCATCAATTTCTTGGGTTCTCAGTACATGCATCACCCCAGAAATTATGTGCCTGAAAACACCACTGATTCTGGTGAAAAGGATTGGTTTAAGGGCTCTATTCTTCTCATAATTGCCACCCTTGCTTGGGCTTCTTTCTTCATCCTTCAGGCAAGTACTCAAGTGTTCAATTCAAACTGTGGGGAAAGAGTACCTTACCTACTTTGATTCTTATTCATGTCACTCATTTGTTACATTATTCAATCATTGACAAGTCTTTGTTATGATTAATGCAGGCAGTGACACTAAGGAAATACCCTGCTCAGCTCTCTCTCACAGCACTTGTGTGTGCCTTAGGTACGCTGCAGTCAATTGCAGTTACCTTTGTCATGGAGCACAAGACATCTGTTTGGAGCATTGGCTGGGATATGAACCTACTTGCAGCAGCCTACGCTGTAAGCCTTTCTCACTCTATCCATTTATATATTTATCTGAGAAATTATTGTACGGTCTGAAACCATGTGGTCTCAATTAATCTCTATCTGACACATAATCAAATTTTTAAATCATTTTAATAAACCGTTATATAAAATTTAATCAGGACCAATGACCATAGACACGGTAGTTTCAGATCATACAATAATTTCTTCTATTTTTGGTGGGTATTTATTGTTGAACCATATGAGAGTCTAAATGGACGTAAACTTTGGTGCACAGGGAATAATATCATCAGGAATCACATACTATGTTCAAGGTATTGTCATGCAAAAGAGAGGGCCTGTTTTCGCAACTGCTTTCAGCCCTTTGATGATGATTATCGTAGCCATCATGGGTGCTTTCATCCTTGCAGAAAAAATATATCTTGGAGGGTAAGTACTCATACTCATTCACAATTTCACATCCAATCACTGTTCCCATTCCCAATGAACGGTTCATGTTTTTAGCCACAAAGAAACTTAGCTTTCACATGGTTTCGTCTCACAGCTTATATTAACAGAGTCATTTCACTTTATCCTAAACTAAAAGCTATGTATTTATTTACATGAAAGTTGAAACATCGCAATCTTAAAAAGCTCAAACTTTGAAATAGTGGTGGACATGTTTTCGGTGCTAATCCAATGACTGATGTGGATTCCTCTACTTGTGATTTCAGGGTCACTGGAGCTATTCTCATAGTAATGGGACTTTACGCGGTTCTGTGGGGAAAATACAAGGAGAACAAAGAGAAAGAAGCAGAGGTAACCGTTGAGGTGATGAAGTGTTGTTCAGAAAATGGGAGGTTGGAGACTGTGGTGGAAGATGCTGAAACAAACAACGACGACATTGAGATGCAAAAGGGTGAAGAAGCCTCCAGAGAGTTAAGGGTAGCCATTAATGTTCCAAAAGTTTAAAGTGGTAGAGATAAATTTGAAAGGGATGAATAATAAATAGAGGGTGCAATGATAAAGGGTCGTTAATTGAGAGCAGAGAAATTACGAGGGGTTTTGTTTTGTGTACTCACCATCTTTTTCGGAAAATTAACTAAAGTTTTCTTTTTTTCTTGTTTGATTAGGACCTTCTGTGTGGACCTTACAGTCCATAATGTAACTTAAATTTTTTACACTTTGGTGAAAGGAAAATTGACATTGCAGAATTCTCTCTCCTTCTCTATACGAAGTGAATAATTCTCAGAATGTTAATTGCTGACATCTAAGTGCAAGTATAAATGGTCTAATCAACATGAAAGATTTCTATAATTTAAGCATAAGATTCTGCTTCTTTACCTTCTTAATTAACTTCTTAATTAACTGACTATTTAATTGGAGCTGAAACTTATCTAATCATATAAGACACAAGTTTCTTGATACTTGTTTGGCAGAATATTACAAGAATGACATAGTAAAGTAACCTCAAGAATACTTGCGAATGTTTGAAATAAAGCAATCCAAACATTATCTATATATGTTACACTTGTACGCTAATTTATGCTTCATGAACAAAAGGAATTTCTCTCACAGAAGCTTGAAATCCTAGTTAATTTTCCCAAGGCTAACAAAACATACAGACAAGAGGTAGAAAATAAATTGTTTAATAGAAAAACAGAATCTAAAAAGTTTTTAAGAATGTTATTTGAATATATTATTTTCGGTATAAAAGGTTTAACGGCTCGAATTTAATTATACAAGAATCAAATTTAGCCAACTTTTTAAAACCAACGTACCTTATCACCTATCAGATATATCATTCAATGAATTTGATACTTATGAATTATGGAGTTTCATTAAATGAGGTGAAAATACATCAAAATTTATAATATTCTATTATAGGAATTGGATTGGGTTAGTCATTCAAGAAAAAAGCAGAGTGAATTTAGACATCTTAATTTGTTAGTACGCTTAGATTCATTGGACCAAACATTGGAATGAGTACAATGTAAAAGAATTAAACACCAAGACCTAATAATTCATTACATGACATATATCCATATTTATTATATGATGGACCAAAAAAATTAACCCATAATCTTATATAGAAGACTAACTTGTTAGGAATAAAAAATTTTATATCTTTTACTTCATTATTTTCATAACACAATGCTCACTAGCCATAGGTTACATAATCTTCTGGCTGAGATTTCCCTCTGTATCAGAAGAAATAATGAACTTAGTCAGAACCAAGAAGAACTGAGAAGGGCAATGGGGAATGTTCTAATTTGTTGGAATAGCAGAAAGATTTTATTCTAATGTAGTAGTTCAGAGTAGTGAAAAGATTATATCCTGAATTTCAGTGTAAAAATGTGTCACTCTTCTTTTCAAGCACAGATTCTCTCCTATCTGCTTATGAATAAGCATCCAATTATGTCAATGTGATACATCATATCCTTCACTCACTCAATATATAGGGAGGAATAATTGCGTCACTGATTCCAAGTGAAGCAACCATGCGATTAAGAATGAGACCATAATGAGATGCAGATTTACAATTCCGTAAAATGCTTGCACAGAACATTCTGATTCTTAAAATTCCTTTAAAAATGCAAATCCATGCTTCTGTCACCGTCATGTGTCAATTAAGTGGCCAATTTGGAGGATATATGAAATGTTAGATATATTTCCACCAACCAATGCCACGTTTAGCTCTAACTTTGATTCATACGGAAGATTAGCATGGTTTTTCTCTTTTGGTACTAGATGCACTTAGTTTAAACATGATTAACAAAGTTCTTCTGGATTTCACTGTTCAGAGTCAGACCTCTATTTAATGAGAATTTGCAGAATACAAATTGAGGTGACCAAATAAATTTTGCTGAGGTTTGTTTGCTCTTGGATTAATTAAATGTTTTGGAACTTTAACTAAGAAATGGACATTAGTGGATGATTAGGCAGCATTATTTTATTGGTATTAGATTCAGAACATTTTTGCTCTGATCTACAACAGAAAGAGTATGACAGAGAGTCCTTGAAAAGTAGGTATGACTTTGTATCATGGGGCTATATGCTAGCACCCACTAGAAACATATAAAATAAAGATATCAAATTAAAATCTTCAAGAGAAAAAAAAAACGAATCTGAATATTTTAAGCATCGTCTACAAGTAAACACTTAGAGCTTATATGAAGAACAGAGTTTTTTCTTTTTACAAATCTAACCTAGTTACCTAAGATGAAATGGTACTAAAATTTTCGTCCCGAATATTTTGTTAGTGTTTTGAAAAGCATTGAGAAATAAAAAACTACTTACCATCGCTATAAAAGAATCCAAATATCAAATCTGTCAAAAATATTTTCAAATTACATCTATTAATGAGCATTGAATCCTTGAAGATTGTATCAACTATTGGATATTTAAGTGGTATTTTAAGATTGTACAGCAAAGGAATCATACTATTTTGGTATACTAAGTGGTATCAATTCAAGAATAAATAGGATGTTTAAACGAATTTATTTTCTAAAAAATAACAAATTTAATTGATCATAAGATTGGATATATTATTGGTGGACTTGAGATTGAAGATTTAAATTGGATTCATCTGGTTTGACAGAGAAGGAACAATAGCTCAACATAATGTCATGGAAGCTTTTATATATATATATATATATATAAAACACAATTTGAGGGTGAATACGTTAGACATCAAAATATCAATATAAAAACATTAATGAATAAAAACATGAATTATTTGAGAGATATGTCATGGCCAATTAGCATTAGACATCTGATGCAACGTCCACTACGTATTGCAACATGATTGTATATCCACTTTAGTCTTAATATATATACATAGAGAAGAGTAACAAGGGGAACCTTTTTTTTTTTCTGTGGGGTGTTCAAGTTTCACAGTTTTTATCATCGAAAATAAAGTATAATAATCTGCGTTAATCAGAATCTGTATCAGGGGATAATCCGTAAACTAAAATTTTACTGTAATATTAGAATTCATATGTAAAAGAAAGTGTAGATAGATATTAATATTTTTAGCAGAAAAAAACTGATATATTTCATTCAGTATTTTTCTACACCACATATGAAACAGTGATCCTGATCAATCATTTAGGAAAGGTAGCTTAAGCTGATCTCACCAACAATCATCCATGAAATAATTACAGGAGAGTGGGGGGAGATGTTAAACCACTGTTCATATTTCCTAGTGCACGACACGGTCGTCCAATGGCTAAACTAATTATTCATGAAAAATCATACATCACAAGCACTATGTCCATATATAACTATAAAAAAATTATCATATATGTTTTAGAGTACACTATAACACTACTACTAGTGAAGGTATTTTTCTGGCTGGAAATGGGGACTTTTTGGATGGTTTCGTGTCCTTCATTAATATTTTTATAGTTTTTCAAGCTAAGCTTATGGTTATAATTGGTTATTGATGGAGATGAATAAATTTTGGTTAGAAATTAATTTTAATTATGATCTCGAAAAATATTTGATGATAAATAAATTTTATATTATTTGTTTTAATTTATAATACTTATTAGAATAAGATAGTCTGATTCGATAAGTATTTATAGAAAAGGAATATCAGAAGAAAATCCATATCACCTATCTCCTATCTCAATTTATAAAGTGAGGTTTATATATTAGTTAGACAATTTCACTTAATATTTATTATTTATTCTAATAAATTTGTCTGATTCGATAGAAATAATATTAAAAAAGTTGTACATCGTTTATTTCAACATAAAAAATGATTTATTGTTGGAAAAATCTCATATTAACTAAAAATAAAGTCAAATTATAATATATAAGTGAGGTGTAAACCTCATTTGCTGAACCGGTTTTGAGGTGAATTAGACATCATAATCACTTTCTACACGTAACGAAAGAGAGGGTATTGAAAAAATCTCACAATGACTAAAAATGAAACTGAACTTTTAAATAATGTATTTCTGATATTTATTTTTTAATGAACTTTTCTTTCCTTTGAAGATATTACAAGAAAAAAAATTTTAATTATTTTTATCGTATTTATAAACCTAATTTGTTAAAATAGTCATATCTGTAAATTTGAAATGAAATTGCACATACTAAGGATGAGAAGTAGATGATTTTAATAAGTTGAATGAAAGTGAGTATACCTTAGAAAAAGATTATGCAACATCTATTTTCCACATATTCTTAGTTTAATATGAGAGGGTTCCTATTGAATCTTTTGTAAAGCATTGTGTCTAGAGAGAAGAGAACCCTATCCAGGAGACACTCACGAGAGTCACAACAGTATAAGCATTTACCACCACTCCCCACTTCTCCATTTATTTACTATTTTCTCCATTCATCAATTTATATAAATATATTGCTGTAGTTGTTGTCATCAATCCTCATCTTAGATTTTGTTTTTCGCAATAAATTATCAAAGATATGGAGAGGGATCAATAGAATATAAATCATTTGGAGCTTCCACAACATCAATGACTCACATTTTATCATACAATTATTTTGTGTGGTTGGTCCACATCACTGTTTTATTTCACAAATTTTAATTTCGCAAATAATTTTGTGGTATAAAAATATTATAAAAGTCGAATATCTCATCAACATTAGTTAACACTATCACACACTTTATGATAATGTTGACTGAAATAACACTACAAGGGCAAAAATTTACACTAAATTATTGTCAGCTATTCATCAATGTTATAGCCAACACAAGAACGCAGTAATTAAACTAAGTTTTGCATTTGTGAAGTTTAGATCAATGTTAATATTTGCATAAACTTAACTCAAGTATACATTTTTATTAAAATCATTTGTATCCTCTAATTATTGTTAATGGTATTGTAACAATCAAACATCAATTTAATTAAATAATTAAATTAAAATGAATAAATAAATTATGAGAATAAAAAATAAATATTTAACTATTATTTTTTTAAGTAAGTAAATTATATATATAGTCCTTTTTCAAAATGTAATTTTTTTAAGTATAAAAAAATGTTTTTATGTTATCTTTATTTCAATCAATTTAATTACTATTAATTTTAATATATTTTTATTAAAAAAACATGATTATGTGTTTTGATATTAATTAATTTAATAATGATTCATAAGTGTAAAAAAAATATTAATAGTTTTTTTTATAATAGAGATAGGAAAATTAAAATTTTAAATAATATTTTGTAAAAAATTTAACTTTTTTAAATATTTTAGAAAGTATTTTTCATAAGTAATAAAAAAATTAATATTCTAAAAAAGCAATTTTGAGAAGTGTTAAAAAAAAGTTTATTATTCAAAAGCGTTTTTTGGAAACCAATTTTTAGGGAAAAAAATTAGACATCAATTATTTTTTAAATTGTTACATGTTTATTACATGTTAAACCTTAGTATAAATATTAATTTTAGACTATATTTTTTATTTTTTAAAATCTTATTTATACTCCTCCTACATCTTTATCATCATCTGATCCCTCTCCATCACTCTATCATAAATAATAATTTCTTTTTCATGATTTAAAAAACTTTCAGGTGAATATTGATGTAATATTTGTATATTTTTCTCAAAATCAGTATGTGATAGGTGTGATAACTATTCATGGGGTTGTAAGCCATAGTTAGAATCACATTTTTAGTTCTATTCCAGAATATACTCTCTAGAAGAACAGAAAAATATGATGAATAAGGATTGTAAAATTATGACTAAAAGGATAAAAAAAATGTGAGATGTATAAAATTAAAGTTCAAGAATAATAAATATATAATATAAAATTAGAATTCAACACATAACAAGGAGATAACAACTCAAAATATAATTTGTATCTAATTTTTTTTTTCTAAAAAGTGACTTCCAGAATTGAAATTTCAATATTCCAAAAATTGAAATTTTGACATTTTAAAAATTATATTCTGAAATATTAAATTTGTTAAAACTTTCGGGAATTACTTTTCGGAATATTAGTTTTTTTTAACAGTTCAGAAAAATACTTTATGAGCACTTCCAAAATGGATCAGTGTATTAGTAAATATGGGAGGTGTAAATAATGTCTCGGAGGGTTTGAATAACAATGACGAGGTGGCGAAGCCCAGATGAGTACTTAAGCCCATTTTTAGGCCTTACCCGGCCTGCTTCAACCCATATCGATTTAATCCTACCATTTACAATACATTGAATTATTGTTTTAAAATATATAAGTGAAATATATAAAGAGAATCAAACTTTAAGGCATAAAGGGATTTAAAAATATTACAAAAATAAAATACGAAACTTGAAAATTAAGATTGTTGTTCTTTTAGTCTTTTAATTACATGTTTTTCGAAAGTTCATTGCATACGTACTTCCATAATTATTCAGAAAATATATCTTCAATAATATTAAATTATATTTTCTATTTTTATTTATAGTATATATATTTTTTAACTTTTTGTGCTTTTAATGTATTGTATGTGTCTATAACTTTAATTCCAACAGATTTTTTTTAAATTATTAATAACTGAAAATAACTTTACATCAGAATTTAAATTATTCATTATAAATTCAAAATAAATTTTATATATTTAAAAATAGTTGATTATTATAACTTTTAATTATATAAAAATAACGTGAAATATAACAATTGGCAAATTAACAATGATGATAAGGAAAGGCCTCCAACTGAAAGATCCAAAGGAGGGAAACCAATAATAACGGCTTATCCTGTTTTGGAAACTTGAAGCTCTTCTTCTTTCTGTTTCTGTGATGTCAATGGCACTCTCTGAGCTAAGCCACTCTCTTGAAAAAGAATTGAAAACTGAAGACTCAGAATTCCCTTTCAAGGAAATTGGAAATGAAGGTCTCACAAAACGAATTCTCAGAAAAGGAGTCACTTGGCAAACTCCATTCTCTGGAGATGAAGTGGAAGGTTATAAAGCATAGTAACACCCTCCAACTCTTTCACATACTGTTATCTCTATGAATTCTAACACAACCCTTTTGTTTTAACCTTTCAGTTCATTTCAGAGGTCATGTTGAGAATGGAGCATCTCTTGAATCCAGTTATGATAAAGGATCCACTTTTCGTTTCAAATTAGGCCAATGTAAGCTCTTCATTTGTATTAATTGCTAAATGGAAGAAAGGGTCATTAAATTATAAACAGTCTTTGTACACAATTTGGTTAATGAAAGGAAATCGGCATGGTTAGCTATTATTACTGTTCAATGTATGAGTAGAGACTACGAAGTGTCATTAGGCCAAGTGTATTTTCATTGCTTCCAGGTGAAGTTATCAAAGGATGGGATGAAGGAGTTGCCACCATGAAGAAAGGGGAGAGAGCAATCTTGAAAATACCTCCTAACTTGGCATATGGGGAAGAAGGGTGTCCTCCATTGGTTCCTTCAAATGCAACTCTGATATATGAAATTGAAATGCTGTCTTGGAGTACCATAAGGGATTTGACTGGCGATGGAGGAATCATGAAAAAGCTAATAAGAGAGGGAGAAGGATGGGCAACTCCCAGAGAGGCTGATGAGGTGCTAGGTAATTACACTAATAATAATTATGATTTTATGTTATTTAACATTCATATACTTAAGTGTATTTATGGTAATCTAAACATGCTATTCTATATGAAAAAAATACTCTGGTCACTTAGAAATATATCATTAATATTGTACATCAAAATTTGCAGTGAAATATGAAGCAAGGGTGGAGAATGGGATGCTTGTCTCGAAGTCTGATCAGGGAGTGGAGTTTAATGTAAGTGATGGTACGTTAGTAAGAGTTGAACACACTTTCACCACTTATTATCACTAGAACTTCTGAGAAATTTTCTTAGGTGTTTAAAAAACTAAGTTTGTTGTTCTTTAAAAACTAATAGTATTACTCTCCAATCAAAACTAAAAGTTTCATCAAAGTAATTTGTATAATAAAATCTTACATTAAATGTAAGGTGAAAGTTAAATTTTGATAGGACGCGTAAGATGTTGTATTTCTCAGAATAGCTAAAGTTCTATTATTTTAAAACCTGTCAAGAACTCTGTTATTTCTTTTCTGTTTTTCTTCTTATATATATATAGGGCCTCAAGCTCTTCTTTTCTGAAATAATAAAAGGTTAACATACTTGTCTCCCTTTTTTCTCCTGCGTCCATGCTTCTTCCTCTCGTCTGTTTTACACCACGAATTATTACTACAGATGGACTGTGCATACACGGGTTGATTTTTATCAACCTCTTCCTCTTTATCGCGTTGCCATTTTATGAGTATTTAAAATTTATCCTTAAAAAAATCATAAAAAACTCATTCATCTATGGAATGCATAAAGATTAGTGTTTGGAACAGGTTATCTATGTCCTGCTATGAGTATAGCAGTAAAGACAATGAGAAAGGGAGAAGTGGCAGAACTAGCTGTGAGATTATTTTGTAAGTTAATTAAAGTAATTTTTTTCGACTGAAACATGCATGTATTGCCATAACTCGATCCGTTTAATAATATCAGGACATAACTTGCAGATGGGCACAGTCAAAATTCAAATATGATCACTGAGCTAGGTGGCGTTCTTCCACCAGATTCTAATTTAACTAGCATCAAGCTTGAGCTGGTATCATGGAAAATTGTTACTGATGTCACAGGAGATAAGAAGATACTGAAAAAAATTAAGAAAGTGGGTGAGGGGTTTGATCGTCCTAACGAAGGATCCCAAGTAAAAGGTAAACTGTATCTCAAAAACATGATCCTGAAAACACCAAGAGGAAATTGGTTTGGCAATTATAAACTAAAGAGCAAATTACACTGAAACTCTTAATAGTTTCTTTAAATTTCCCACTCTTAATGCCTACTATAACTAACTCTCTTTACAGGTACACATGGATGACAAGGATGTGTAATGTGTTTCAAACAATTAGGAGAGTTTATTCTTGGCGTTGAAAAAATTAGATTATCATTAGAAGTTTCAAGAAATTATGGAGGGGACAGTGTAATTTGACCTAAACAGAAAACATGTTAAGCAAACATGGAACCAATGCTTCCTACGGTTATTAACTAATGTTTTCACTTCCTGCAGTGATATATTTGTGTAAGGGGGAAGATGATACGATTATTGAGAGGAAAGGGTCAGAGGAAGAACCTTTTGAGTTCACAATTCAGGAAGGTAAAAAGTTACTGTTGTTTAGGATCATGGATCATGCATATTTAAATGAAAATGTTAAGAACCTTTTGCCACATGTGTTCTCTTTTTTTATCTTCTGCTTTTAATCCTTGTACTGCTTTGCACTATGCATTTTCAGATCAGGTACCCGAGGGTCTAGAAAGAGCAATAATGACGATGAAAAAAGCAGAACAAGCTCTTGTAACCGTCGATGCAGAATATTTGTGCGGCTATAGTCATTCTCAGGGAAACACAACCAATAACAAAGTCCTTTATTATGAAGTTGAGTTGGTTGATTTCGTTAAGGTTAGTGGCTCTTATGTATTGCAAAATATTAGTTCAATAAAAATAAGAGGGAAATATGTGCTGAGTTTTTCTAAGCATACATTTGGTCAAGGGTTTACCTTTCCTTCAATCATTTTTCCCATTCCTTTGTCGATATATGGGGGATTTTCTGAATCTATCGACTGACCTAGAAGAAAATAATGATTATTTATCTCAATGCATTTGATTTCTCAATGTTCTTAAACTTGATTATGTTGGATAAGAGTTGGAAACAGTAGAACAACTAGTGTTCTGGCTTATTTAAAAAGGCTTTGAATAACACAACTTGAAAGTAGAAGCCACTAGCAGCATTTATGCAGTGTAATAATATTTTCAAATGATTCTGGTGTGAACAGGAAAAGCCATTTTGGAAAATGGACACACAAGAGAAAATAGAAGCTTGTGAGCGGAAGAAGCATGATGGAAATCTGCTGTTCAAAGCTGAAAATTTCAGGCGCGCATCTAAGAAATATGAAAAGGTTGAGTTATTTTTTACAACTTACATGCTAATTCATTATACTCAATATATAGCGAGTACTTCTATAGAAGGATTTCAATGCCACCTGATTTGGTGTATAACAGAACGAACTTCATTGATATTGTAGGCAGTGAAGTACATTGAGTTTGATCACTCATTCAGTGAAGATGAGAAGCATCGCTCTAATAACTTACGTTTATCCTGTAATCTGAACAATGCTGCCTGTAAACTTAAATTGGGGGAGTACATTGAAGCTTCAAGACTATGCACAAAGGTACTCTAATCCTAATTTGAGTTTTTGTTTTCTCTTTTTCCCTGTCTCTGTCCCCTGATGAGACAAGAAAACATTGCATGAGGTTATATTTGCTCTTGGGTTATAATTGTCAAGAGATAGAAGAAATAAGGAGTGAACATTCTTTAGATTCTTATCTCATCCTCATTAAGCATCAAAACAATTTGATTATGTTGAATGCAAAACACTCTAGCATATAAGTGCTAGGAAAACACTCCAACATTCTTTTTGAGTTGAAATTTGTTGAAAATAATTTTTTATGGTTTCATGTTTTGTTTAATGGTTTTCTTCTATTCTGATTTGATAGTTTTCAATAAATTTAAACTAACAATAAACAATGTGCTAGAAAGAATGTTGTTTCTGTATATTTCTCATGCAAATGATATCTTTAACATGCACAATGCACAAAAAGAGAGCAAAAGGAAAGTGGAAAGGAGTTGTTTTCTCTACAACAAATAGATGTTGGCTTTGTAATAATTTACATCAGGTTCAATGCTTCAGATTGATCCTATCTTGCATAAATACACAGGTTCTAGAACAAGACCCTTTGAATATCAAGGCTCTTTATAGAAGATGCCAAGCATACTTGAGAACATCAGACTTGGAGAAAGCTGAGGCTGACATTAAAAGAGCTTTGACTATTGATCCAAATAACAGGTACATAGCACCATCCACTGCTTTTCACAAGCATTGGTAACATATTTTGTTTGATAAGTTTTATTTTGTTTTGGCTCAATGGATGATTATTTGTTCTCCTGGCTTATTATCAGAGATATTAAACTTGAGTACAAAGAGCTGAAACTTAAGCAAAAGGAATACAGTAGATATGAAGCTGACATCTTCAGTACAATGGTTTCAAGAATGAGCTAGTTTAGAAAGCCAATTTGCGTTCCAAACTACCTTTTCAAGTATAAATACCTCTGTGCTGTATACTCTTATCTAATAATTTTAAATTTTTAACTACACCTCTTTACATGATACATGCAAAAGAGAGATCAATCTCTTGACGAATCACAATACCTATGCAGATTATATAAATTTATGTTGGTTGATTGAAAATGTTCTAACATCCAAAATAAGTGAGTGATGTCTAACGACTAATATGTTAGGAACAAAAGTGAATAAAAGAAAGGGTGGAAAGGAAAAGTAAGCATGCCTTGAAACATCATAGTTAGAGAAAAGTGAGGATGAAATTTATAGTGTTTAGAACACGTGGATGAGTCAACAAGTTGAGGGAGTTAGTTAGTTTAAAAACATTTTTTTCCTCACTCTACCAATCCATGCATAATACACTAATTCTTTTTTCCTCCCTCAATTCTCTATCATCGTATCTATTCAAATTTTTAAATTATTTTAATTTCTTACGAAAAAAAAGGTTTTACTTTAAAAATTATTAAAGATTTCATAAACTTAAATTAGTTTGAGTTTAAAGTTTACTGTATAATAAAAATTAATCAAATTTAAATTTGACTTCATTATAAGATATGTTTATACTTATTTTAAAGATTTTGATAATAATATTTGTTTGAAAATAATTTTATTCAAAAACATTGATTCTTTCTTGAAAAAACTCTTTCAATAGATAAAAAAATTTAGTAAGAAAAAAAAAATATTAGAATTCATTATATTCAACTAAAATAGAACTTCCATTATATTTTGTTCTTGAAATGATTCTTTTAATAAATTATTCCCATTTATAAATTTTTTTATGATACAATTGTTATTTATAAATAGGGTACTAATTTATCGACTTTCAAATCTCTTCTAACTTGATTATGTTATCTTTATACTAAGTCGTTTTTATAAAATATTGGTTTGATCTTTATTGATAGGCTCTTAACCTAAACATTTCTAGTTTTATTTGTATTTTATTTCAAACTTATTCCAACAAATCTAGATTCAACTTTAAATTTGCCTTGTTAATTTTTGAAATGAAATGTGTGAGAGCCCAATTTTGAGTGAACCCTAAGCTTAGTTAGAAAGGGGAGAGATTATAAATAATCTATTTAACCCTAATCCTCTCATTTTCACTCTTATTTTTTAGAAAATCCTAATTTCCTTCTCTCCAATTCATTTCAATTCTAAGAATTCTTCTTCAATTCTTATCTCTTTGAAAATCCGAGAACACCGGGGAAAAGAGCGTGAAGAGTAGATTAATTTTATCCTAATAGAATTTCTTTTTGAGATCCTTTAAAGGTAAGGGAAACTAATTATATTTTGATTATTTATGAATTAGGGATGAATAGAATTATTAATTGACTTTATATGAATTAATGATGTAATTGTGTCGTTATTGATTTAACTGTTGAGTTATTCTGTATTGGTATTTGATTAAATGAGATGATGCGTAATTAGATTGAACGTGATTGAATTAAGATTGAGAATTAAGCTTAATGATAATTTTGTTACTCTAGACGTCGAATGTTTCGCTTGAGCGAAGGATTTTTCGCTCAAGCGAGTGACCTTGGGACTGCTCTCGGGGTTGATTTTCGCTTAAGCGAGGAGAGCCTTACTTGAGCGAGAATTTTGGTATATTTTTATTTAGAATTTCGGAAAATTGTCTTCATAAAAGTTGCAGATATAGATATTATTTAACTAATGGCTTTTATTTCATATAAAAAGGACGTGTGTAACTCAAGTTATGATTTTTTTAGTAATTAAAGGTCAAGCTGTCTGGAATTATATTCGTTTTTAACTTGTGAACCCCTTTTGACATATTTGTACTTTGAATTTGGAAAAGTGTCCTTCATAAAAGTTTTATCCCTGGATGTTATCTAACGAATGGATTTTATTTCACATGAAAATAATATGTAGAACTTAAGTTATGAATTTTTGAGTGAATAAAGGTCATACTGTGTGGATGAACGAAACGTTTTCGAAAGTATTTTTATTTGAGCGAAAGTTTATATTTTTTTGGATAATCATTCATGTTCTAATCTATATTAACAAAATATATATATATATATATATATATGTGTGTGTGTGTGTGTGTGAAATGTGATAAAAGATTATACTTAAATTATTAAGTTATGTAATGTGTGATTTGGTGATGTATTGTGATTGAAATTTGATTGTGAGATGATATTTTTGATAATTATGTGAATTTTGTTTTTGTGAATTGTGACTGAGGTCATAAGAATGGCAAAGGTGCCAAGGAATTGTGTTGATGGTAGTGGTGTCAAGAAAATTGTGATGGCAGGGAGCAGGTGTAAATAAAATTGACATTGATTGATGTTCATGAGATTGGTTTGATATGTTGTATAATTCTTGGATTGGTTGTGTGCTTTTTGTGTGTAGGCCAGATAGTTACCACTGGGTACTATTTGGTATAGCTTTAGTGTACATATGAAAATCTAGAGATATCACATGGAGTATCCAGACTTATAATGGTATTCTAGTCATGTAGACATGAGTACCATGTGGTGAGAGGTCGATGGAGACTTCTACTGCACTTATCACTGGGTGGATTGAGCCATCAGTTCTTTGATACGTGTATGTAGGGGTTACCCTGGCGTGTCGGTACCAAAAAAAGGAAATAGGCAGGAAAATCCGGAGGTGAAAAAGACTCTTAGGGTTAGTCTATGGCCCGGTAACCAAGGAAACATGTTTAGGTGCTAGCCTCAGAGGTCAAGAGTTTCATATAATTTTCTGGAAGAGTCTGTCTAGAATATTAGGTGTTGTGAATGAGTGCGTGTGATGAATGTGTGTTATTGAGAATGACTATGATGGTTTGAATAGTTGAATATATTTAGATAAAAGATTGTGAGGATGAGATTATGAATGATATATATGTTGATTGGTTTTGTTTACATTAGCTTACCCTTTCTGTTTGTATTTGTGGTTTTGTTGATACTGCGATGATTGTGTCGTTACACGGGAGCAGATAGCAATGCAGGTGAAAGTTAAACAATAGTTTCAAGTTTTGCTTAAGGAGGAACTAATTTTGTGCTGAAGAATAAATTTTGCAACTTTCAATTTATTATGAGTATTTGTAAAGACTTTTTATTTTCACTTGATAAACTTGAATAAAGTGAATATTCTATGTGTTTAGACGTTTTATATTTCATGATATTTTAAAATTATTAATAATTAATGGGTAGATTTTATTCCGTTATAGATGTAAAATAGGTATATTTTTTATTTGTTACAAAATGTAACCTTTTGTAATCGAATCCTCAAACTTCTACATGTATCGTAGCATTAGTTCCCAAAGTTAGTCATAATGGATTTATTGAGTTGTAAATTGTAGGATGTTGTGATACCCCACTACTAGAAAAAAATCTTTTTACGTCGGTTATATTGGACATTTAACGTTGGTTAACGCGGTGTCGTTAAAAAAAATATCGTTAAATTTAACATCGGTTAAGGGAACAACCGACGTTATATCCTAAACTTTCAACGTCAGTTATTCAGATAACCGACGTTGAAAGTTTAGGATATAACGTCGGTTATGACCATAATCAACGTTGAATATGTGTGATTTACGTCGTTCATTACTATAACCGACGTAAATTTTCGATGAATTTTTAAAAATTGAATTTGTTTCATATTAAAATTTTTGTTACAAGACCTGGTAATCGTATATATATTAATGAAATGTATAACACAGTCAACAGACAATAATGAGAAAGAATTACCATATCACAAATAATTCAATTACAATCATTCACAAATAATACAATTACAATCATTTGTATACAACAAGTAAACAAAATTATATGTGCAATTATAAAAATCCGAATTTGGTAAAACTGTTTCTAATTCCCTAACTCTCTATGTGCAATTATTTCTTCCTAATTTGAACAAAGTGTTGTGCCCATTTGTTTCTAACCATTTCTATGGTTTCAATAGGCAATGGTTCTTTGTCTGTAAATGCCTGTAAAAACGAAATAATGGCATTAATTAGTTCCGATTATAAAAAATAAATTGAATGTAACAATTTAGTTAAATAAGATGATACTTACCTCATTCCAAGTATCTTGTTTCCAACAATAATCAGCCACATCCAATACATGACGTAATATCCACACTCGAAACTACCAGGTTTTTTGTTACACTAAAATACGATTTATTAATATATAGTTTAGCATAAAAACATAAATTAGATACACTAAAGTTACATACTGTAATGAAATTCCAATTTGGAGCAGTGTTTTGACTTGTATGTTTTCCATATAGTGTACTGCAAATCTTGAATACACTAATGAAAAATATTGTTTAGGGTTTAAGACTTTAAAATAAAAGAACTGATATAAAAATACAAGTAGAATGTTAAAAATACATACCCATTTACAATATTTTTTATCTCAATGTCAGGTTTCTTCTCCAATGAGTAGAAGAAACACACAACATTCTTCTTTGGACAAAGGACTAATAGCTACCAATGGTGTTTGTATAATTACCAATAATTAGAAGTTATTCAATAGAATAATGTAGGGAAAAATGTACTTTTGCATAACTTACTGGTTTAAATAAGCCCTAAGATATATTTCTCGCTTTGACTCCATCACCCAGCTTTGGATGTATTTTTGAACTTCTTCTCGTTTATTTCCTGATTTGGTGATGGATTGGGGCTCCAAGAATCCATAAGCATCTATTGTGCCCTACTCCTCTACCAGCTGATGCAACATCCTATAATATACCAATGTGCTTAAGATGCATACATGTCACATGTAAAGCAATGTATGTAAAAGCTATATATGTACTTATAGTGTCCAAAATTGTAGAACAGCTATGTTTAGACATTGATTTCCTTGTGCAATCTCCAAGGCATCTGTATAGTCAATGTATATAGGGAAATCTTGATTCTGCACCCCAAATAACCGAGCATCTCATTCTGCTTGGAATGACTTTATAAACAAATGTGGAGAAATTGCCAGCAAATCATATATTGGTCTTGATGAACCCTCCACATCTGGTGACTTCTCCTTAAATTCATGAGTCAGAGCAGCATATTGGACCAACGTGTTTGAATCATTAACATCATATCCATGTTGTACATAATAATTAGTAACAATCAATTAAATAATTAAATTTATGTTAAAGTTAGAAATGAGAGACAAACCTTTGCAACAAGCGATTTTACCATATGTCTAGGCCATGCAATGAAGGTGTGAAAGGTCTGTTCCACTGTCTGCACCTCATCAGTGGGGATAGGGACTTTAGTAGCAGCATGTATAACCTCTTCAACTACCACTTTCACTAAGTTAGGTGCCAAAGCAACAGTGTGGATGGTTGAAGCCTCATAGTCAACTGATGCATGGGCCATCAATGTTTGTTGACCCTTATCATCCTCAACCCACAATCCACATTTATTCAGCCCTATGGATGTGGTATGACTAACAGGCACTTCACTAGTCCCTTCAGTAGTAATAAGATCAGCACAACTACCCTTAGTGCTAACTCGTGCACCTACAAATATGAAAAAAATATAAACTTGTAAATTAAGTTAGCAAGCAATTAAATAAATCATAAGATGTAAATAGCTACCTGATGTAGGAGGAACAAGGTCAACGGGTTGAAGTGACTGTGAACTAGCAATCGATGCTAGAGTCGGACGAAAAGCAAGCATGAACTCCTCTCTGACTCGTGCTGTGATGGATGGAGTCAATTGCTCCTCAAGTCTTACAGTGAGGGTTGGAGTCAACTGCTCCTCCAGTCTTGCCTTTAGGGTCCTCTCTAATTCAGCAATATCTTCTTTGCAGAATGATGTGGAGGAGTGACCATCCTTTGATGGTGGTCCAAAATACTGTCGGAGTCCCACCCCTTTACCAACACCACGAACACGGCCTGGATGTTCAGGTCTTCCAATAGCAGTTGTCAAGATATCATGACGACCACGAGGGATGAAAGATCCCTGAGTCAATTGCTCCTTTAGCTCATCCTATAATAAAATATTAAAAGATGAAAATTAAATTTAATAGTAACTAAAATCAAAGTAAGAGAATCAATCATTTCACTTACAATTTTTGCAGCAATCTGTCTAGCTTCTCAGATGTCATCTCACCAGAAGGTTTTGTGCGAGCCCTCTTCCACTTCTGGTGACGTGTTGGAGGAGATGGTGGAGGATTTTCCTCTTGGCTTAAACTAGAGGATGCTAACTCTGACTCCCGCATTGTTTTCTTCTCCTCCATCATTTTTTACTCAACAATTCATATCCTCCACGAGACAAACGATGGGAGGCCACATTTTTTCTCTGAATCTCCTTAGCTTTTAATCTTTTTTCCTACAACAAATAGAATAAGATACCCTAAGTAATAAACTTGTAAGTTAAGCCAAAATTAAAAAAGTAAAATCATACCTCCCAATCAGAAGCTTTCCTAGAATGCACAAATTTTGCTCATGTGTCCTCATCTATGCCATATTTTTGGCAAGGAGTCAATCTCTTGTTAACGACATCTTTTGTATAAACCCATTTAGTCGTCAATATGGATTTGAATTGTCTCCACATTTTTGCTATAAAAGACATAATCTTCCTCATTACCTCCTCAGAATTTACAAGATCAAAATGTTCCTACAATAAAGAAGTAGTTAGTTAAGTTGAGTATATGAACAAGTGAATGAAATGTGATGGAAGTGTTTTTTACTTACCAAGAGATCTTGCCAAATCTAATTCTTTACAGTCTCCTCCACATAATCCCACGATGGATGAAGAATAGAGATCTAAATACAAATATATCAAATAAATATAAACTAAACATTCAAACTACATAATAATTTAAAGAAATTATTCATTATAATAAATACCTTTTCTCTAGCCAGTGTACCCAAATAGCTATTAAATTGGGTACTATATGGACCTGAGACCTTGCCGGTCTTAGGATCAACAGACACAGTCAGCTTCTATCCAGACATGTGTCTAACAGTCAAGCCTTTCAGCCGTGTGGCTTGCCGAGTGTTCTTCGAACTAGATGTCTGGGTAGATGGCGTAGGAGATGGCGGAAGAGATGGTGGAGGAGATGGCGGAGGAGATGCCATGTGCTTGTATTCAACAAAAATAAAAGCTTTATAAGAACACATAACTTAATTATAAGGTTTACATAACTTAGATAGTTAAGTTTTCCCATATGCCTTCATCATGGTCATTGCGAGTTGCATGGACCAAGTCGTCTTTCATATAGTCTATAGTAGTAAGCATTCGTGGTAAAATAGGGATGTCAATGGAATCATCACCATCATCATCATCGTACCCAATTGTGATATCGTTGACTTTTCCTTTCAGGACTATAGACCACCTACCATTACATGAGTCTGTGATGTAAAAAACTTGTTTTGCTTGTTGTGCTAGTATAAATAACTCTTCTTTATGACTTAACTTCTTAAGATCAATCAAAGTAAAGCTCATCTGGTCAATTTGAACACCAGTATTGCTATCAATCCATTGACATTTAAATAAAGGTACTTTGAATTTAGTGTAATTGACCTCCCAAATTTCCTCAATGTACCCAAAGTAACTCATGGATGCCATGACAGGATTTTTATCCTTTGAACTAGAAAAGTGCATTGAGGTGGCTTCAATAGATACTCCACTATTTTGGACCGTACTCTTGTCATCTTGCAGCTTTGTGTAGAAAGAGTATTTGTTAATGTCATACCCAGTCCAAGTGATGACATTATGTCTAGGACCATGTGCTAGCCATTTCAATGTATCAGAGACTTTCGGATCTGAAAAGACTTTAATTTTAAACCAACTAACAAATTGGTTGTTATGCTCCTTAACCAACAACCTTTCACTCATTCTAGGGTTAAGTTCCTTGAACATCTCTTTATGAGCATCTATGTAGGGAAGAACTTCATCTGTATTATTCAGAATATACAAGTGTGTCATACTTAACAAATCAAGATCTTTGGTTTCAACTCTTATCCCGCGAGTACCCTTACCATTTATTCTATCATCATGACGACTAGTAGGAACACCAATAGATTCTGTTTGTGCTAAGTATTCTGAACAAAATTCTATGGCTTCTTCTACAATATACCTTTCAACAATAGAAGCTTCAGGTCTGTATGGAGTTTTAGAATACCCTTTAAATATCTTCATGTATCTCTCAATTGGGTACATCCACCTCATACAAACTGGCCCACATAATCGAATCTCTCTAACTAGATGAACAATTAAGTGGACCATAATATCAAAAAAGGAGGGGGTAAAATACATCTCCAACAAACATAATATAACTGCACCCTCATTTTTCAATTCATCCAACAATTTTTCATCAATCACCTTGGCACATATTTGATTAAAGAAAAAACATAGACGCATAATGGCATGTCTGACATCCTTGGGTAATATGTCACGTATAGCAACAGGTAAGAGTTGTTGCATTAAAACATGACAGTCGTGAGACTTTAACCCAACCAACTTCAGATCTTTCATGGACACAAAGCTCTTAATATTTGAAGAGTATCCTTGTGGCACTTTAATACCACGAAGACAACCACATAAACTTCTTTTCTCCTTTTTTGACAGAGTGTGACATGTTGGTGGTAGATATGTTCTCTTGCTTTCAGGTATTGGATGTAATTCTGCACGAATTCCCATTTCACAAAGGTCTTGACGGGCATTCACTCAATCTTTTGTCTTTCCTTTAATGTTCAACAGTGTGCCAATGAGACTATCACAAACATTTTTCTCCACATGCATGACATCGATATAGTAACGTACATCTAGGTGCCTCCAATATGGAAGATAAAAAAAAATTGATTTCTTCTTCCATAAGTTTTTGTCCGAAGATTTTTTTTTTATCTTCCCAAATTGAATGTTGATACTCCTCACCCGATCATAAACTTCTTCACTAGTTAATGGTTCTTTGGCAATTTCATCCTCCTGATAATCATTAAAAGCTTTCTTCAGTTTACGGTATGGATGTTCTTTTGATAGAAATTTCCTATGTCTATTATAAATTGTCTTCCTTCCATGTTTCAATTGAAGATAACTAGTATCTTCTTCACAGATAGGACAAGCATGATGACCCTTTACACTATAGCCACTTAAGTTTCCATATGTTGGGAAATCATTAATGGTACAAAATAACATTGCACGCAACTTAAAGCTCTGCTTCAAATAGCCATCAAACACATCAACTCCTTCCTCCCACAATAACCTTAAGTCTTCTATCAAAGGACTTAGATACACATCAATGTCATTTCCTGGCTGTCTTGGACCTGCAATCATCATCGACAGCATAACATATTTACGCTTCATGCACAACCATAAATTACCAATAAAACTAGCCATGAGCTATGGTTAGTACTTAAATTCCCAAAAGGGTTCATTCTGTCTGTAGCTAATCCTAGTCTCAGGTTTCTTGCATCACTACCAAAACTTAGAAATAGACAGTCAAATTTCTTCCATTGTGGAGAATCAACTAGATGTCGAAACTGGTCATTAGGTGATTTGGCCTTTGAATGCCATAACAAATTTTCTGCATCTCCCGGATTGGCGAACAACCGATTAAACCTAGGAATTATTGGAAGATACCAGACAACCTTTGCAGGAGGACACTTATTATCAATGTCCTCACTCTCATTATCCTCATCCTTAACTTTATAACATGATACACCACATCTTGGACAATTGTGCAGAGATTTAAACTCTTTCTTGTATAACACACAATCATTAGGACAAGCGTGTATCTTTTTATATTCTAAACCCATCGAACAAAGTATCTTCTTCGCTTCATACATACGGTTCGACAAAGTATTATTGTTTGGGAGCATATCCTTTAATATATGGAGTAATTCATTAAAACTTGTATTACTCCAACCATATTTTGCCTTCAAATTCACCAATCTTAGTGTCGATGACAATCGTGTGAAAGATTTACATTCAGGATACAATGGACTCTCTGAATTTGTCCTCAATCTATCATATAGAGGTGCATGTGCTTTAAGGAAGCTATTTTCACCCACATCACTCAGCATGTCCTCTATTCGATCTTCAACAGTGACATCTTCCTCGTTAGTTTGTGATCTTGTTGAATTATCAATCCTTTCACCATGTCAAGTCCAAGTTGTGTAATTCTTTATAATTCCATCACAAATAAGATGCTCCCATATTAGTACTATGTCTTGTATTCTCCCATTTACACAATTAACGCACGGACAATACTTTCCATTAAAATTTGGGTCATTTTGTTTCCCATATTCTAAAAATTCTTCAACTCCATTCTCATACTCTTTTGACATGCGATTTGTATTTAACCAATTTCGATCCATCTTGCAAGATGACACTATAAAAGAAGAATAATAAAATTGATTCAGTAGTGGTTGAGAGTGACCATACATGAATAGTGAAAGTAGTACTGTTGCACGCACCAATCACATGCCCTCTTACCACCATAATTGGACAAATACTAAGATTCTAATTTGATTCTTAGTATGAGTGTCATCTGCCCCTATCCCACTACTCTAGAAATCCATTAAATGATGCTAAACTTTAATCGTCAATGAATGTAAATCATATAAAAAGAAAATCCTATAAAAGGAGGTAAAACTCCATAGTGTACTCACACTTTTTCCTTCTCACTTTTTTCATTCTTCGACCATCTCTTAAAATCTTTCCAGTTTCTTCTCCTTCTCCGACCCTCTTGAGATTCTAATAAGGTTCTCTTGATGGAAATTTTTTTTTTTTTCATGTTCATGCACATTTTCTTCCTATTTGTTTGGTTCAGATTTTACAGTATTGAGTTGTTAAGTTTTAATCTTTTATCAGTTTTCTGAAGTTGTGATACTGTAGTATGTTAAATTTCATACTATAATAATTCTCAGTTTCTTTGCCTTAAAGCAGTCTCATGCATTCTCTTATAAGTTTTCATTGCTTTTAACTCTTTTTTTTTGTAACTTTTCATTTTTGCATTGCTCTATTACACTCTCATTCTTAAATTTAATGTTTTAATATTCATCTTTTGGAATTCAGGTTTTACGACATTACAGTGGCAAAGACTTCACTTTCAAATGTACTAATATATAGTCTATTATTAGTATTTTTTAACATAATTTGATATGTATTTTGTATTTTCCCTTTGATCATGCAGATTATTTTGTACTTAAATAATCTACCGAACATCCCACACTACTCGGTCTGGGACTTAGGCACCCTACCCAAGTTTCTATCATAGCACCAACCCTAAGAGCCAACATTTTGGTGGGGCTTTCACTCTACAACACTTAACTCAACTCCCTCATTGTTCAAAATCCTTCGTAGATAACCCCTTTCAAAAGCTAATATATAAGCAACCAAGCACTAATTTATAAGCAACCAAGCACTTGGGAACCCACTCTCAAAAGCTAGCTACTAAGAAGGCAGAACCAAACACAAACGAAATGAACAACAAAATGCTCCAGTTTTGCTTTGAAAAATCATGGCTCATACAAAAAGGAAAACAGAGGCAAAAAGGAAAAAATGAACAACGAAAATGAAAACAGAGTCAAAAAGGAAAAAATGAACAACGAAAAGGAAAGTTACCTCTGATTAGAGAGAGAGAGAGCGAAGAGGGAAAAATGGCAGCAGAAGTCGCGACAGAGGGAGATAGGGGAAGCGCGCAACAAAATAGAAGAAATCGCGCTGAGAGGTTTGAAATAATAACCATCAACGTCGGTTACTAAAAAAACTGACGTTAAATATATATACAACGTCGGTTCTAATAATAAACGACGTGGATAGTCAACAATTCCAAGACAGTTAACCACAAACGACATTATTTAATGACTATCAACGTCGTTTAAATCAATAACCGACGTTATTATATTTTCGACGACGGTTATATTTGTAACCGACGTGGAAAATGTAGTTATATTTATAATTTTGCCACCGCGTGTAAAACAACGTCAGTTATATTTATAACCGACATTGTTTTATGACGTTGAATCCCCATCTTCTAGTAGTGCCCATCAAATATTAGGAAACTCATCCACCCAAATTACCTTTTATCGACTTACCTTCATTTTTAGCTCTCTTAATAATTTTGTTTGACCCCTACTAGATTGTTGGTTAGTAAGTATTTCACTAAAATAATTTAATATTTTATCCTAAACTATTTTGAGAAACCAACATTCTTTTTATCAATGAATTGTGTATTGTTGTTATATTGAATATGGATAAGAATCATATTTACTTGTTTATATTCTTGTATATGGCACTTATTGCATGTGAATTAAAAAAATTACTTGTAAAAATTTCTAACTTTGAATGAAATACAAATATTTTAATTTTTGGAAAAGTAACCAAATTTTAATTTTTTAATGTGGAAAAAAAAAAATAAGATTTCACCAAAGATAACAAACTAGAGTTAATTTGCTAAACAAGCATATAATAGAGCAAGATAGAGAAGCATTGAGTAGAATTGAGACAGAGAAGAATGGTCAAAGTCAAGAAATTTTTTATAAGCAAAGGTCAAAGGGCATTGGGTGGATTGAAGACAGAAAAAACATGGTTCCAAAAAAAAGATTTGTTTGAGTGAATTTTAGTGATTCTTAGGCTTCGTTTGGATTAGCGGACCAAAAGTCAGGGAGCATGGATTTGAGCAAAAAGTGTAAAAAACCAAAATAATAAAACACGAATTTCAAGAAATTTGTGCGCAATGAAGAAAGACAAAGAAATGGTACAATAAATATTATTATATTAATATAATCAATTATAATAATATTAAAATAATATTTTTTTGTTTTTTATTATAATAATAATAAATTAAAAATAATTAAAAATATATATTAATAATAATATATTTCTTTTATTATTATAATAATAAATTATAAATAATTAAAAAATTTATTAATAATAATATTATTTTACTTTTTATTCATTTTTACTCTCTTTCTCTTAATCCAAATAATTTTACTTTTTTTTTATTTTTTTTTCATTTTTTTCTTTTTTTACTCCCTCAAATGAGGAAAAAAAATAAAATTTTTTGTTTTATCTCAACTATAAATAAAAGGAGAGAGAAAAATATATATAAAAGCAAAAGGACAGTTTTGGTGAAAAGAACAAAGTTTTAGGATAAGTATCTTGTGCTTGTAAGCATTTCTCCTTGCCTTCTTGCTTCTTGTATGGTAAAGGATTACTCTCCTCAATATGAGTGGCTAATGATCTTTTATATTGGAATTAGATTTAACTCGTAAACTATTTTATAATATTATATATATATATATATATATATATATGAATTATGTTATAAATTTAATTGATTTGACTTTGTTCTTAATGTTTAAAATTAAAGTAATCTATATTTCATGATTTTAGAATTAGATTGTTATTGAAAAATAATTTTTTTAATTAAGTTAAATTTACTTTTTATCTTTGATAATTAGAAAAAGAGTTAATGCTTTTAGTGTTTTAAAGTTCTTGAGTTTAATACAACCATCTTATTAAATTTGTTAATAGATTAATTAATTAATCAATATTCTTAAAATCTTAAAGGTTAAGGAATTGATTTTGAGTGATTTATTGACCTTGGAAATATTAAAAATATGAATTTATACAGGTATAAAAAATAAGTCAAAGATTTTTTTATCAAGCGAAATCTAGTTCTAACTATGCAACTACTAAAAGAGAACGAAACTCAGTTTCTTTTGTTGGAAGCACGGTTACATTTAGCCCTTCATAATCATGTTTATCTACTTTTCTTTTCTTTCTTATTTATTTTATCATATTAATTATTTGAATCGTGGCTATTTTCTTTTTAATCTTTCTCTTATTTTTACACACGCAGTGAAGTACTAAATCTGTATTTTAGAACCACGATTTATCACCAACTACAACGCCACATTTTAGGTTGAAATTGGGTTTTAGGTGTAATATAAAACTACTAATCGCACCCCTCACTTTAGTTTTACTCTGACGGAAAAAAATTTGTCAGGATTAAACTTTAGATAACACTTGAGAAAAAAAATATAAATATAATATAATACAAATAAAGATAAAAGTAGTAGAAATTAAAGCTCGGGTCTAATTTAATGAACCAACTTAAAAAGTTTGAAAATTAAATAAATTAGCCAAAAAATAATAATAATCATCAAAAATGAATTGGACTAATTTATTTAACATGTAATCTATCTAAATGAACTTTTGTCATAAATTTATGCATTAACCTGTTTAAAAATATTATAATATTTTTAAATATTAAAAATAATATTATTTTATTAATATATATATATATATATATTAAATTGTTATATTGAAAATTTAAATTTATTTTTTTAATATAAGTTAAATTTTAAAAATGTATAATTTATTTTAAATTTTTTAACTTTTAAAAATGGTTCAGAGTAATCCTTTAACCTAATGATCTAATATATAATTAGACTAAATTTAAAAGTACAATTCATTTAAAAATAGAACTGAACTAATTTAGTGTTATTTTTTAATATAGATGACACCAATTCATTTAATAAATTTATTTAATATTTTCATTTTTATTTATTTATATAATTTTATTTTTATGTCTTCATTTTTAGTTATTTTCTATTCTTTAATTTTTTTTTATTTTTACTTATTTTTTATTTTCATTTAATTTATTTCTCTTCTGGGTGTGAAACCCTGGTGTTCAGTTTTGCATCGTCTTTTTCAAGATTTCATTATCTCACCAACCCACTCACGTGTGGGTCCTCCTCGTGGCTCTCACTTTATTAAGCCACCACTCAATATATAAATTACTTAACTTAGATTAACCATTTTCACTAATTTTAGTATTATTTTTCAATTTAAATTATATTTTTCCATCAATAATTTATGCCGAGTTATAATAAATTATCAATTTTGCATAAATTTTTAAGATGAAATTTTAATTTTTAATTTTAATTCTTAAATGAAGAAGTCTGATGATATAAAATTAAATTCTGATAATCTTTTTTTAGTGTTTTAAAATTTATAAAGAAACAAAACTAAACAATCGTTCCAACAATGCAAATCTGTTTTCATAATTTTTTTTTTATCTCTTCCTTTTATACATGATTTTATTTTCTAAACGTTATTTTACTAATAACCAATTATTTTATTCTATAAATTTCATCTTAAAAAAATATAACAACAAAGAAGTCAAGAGCAAAGTTAAGAAACTTGGATAAAATAATTATTTGATGATTTTTACATTTGATACTTATGTGAAAAAAAAACAAAAAAATACTCAACTTTTAATTGTATAGAAAATCAACATTACTTTTTTTTCTTAGATGTTAACGTTTAATAAAAGTTCGAGTTGACCTATAAATTTTAAACATCAATTAAAAAAATAATCTCTTAACAAATTATTTTATGAAAATTATAATAGATTGTGGATGATATTTTTTAAATTATACAAATTTATGATGAAAGTTATTTAAAATTGTTGTCGAAAATATTATATGATATGGATATAGATATTTTTAATTATAATTTTATATTTTATAGTATAGAATATTTATTTCTCTTAAATATTATGAAAATAATTTTATTTAATATTGTAAAACTTTAAAAATAAATAATTTGATTCCTCATTCAAATTTATATAAATAATTATTAGATTATGTTAGGTTAAATTGTAATATAATATGATAGGTATAGTAGATGCTTTTTATATATATATATATATATATATAATATCATTACATAAAATTAATTAATTATTTAATATTTATAATTTTTTTAGGATTCAAATATGTAGATAAAACAGTTATAACTAAATTTATATACAAATCTAAGATATTGATAAAATATTTAAAATATTTTTTTTAAAATAATACTTAATAGATTTATAAAAAATATCTATTAAATAATTTATAATTAATATCAAATTGTTCGTAAATAATATTTATTGAAAATTTCACAGATGATATTTACATATTTATATATAATTTAATCTTGATTATATAATGCATTCATATAATATTATGGTTTAATTTTTTTTATTATTATGAAGTTGGATGCTTACATTAGGTTAAACAGTATATTTAAATTTTGAAATAAGATGAAATAATATTTTTATTTTTGTGAATTTTGATATTTATATTTTATAAATCTTTTTTTTTTCTTTCGTGCTGAGATATAATATAGTGTGATGATTACCTTAAATATAGTTTGATGTTATATCTGGATTTCTTTATTATAATAAATTTCAATTTCTAATTATAAATTATAAATTATAAATTTTCTAATTTCTTTAACCGGGTGCAGTCGGAGCAAATGGTGATTGTTTAGTCTAATCCAAGAGACTAATATTTGTTTTCTTTTTTAAATTAATAAGAAGGACATCAATTTAGACTCCTTCGCTTCTATTGCATAGCTTCGTTATCAAGTACTGTGAGTCCTCTGTCCCATGCAAAATTTTTTAAATTATAAATTTCTTCAAGAAGTTAAAATTAAGTAAGATTGTAACTATTCAAGACAAAGTAAAAAAAAAAAAATCATTATTCATGCTCCACAGACTATTTTTGGTTTACTAAGTTTAAATGCTTCTTTGCATACATAAAGTAAAGATGAAATTTGCTTCATGGATTTATCACACTATAGCATTCCATTTAATACAATTTTTTTATCATATTTTGAATTATTTAGATTCAATTACAATTATTATTGGTTATAGGTTTATAGGTTTTAAGGTTTATCTTATTATGAATTCAAAATTAATTTGTTAAAAGATGTAAAAAAGTAGATTTATATTAAAAAATTTATTTTTTAAAAAATAAATTTATAAATAATACTTAAAATTAATAAAAAAATATAATTTTTTTCACAAATTTATATCATAAATTTTTTATCATCATAAAATTTTTTTATAGACAAATTTATAAAATTTTTTTTACAAAAAGTTTTATAAAAAAATTTTCACATTTTTTTATAAAAATAAATTTATAAAAAATATTTAATAATTAATTAATTTTGTTCTAAAAAAATTATAAAATATATTTTATAAATAAATAAATTTATTATTATAGTTTAACTGTTTATAGAAAATTAAAAAAAAAATAGATTAAGAATAAATTATTATTAAAGAATGAACTAATAAAAAATAAAAACTTTTATTAACTTTCTAGTTTATTATCGAACAAGTAAAGTGTTAATTTTTTATTATTTATTTACTTATTCATATAAGTATAATAAACAATGAATTTATTTTTGTTTCACTGTAATGTTTGATTTTATATTTTGGTATTACATGAAACCACCTTAGTATCTTATTAACTATGAATGTATATATTGATCAAGTTGATTTTTTTATTAAGAAAATACCTTGATATAATGAATTTTCAATTATATTAAACCATCATAAAATAATAAAAGATTAATATTTTACACTTATCCTTATTTTGTTATATTAAATTTATTTAATTTGTTAAATTTTCTTTTCAAGTTGTTTATGATTTTATTACTTTATTATTTAAATAGATGATAAAAATATTAAAATTTTGAAATTTCAATTTTGTAAATGATGATAATCATAATTATTTCAATAATAAAGATATTAATAATAAAGATATTAATATATTTGAATTTAATAAAAACGCTCTATTTCCTTTCTATTATTTTATTTTTTAATAATTCATTTTTTCACATTTCTCTGTCTTCAACTAAAGGCTAAATGTTTGAGAAACATCACGGAAAATGCTTCTGCAAAAGAGGTTACTACTGTAATTGTAAGAAAACAGAGATATTTAAATACTTTCACGAAATATCAGAAGTAACCCGTGCAATTTACACATTAAATTACTTTTGTAACTTAAAAAAGTTATAAAAATAAATTGACATGCTTTATAAAATAGAAATGATGGAGAAAAAGTGACCCTTGAGGGGTCATAATTTTTTGGAATTCTCTTTTCCTAATCCATTGATGCAGAAAGCAGCAACTTCATCTCAAACTTAGTCACCAATTCCACTCCAATTTGAAATTTTCCACTTTCCACTGTCTGTGGGCTACACAGTAGTGAAGGGTCTACATCATCACCAACCTTTGATTCTTCTTCAATCCAAAACCCCCAAGACCTGCACCAGACTTGGACCCTCCACACATTTCCAATCTAATGTTGCATAAACAAATATTTTTAAGGTTTGAGTTCAGATTCCTCCATTTTTTAACCAAAAAGTCATTCACCTCACCAACCCCCACATAAAAAAAATAGTCACAGTGATTCAGTGCAACCTCTTACCCGTTCCACGTCACCAGATCCTCATCCTAACGCCACATGACCTTTCATCAACCCGTTCGATGGTTATGTTGTGACCACATTAGTAAACTAAACCATTCACTCCAAACTCTTTTCTACACAAGATTAGTTCACCAAATTGCAACTTTCATTATCTAAGCTTCCATTTATTTATTCTCCTCGGAAAAAGAATACCCGAAGCATGTCACCACACTCATGAATGTTGCATGTGTCAATATGATTTTTGAAAAAGGTAAATTTAATTATTTTACATCAACCAAAAATGAAAATGTTAATGCAATTTCTCTAAAACCCTGTTCAACAAATATTCATGTTTTACCAGTACACAACCTGCATTAAGGAATTGCATGGCGATTTTACAAAAGAAGAGTCTTTTTGGTTTTTATGAAATTATATATTTACAAAATTAGTATAATTTGCTTCTAAAATCTCCGAAACAGGATATTAAAAAAGTTACCCACAGGGTATAGTTGACTTTTTAAAGACATTTTGCTTTTATGAAATCAATTTCTGTTGCTTTTTCGACTCTACTTTTATGACAATTTTACCAAATTTATGCTAGAAATCTATTGCACAAAATAAAGGTAACTTTCACCTGTAAGAAATATATTTAAAGTTTTTGGAAACAAAATATTTACAGATTTTGACGATAAATACTAAAAAATCTACAGCAATTAACACTGAGATCTCATTAACAATTAAAAAAAATCAAAACTTTATAATAATATTAGTCTTAATATATATCTGTTTCGTACTAAAGTAAAAAACGAAAGGACTTGTTCGACACAATCATTATTACACATGCAATTTAATTTCCCCATGTTTCATTCCATTGCTTTACAGCTTTATCATCTCTACATAGTTGGTGGTGTGATAACCTCAAATAAATTACCAGTAACTTTATATAGCCCCATAAATAAAATATAATAAATAAAATAAAATAATGAAACCCAAATTAAACACAAAAGATTTAATAGATTATGACATGTATTAAACGAAACGTTTCATTTCACATACATCCAATTTCCACCAACTCCCTCACTCTGTTGTCTAATATATATTAATATCAATCTTCCTCCAACTCTTCCAGGAACCACACAGGCTCCACAACCTCTTATCACTGAATTGACTTTTTTTTTTTTTCTTTTTTTGTTCTTCAATGGGTCTGCTTCTGATAATACCCTTATCACTGATCACCCTCTGGGTAGGTTACACGTTGTACCAGAGACTAAGGTTCAAGCTGCCTCCGGGTCCACGGCCCTGGCCGGTGGTCGGTAACCTTTACGACATAAAGCCCGTCCGGTTCCGGTGCTTTGCGGAGTGGGCCCAATCCTACGGGCCCATCATATCGGTGTGGTTCGGCTCCACGCTGAATGTCATCGTTTCGAACTCCGAACTGGCGAAGGAGGTGCTGAAGGAGCACGACCAGCACCTCGCCAACCGCCACCGCACCCGCTCGGCGGCGAAATTCAGCCGCGACGGGAAGGATCTCATTTGGGCTGATTATGGACCCCACTACGTGAAAGTGAGGAAGGTGTGCACGCTCGAGCTCTTCTCCCCCAAACGTCTCGAGACCCTCAGGTCCATTAGGGAAGACGAGGTCACCGCCATGGTCGAGTCCATTTTCCATGACTGCACCACTACTGGTACCTTTCTCCTTTCTCCTTTCTCCTTCTTTCTCGTTTCGTTCTGTTGTTTTTTTCCCAGAGTTCAAAAGTTACAATTTTGTTCTTCTCTTCACAATTTTTTTTTTATGCAATATTGGTTGAATGACAAATTTAAATAAAGCATAAGAACAGATAATTTCATGAAATCATACGCATGGTGTGTTATACAGTTTCCGACAACAACCTAGTAGGGTTGCTTTTGAGGGTAGCGAATTTCACTGGTTAGCTCTATGAACTTGTGAGAGGTCAATTTTTAGTATTAAAAGAAAAAAAAAAATCTATAGTTTATCAAAATTTTGTTCGAATACATTCATCTCACTTTTTCTCTTCTGTTAATGAGTCAATTTTTGGAGTATATTTCTCAATAATATGTGTAACTCTCTTGTTGGTTACATTTGGGTAACACTTCCGACACCTTATTCTTACCAAAACCACCATAACCTCTCTCATCGTGTAGTACATCCGTTTAACATAACTGAACTCAGTATAATTCTGAAGGTACGTTACCAATATGTTATAATAGGATGATTATGAATTCAATTTCTTTTACATGTATAAAATAATTAAAATTTATTATAAATTTCCATATTCAAGAAATATAATATAATAAAAAATGTAAATGTTATGCAAGAGGACTAGAGTATGCTGAATATGTCACTCTGCACACCAAAATTGATGGCAGTTTCCATGCCTAATTCTAGTAACATCCCAAAATTCACTTTACTATCTATTTTAGGAATATTTTTATTATTTGTTTTCCTATTTCATAACTTGCGCCATGAATCGCACGAGTTATTAACTTCTTTGTAGGTTTCTACACTCTAGTTATTGTGCTAGGAATCTGTCGTGTTTCTCTCATATGTTTCACTTGTCTTTCTAAATAAATATATTACTAGCTAAACAGTGAAAAACGTTATTATAAAGATTTGGTAAAGTGAGATAACATAGAATCTTATATTGTTTGGACTCTAATTAAACCTAAGTATTTTATGTAAGTTTGAAAATTGTCTACCTTGTCTACATTCGTTACATTCCCTTAAAAAAATTAATAATAGAAAAACAAAAGCCATATTTTTTAAAATGGATATTCTTTTATATTTGCGTTTTTTTTTTTAAAGTAATTCTCATTTTAAATAAGTCAAATATATTAACTACTTATGGAGTGGGTGGTTTTGAATTTTGGTTTCTCACCTAATTGTTTAATTCCTATAATAAAACTAGGAAGTGCAATCACAACCGATAATGTTTGTATCTAGTTAGTAGTTGCAATTATTTTCAATTTTTAAAAAATGATAATTTATTTTCATTAGTGATAAAAAGAACAGAAAATCACATTATTTCGTAATATATAGAAATAAAGATGTCCTTGATGGAGTATAAAATTATGCCCATACTTTTCCTCCTTTTCTAGCATAGAAAAAAAGATATTGATATGTAAACTAGAAAAAGCTTTGGTTGGCAAACGGTCCTTTTATTTGCATTTATTTTAAAATGGGCTTTAATATTTACGTTATATTTATACTTTTCATTAAAAATAATGATACAAAATGTGTTACAAATATATATTTCAGTTATATGAATACGATAAGAATTAAATATTATTAATTAAAAATTTAATTTATTTAGTTTTTTAAAATGAATCCCATGTCTACATCATTATGACTTATGAGTCAAATACAGATGAACAACTATTTTCCCAACTTCATCACACAATTTGGGCTTTGACTCATGTGGCTTTCGTTTTTCCATTGATTTATATTTATTTATTGGACATTGAGCAACTTGTTAATTCCCCAAATGAATTATTTACAATTATAAATACAATACAATCTTTTGGCTATGGTGAAAACCCTCTAAAGCCTTAACAAATGACTTTCATAATAAACATTTTCTCTTTTTTTTTCATAAAAAATAAAACCCTCTAAGCTTCTGTTTATATGAGTTTGTTAGGATATTATTAGTAACAGTGAATCAACTAATTAGGTGAAGGCGTAAATGCTAAGAGTTGAAGCTTTCGGCAACTTATGGTTATGATTACTAGTGGTTGGTAAGATGGACCTATTTTGTGTTCAAAGAAAAAAGTGTCTTTCTTACGAATTTAGGTCCACATATCTCCACAGATAGCGTTGGTTTAACAAATTCAGCTACTATTTTACTTTCTCCATGCTTTAGTTTGAAATATTTTTTTTATGGGTTTCCATGATTTTAAAAATATATAATCTTGATTGATTGCATATTTAATTCTTTAATTATTTTAAAATTAGGTAAGTATAATTCTATGTAATGCAATTATTCAAGAAAAATTACCATTGACAAATCCATCAAACGTTTTTTAATAGGTTACCATAATAGTAATAAATGGTTTAATTTTGAAAATATTATTAAATATATAATTAAGTTTTATAAGAATTAAAATTGTATATTAGTAATATTATAGAGACTAAAAATGAACTTAAGATTTTATTTTTCTTTAAAAAAAGCTTTACCTAATGATTAATGGTTGGGTAGGGTGGTTGCATTATGAATATATGACATCTTGGTTGTTTATTGTGTGTTGAAGCAACTTTAAAGCTTTTGCCACCCAAACAATGCAACTACTTATTTTAGCTTGTCTTCCCTTGGATGTTAAGTTGGTCTACCTAATTTCTCGGTGAACCAGCAAGAATAATTACTCTTTGAATCTTTTTCATACAAATTTTCACAAAATAAAATAATTTTTTTTTTTACAAAAACTTTCAACCCTCATAATCTATATGTTAAAAATCAGATTTTGGTATATCATTACTCAAAATTAATTAATGGGCCAAAATAAATTATTGTAATTTACGTAATATTTGATTTGTGCAGAGAATTTGGGGAAGGGAATATTAGTGAGGAAGTACGTGGGGGCTGTGTCGTTCAACAACATCACGAGGTTGGCATTTGGGAAAAGATTTGTGAACTCAGAAGGTGTAATGGACGAGCAAGGAGTGGAATTCAAGGCCATTGTGGAAAATGGGACGAAGATAGGAGCATCTCTAGCCATGGCTGAACACATCCCTTGGCTGCGCTGGATGTTCCCACTGGAAGAAGAGGCTTTTGCCAAGCATGGAGCTCGCCGTGACAGACTCACCAGAACCATCATGCAAGAGCACACTGATGCACGCAAGAAATCTGGTGGTGCCAAGCAACATTTCGTAGATGCCCTCCTCACATTGCAAGAGGAATATGACCTCAGTGAAGACACTATCATTGGCCTCCTTTGGGTATGTCTTACTAACAATGTGTTAAGACTGTGTCAAACTTACAAGTAAAATTTAATGCAAAACTATTTAGTATGTGTTTGAAAACAAGGAGGATCATGTTCACAAATCCATGATAGTCTTCTATGATTAATACCAGACATTCTATCATTGAACTCATAATCAATTCTTAAATGCAAAAGAAACATGTATATGTATATATGGAATCTAAACACCTACTTAGTGGTAACTTATAATTTTCTTGATTTGACATGACAGGACATGATCACAGCAGGGATGGATACAACTGCAATTGCAGTAGAGTGGGCTATGGCTGAGGTAATAAGAAACCCAAGGGTGCAGCAAAAAGCCCAAGAGGAGCTAGACAGGGTCATTGGGCTTGAAAGGGTGATGACAGAAGCAGACTTCTCAAGCCTGCCTTACCTACAATGTGTGACGAAGGAAGCAATGAGGCTCCACCCACCAACCCCACTAATGCTCCCACACAAGGCCAATGCCAATGTCAAAGTTGGAGGCTATGACATCCCCAAAGGCTCCAATGTGCATGTCAATGTGTGGGCCGTGGCCCGCGACCCGGCCGTGTGGAAGGACCCGCTGGAGTTCCGACCCGAGAGGTTTCTTGAGGAGGATGTGGACATGAAAGGGCATGATTTTAGACTACTTCCATTCGGGGCGGGTCGTCGGATTTGCCCAGGTACCCAACTTGGAATCAGCTTGGTGACATCGATGTTGGGGCACCTTTTACACCACTTCTATTGGAGCCCAAGTGAGGGAAAAAAGCCTGAAGAGATTGACATGGGTGAGAATCCTGGGATGGTCACATATATGAAGACTCCAGTACAAGCTGTGGCTTCTCCTAGGCTCCCCTCACACTTGTACAAACGTGTGCCTGCTGAGATATAATCTTTCTTTTCTTTCTCTCTTCCACTCTGTTCCATTCACAAACCTCTCTTGTGCCACTATTTTCTATCTTTGTGTCTATGTAACTACATCTAAAATCAAAGTTTAAGCAACTAAGGAAAAACTCACCTACTTTGGTTTTGTCCCCTTCAGATTTTGGATATTGAAATTTATGTTTAAGATTTTAATCTAATAGTTTCTATTAAAATAACTTAAATGGGTAAGGGAGCTGTAAACAATTACACTCAACCAAATTTCAAATCCAAAAATATTGAATTAACTCTCAACTGATGTTTTAATTTTTAATTCATTTTTGTAGTCTTCTCTGTCTTCACATGTATATAAAAATAATATAATATTATTCTAGAAAGGAGATCAAAATAAATATACAGTTTTAATAATAATTTCTTTATCCATTTATGCTCCTTTTTTCTTTTATTTCTTCCTTTTTCTTCCTTAGATTTTGTTGACATTTAATTTTACATTGATTTACAATATCATTCATATTCATGTATAAACTGTTGTTATTACATCTAAAAACTAAAATGGTATTAGATTCATTGTCACATTTCATCCTTCATCTCTTCTTTCTTTATCTTTTTCTTTTTATCTCTTTCCCTTAATCTTGATTGTTCTTGTTTCTTTCCTACATTTTAAGAATGACAGAAAATAACGAATACGTCTCACCTATCTACAACTTTTTATACCCTAGTGAGAATGCAGCCACTATTCTTATCTCTCATGTTCTTGATTTAACTAACTATCATTCTTGAAGCAAATCAATGATGACTGCAGTCCCAAGAACAAAATTGAATTTGTAGATGAAAGTATTCCACAACCACTCAAGACTGATCCCATCCACCCTGCTTATGGTAGTTTTATGGATTGTCCACTCTGTATCACCTCAAATTCACTAAAGTATACTTTGGATGGTCAAAGTTAATGAAATTTGGAATGACCTTAAGTCTCGATACTCTTAAGGTGATTTGTTACGTATCTCTGAATTGCAACTAGAGGCTTCTTCCATCAAATAGGGTGACCTTTCTATCACTGAATTCTTCACCAAATTAAGAGTTCTTTGGGATGAACTTGATAACTTTAGACCTGATCTGATATGTAGCTGCTCAACAAAATGTTCATGCACTATAATACCTATGATGACTCAAAGAAAACAAGAAGATCAAGCCATGCAGTTGTTGAGAGGTCTCAATGATCACTACAACAATGTTAAATTTCATATTCTTCTCATGGATCCTATTTCTCACATCTCTAAAATATTCTTACACGTTGCAGAATAAGAATGTCAATTCACAGGTAATAGTTTCATGATCAATATAGATAATAAGATTGGCAACATAAATGTTTCTATTACTCCTAAATTATACAATAAAAGGAATTCTGCAATAAATAATATCACTTGAAAGAAAGAGCTATGAATGATTAACAAGAAAAATCTAAAATTCAAGACATGCATTTCTCACCACAACAATATCAGGCCTTATTAGCTTTAATTCAGCAAAATTCTAATAACAACAACTCTACAACAAGACCAGCACAAATAAATCAAGTTGGATCTATTTCGTCTTGTAATATAAATCCTATTCTTCCCTAAGTAAATATGATTCTTTATGGATTATGGATTCTGAAGCCACTAATCATGTTTGTTCTTCTTTAAAAATTTCAATCTTATAAATCCATAAATCCAATTATTGTCAAGCTTCCTACTAGGTAAAGTGTTCTCAAGTTCAAAGATACCGAATCAACTTTAGCTAGGTTTTCTCAACTGCACTACAATTGGCTGTGTTAGTTTTGCCTCGTCTGTTTTTACTATTTTGATTTTTAACTCATTTTTGTTACCCTACTCTATCTTCCCATGTATATAAATAATACAATACTATATTAGAAAAGACATAGAAATAAACACACAAAATTTTAATAATAATAATAATTCTTTTATTTGTTTATGTTCATTTCTTTCTCTTATTCATTCTTTATATGTTTTTACTGCTCATTTTACGTCGATTTACAATATCATTCATATTCATGCATATATCGCTGCTACTACATCTAAAAACTAAGAGGAGTTTACTCAAAATATGTTTAGATATCTAATTTTGGTAGAGGAAATTTAATGTTTTTTTTTAAGGTTAGATGTTGGCTTTTGTACGGATAGGTGTAAATTTTTACACCCTTTTCACGAATAGGGGGCAAACGATGTAGGAATTACGAGTTAGATGTAAGTCTTGCTTTGTTGCACAACTTTGCCATGAAGAATTGTGCTTTGCTGATTTTTTTTTTTTACTAAAATCGTGCTTAAAAGTATAATTTTTTATTAAAATGAAGTCATATTTTAAAATACGACTTCTCTATATATATAATTATTTTTATATTAATTTTTCAATTATTTAAGTTAGGGTTTGAGTTAAATTTGATAAATTTAAAGAAATGAGTTATTAGTAACATAATAAATAAATTGTAAAAGATGAAATTAAAGAAAAATAGATTTATTGAAATAAAATAAATGAAAAGACATAGATTAAAATTGAAACCTAATTAATTAAAAGACATAAATAAAAATGAATTAAAAGAGATAAAGTGAAATTTATATTATTTCTAATATTGTAGATCTCTTTCTTTCTTTGTTGTAAATGTAAATACTGTCTTTTGAATCTCGTTTACTTTCTTCATAGGTTGTTGTTGTAAAGAGCATATCAATAATTTCGATAAACAACTCAATCTTTCTCCATGTCTGCTTACGTTGCACGCTTCTATGTATTGTTTGAGCCTTTTTCCATATTATAATAATTTGTTGCACACCATAATTAATTTTGATTTCTATGGAGTCGTGAAATAATTTATTGCTGACAACTTGTATGAGACGTCGATAGTTTATCTTTGTTATCTGTCTACGGTCTCCATAATCTAGTATTTCAATAATTTTTTGAAAAAATTGATTGAAAGACCAATTGTGTTTGAACTATCATTTTTCTTGGGTAAAAACTTGTGTAAATAAGTCAAAAATTGTATGGAGATTCTTTGATGATAGCATGTTGAAGAGGTTCATCGAAATAAAGTATGACTTTTGTAGAATTAATGGATTGATGGTTTGATGAAGAGGCCGTGGGAGGTGGGTTTAGAAGCATGGTAATTTGTTCAGGTGTTCTAACCAACATGACATATAGTTCTATTACTGTATCTATAAAAATTGAGACTTCTAAGCAAGCATCTGGGCCACATAAATATCAGTTAATATAGGAATGATATTATATGTTAGTATATTCTCATTGTTAAGATTTTGTTGACGATAATACAACTTTTTGAACGTTGTCTTCTGAGGAAGACCTAGAGCAATGCATATCTTTTGTTTCAACTCTAGGAAGGTACACTGATATAGGATTAAAAATAAATTAGGTGATGGGCCTTGGAAGCTTACACCTTGTTCGTTGTGTATAATTTTATCATTTGCAAAGACAATAAGTAGGTAAGAATTGGTAAAATTTTGACTATTGGTGATGTTAAACTCCTTCATCTGAAGATTGTTTAGAGAATTAGAATATGAGACTAATAATTAAAAATGTTGTATTTTATAGTTGTAGTGCATTTGTTGAAAGATGTAATGTATGTTGTTTATATACAAATGATAGAAAATATGAATAGAAAATTTGGACGGTGTAAATTTAGGGTATGTAATTGAACAATTGAGATTCGTTATTGGTTTCCCTAAACATTATTGACGTGTCACAATCTTTATTTGAGGGATGAGAAAAGTAGTCAAAAAGTCTTGTAGTAATAAGGACTAAGTAGTATTGATGTGCACAATCCTTATCAAAGTAATGAGAAAAGTGGTTAAAAAGTTCTACAATGATAAAGACTAAGCATTATTGATGTTGATTATATTAGTTTAGGATTTAGGTTGTTTGAATTTGTGGTTTAAGGTTTAATTAAACTTGATATATTTAAAAAAAACAGGTAATTGAATAAAGAAGACATCCATACATATTTAAAAAATTGTGCAAAGTACAAAATGTTTAGAAGATATAAATAAGTATGAATAAATTAGGTACAAATTACCTAATAACGTGAAGTAGTTTCACAATAAAGTATGTGATTTTTCCTATGTGTTCGAAGAGCAAGATTCCCCACACAAGAATCTTCCATGTACTTCGCTAAACATGTGCAGACCCATAGACCTCGTGATTGGGTGCACGACTTTGGTGTGCAAGGATGTAGACCAGCTTATTTAGCAACTCCACCATTGCACAACTTCGTTCCAAATTTTACTTCTCTTTAAATCCCTTCTTCTTTCTCTTATAACCAATCACACTCTCTTTACTTAAAATCCTTCTTCTATACGTTCTTGCTTAATTTTCTTATTTTATAGTCCATACTTTATTTTTTTTTACTCCATCCAATAATTGCATAATTACATAAAGTTTCCAACATAGTATATAATTTTATTGTTTATTTTATTTACCTTATTTATTTACTTATTTATTTATAAATTTTTAGTTCTTTTATTATTAAAGTTTGAAAAAAATAACAGTTTTAATTGTACTATTAGATATATTTTTTTAAGTATTAATAAAAATAATGTTATTACATATTTTTCTTTTTCGTTTAGACAACTCGAATATTTTTTTAAGTATATTTTTTTACTTTTTTAATAAAAATAATTTTATTAGATTTTTTAGTATATTAAATTATTTTATTAATTTATATTATATTTTTTTAATATCACTTATTTTATTTTAACTAAGTATAAATTGTAGAGAAAATGATAATTATGTTAAAAAAAATATTATATATATATTTTTAATTATTTTAAAAAAAATATTATTACATTTTCTTTTTAAGTAAAAAAATTTTCAGCACATTCACCTATATTTGCAGTTTAATTGAATTGAGTAAGGAATAAATTATTTTAGCCCTTTGTACATCATTCTATAATAATTTGATTATCAGGTTTGTTTTTAATGCATGATCTCACTTTATTCCTCACAGAATATTAAATTGGAACAATTAATTTTAACAGCATATCATATATTCTTCTAAAAAAAGAATGAAAACAAAAGACTTGATAAAAGAATAAATTATTTGAACCATGTAAATAAATATTTCATTTTCAATATATTATTGAAATTAATTGCAAAATGGTTTTTGATTCAATTATTGATTCGTCTAAATCATATGAGCTAATTTTTTTTTTCCTGTTTATTGTTTTCTTTATAATAATAGTTTTTAAATTGCTTTAACTATTTATTATACATCTTAAAATGTTTATTATTAATAAAAAAATAGGATAGCAAAGTCATTTGAACGTTTTTAACGGCTTTTTTTTTTTTAATTTTTGTTATAAAATATTATATATGTGTGAAAGTAATATATAATTTTTTCTTAAATTATTTAATTCATTTTCCTATCAAAATAAAATGTATTTGGAAAATAACGAATTTGGTATGATTTAACATCATTTCAATCCTTAAATTAATAGACAATAAATTCATATAGGATGGAAAAACAGTGGCTATTTAAATTAGTATTTATATTTAATATATATAAATAATATGATACAAAATAAAAATATATATATTTTAGAATAATATACAGTAAACAAATGAAATATAAAAGAATGTTCAATGAATTTTGACCAAATTTATATATGCATGAAATATAGACCATAAGCAATGAAATAAATTAAGTTGACGATAATAAATTATATCAATAATAGTAAAATTAAAATAAAAAGAAATATTTTGTTTTTAAATTAAAAATAAAGAAACAGAGATAATGAGCATAAGAAATATGCAATAAACTTTAAGAAGAAAAAATATAATTGTTAAACAGAACAAAAAAGGAAACAGAAATAAGTTCTTTTTATTGCAAGGTTACACTATGTTAAATATTAAATATAAATTTATCAGACATTTGAATGATTGGAATACATTAATTAAAATAACAAATATTTTTCACAAATTAATTGTACATTACAAAAATATTTAAAAAAACATTAAATAAATGTAAAAAATAAATACATTAAATAATTGTCGAAAATACAATATATAATTAATATGGTGAATTTTTTTTATAAATAAATAATAAAACTTAGATTAGGAAAAATTCTTCAAATAGTATTTATTTAGTTTTTATTTTGAACTATGAATATATTTTCTCAAATTTTTTTCATGTATTTGAAAAAAAGTCAAAAATATAATAAATGAATGAAAAAGTTAAAACAGTTTATTAATAAAAATATTGTTTTCATTCAAAAATAAAAATAATGAAAAATTTTAAAATTTTTATATTATGTCTTTATTTATTAAAAATAAAATCCATAAATCCAACAAATGAATGTATAATAACCAATAAATGAATCAATAAATTCAAATAAATAAACATTAAAACTATTAAACTTTATTATTCTTTTCTCCAATACTTTTCTTGTTATACTTTTTGGCACAAAGGGTGGTGCGTTCCAATAAACAAATCAATTAATTCACATAAATGTTCTAATCATATTATTGGTTAAGTTCTTTATACACTTAATTTTTTATCTACAACAAACTGACGTATTATATTCCAATTAATGTCAAAACAATATAATTTTTTAAATGGATTGAAACAAAGACGTAATAAGGAAAAAAAATGAACAAATTAAGTAGAATTTGCAATTAATTTATTTAATATTATTTTTATTCTAATAACTATTGACCATAATTAAGTGTCAAAAATCAACACAGAAAGCATCCACAATTTTAATTCAATCCAAAATTAATGTTTAGGTTCTTAAATATCTCTTTGAATATTTAAGATCCTAAATTTCTTTCCTAATAGAAATATTCAATTGAACCATATATATATATATATATATATATATATACTGTCTGTCTTTTAACCTGGACTCTTAATCTGGAAATCCTGGGATTTATTTAAAGCCATAAAGGGGTAATTTTCCATATTATGAAATGGTTAAACATGTCATAATAATATCAAAAGAAAGAATTTAAAGAAAGGTAAGAAAATTTTCTTTCCTAGTTTGATGGTTATATATTAAATTCTTGCATATAAATTTATTTGAAAGGACGAAGTTTCTCTTTTTATACTATAAACATGAATTTTTTCTTATTTCATCACTGTGCAGGCTTGAATTAAAAAGAGGTTCATTAAAAAATATGTATTTGATTGAATATTGATTTATGCATTAAGTAGTTTAGATATCAAATTGATATTTTTCTTAAAATTGAAAAGACATAACATATTTTGCTTCTACAGTGGCAACATTGCTGACACATCAGATCTCTGCATAAATACCCTTCATCTATATATCTCCTCCTCACACAGAAGCACCACACACAAAAACCTCTCATCTCAGCAATGTCATCTGGGAGAGTATCCATGAAGCGCAAGAGGGAGGAGGAGTCACCCTCCATTGAGCAAATGCAAGATGAGAATCAACTCTCATGCATGTTCTGCAGCAAGAAGTTTCCAAGTCCTCAAGCTCTTGGAGGACACCAGAATGCTCATAAGAAAGAGAGAGCCCTCCTTAGTATAAAGAAAGAGGAACACATCATCAATGCTTTGGGGCATGTTCCCACAACCCCAAATGTTTCCTTTCCCTTGCAACCTGGCACACCCTTTTATCCTTGTTCAAATTCATACCCTCCCTCTTTCCAACCTAGGGCACCCTTTTATCCTTTTCCACATACATACCTTCCCTTCTTCCAAACTAGGGCACCCTTTTATAATGATGCACAGATGAACTCCATGCCACCTCCTGGATATGCCATCAACCAAGGGTTGTCATCTCAATGGAGGAGGAACCCTCAAACTGCTGTTGTTGCTCCAAGTGTTCCAACTCCAAGTTCATCTTCAACAGTTTTGGATTTGTCTCTCAAACTTTAATGTTTTTTCATTTTGGCTAGCCACATTTTCATCACATAATATATACAGCCTGACTTACAATTCCATTTCGTCCTTTTTATCTTTTGCTATTGTTTGTCTTTGTCTTCTTATTCAATAGTTATGGAATCAAATGTTTCAATCCCTTCTTGTACACACTCTTCTCGAATCAAAGAATAACTTGTTATTAGTTATTTATGTATGATCTCTCTGTAGTTCGTTTTTTTATAAGCTAAATAAGAGATTAATATATATATATATAAAGAAATAGAGAAGTAAGAAAATAAAATATTTGAACCATATAAATAAAATTTTCATTATGAATATTAAATATAAGAACTGTTCTTTCAAACTAATTTGAACATGTTTTTAAAATTTGAACATGATTAATAAAACAGTACCAATATCAACTGATAGAAAAATAATCAGCAATAGTTACAAGTCCCTATCTTTTACACTATCAGTTGCAATAGAGTAGTATCTATCAAAGATTAACTAAAAATTCAGTTGCAGATATTTCAATAGGAGCTACCTTAGCCCAACATCAACCCCAACCAGATCCCCCAAGTCCTTTTGCAATGTACTTCCAACAAGCATGTAATTAAATACCACCAGTTCACCTGCATATATATATTCCATCTCCTCCATTGCCCAATCATCTTCTCAACCACAGGCCTGAACTAACCCCATCTAGTAAACTATTTTACTGCAACCACATAAAGGTCTTTACATCATTTTGCATAAAATCTAAAATTTACAAATATTTTATTCTTGATCCACAACCGGGTATTTAGCTGATGAGTTCGACTGAATATGTTTACAATATTTACCTTTTCATTTTGAAATACAACCTTAATTTTATGACACTATATCAACCACAACATCTGCATAATTTTTCAAGATTCGTTAGCAATATATTATGGTTCTATAACCAGTGCTACTAATAGAATTCACACTGCAAGTTCTAATTTCACACATAACACATATTACATACAGTTGTGTCAATCTTACATTCCAAGCAAAGATGATAGACATTTTTCTCTTTCAATCCATATAGAACATAACTTTCATTTCTCATTTGGACATTTCTATATATCAAATTATTCTTAGTTGCTATACTTTTTATTGGTGTTATCCTTACAAGATGAACCGTCTTAGGGATAGTTTTGACCTGCCAAAGATTAGTAAGAAAAGGTCTTACCATCTCCTTGTACTATTCTGGACAAGGGAATAGATTGATCTCATAGTGACACTTCGGTAGTATCTCCCTTCCATACCCAATTATTCTTATTTTTATGTTTAGGTTATTTAGAGTTTATAATATTCATCAACAATTACACCCGAGGTTCTTCCCACAGTAACTATTCCCTTCTTCACTTCACGTTCCATTTTCACCTTCTATCCTTTTAGTTACTCATATCTCTTATATACTGTGTAAATTTTAAAGTTGAGATACAACCTCCTAAATTTGCATTAAAGTGTTTTTTCCCTACCCACCTATCTTACTAAAACAATATGTTTTTACCATCCCCAACTATGGTTACCCCCTATTTACATCCTTAGATACTTAAAAAGGGTATAGTCATTTTGTTACCATTCAAAGTTATGAAGCATTAAGTATTCTACTCTCCACTTTTATCCCTCCTAACTTACTCTGGTAAAAATTGGCCTTTAGACATGATATAACCTCAAAACATTTGAGAATACATTTTAGAATCATCATATTTTGAAAAAATTCCTCAAAAAATAGTAAGCTATCATCTAAAAATTATAATAGACTAACTTCCATCCCATTATTTTCTGCTTTTACTCTTAATTAAAGAGACTTACTCAACACATATCTAATTAGACCTACTAAACCTTCACCTATGATTAAGGAGAAATATGAGACTAAAAAATCTTCTTATTTTAGTTTTTTTATCATGATGAATTTCTTAAAAGGATTGCTCTTATGAAGATTTTAAAAGATTTCTTATCCACCTTTTAAGGAATTTCATCTTTCTCATCATATAATTTAAATCGTATGTATTTTCGTAGTTTACTTTTAAAATTACCTATTATTTTTTTCATTTCTTCATCTCCTTCACTACCTCATTCTTCACTAGAATCCCATTCAAAAACTACTGCCCCTAAGGAAAGCACTTTATGAGTCATCATCTTTTTTAAACACTTTTTCAATTTAATAGAAAGCACATTGGGCATAATCTTATACACATAACTAATAAGGGAAATAGGCCTATACTTAACGGATTATCCCTTTTGAGGAGAAGTGATATGAAGGATAAGTTGCACCCTCTCATCCATCTCTCCTGCTCATAGAAATCCATCATTAGCCTCATAGTATCTCCCTTAAAATCTTCTCAGAAGTTCATGACAAATATAAAGTTGAAACCATCTGAATTGGTATTCTCATCACCGTCCAAACTGTCACTTTCACTTCTTCCCTCTCAAATCTTGTTGAAAGGTCAATATTATCTGTTAGAATATTAAGATAAAAACAAGCATATTATAATAAGACATGGTTCTCTATGAAAAGTTTTATTTTATTCTTTAGCCTCCTTTTCTTAAATAGGTGGAAGAACATATCTTTTACATTAATACGATATATTCTTGGAAATATATAATTAAGAGATTCTTATTTGCTAGTCTATAAAAGATAATA